>CM021765.1:116891162-116916460 GCA_011076525.1 Nettapus auritus | reverse complement strand
TTTTCTTTTCTTTTCTTTTCTTTTCTTTTCTTTTCTTTTTCTTTTTCTTTTTCTTTTTCTTTTTCTTTTTCTTTTTCTTTTTCTTTTTCTTTTTTTCAGCCTTTCTTGCTGCTTTTTTTATTATTGTTTTATTTTTTCCTTCCCCACACCACAACCAGATTCTTGGAGAAGTAGGTGCTTCATGACAGCTTTGCATCACCGAGCTGGCCCAACGCACCCATTTACGGCATTGGAGACCCAGGTTCAGGTACAAGCTCTGCTCATCTGGAAGATTTGTACTCAATCTTTTCCTCATCCTAATCTTTGGGTAATGGCCAGGCAGGGCTGATACTATATCCTCCTCCAAATTCTGGCTTTCAGGAGAAATTCCATCTTTTTTTTTTTTTTTTTTTCCTTTTTTTTTTCCCTGTGACGGTTTATACAGCAGCTGCTTGCTCCTGGGGAAAAAAATCAGACCTGATGACTACGCATTGTCTCACGGAAAAGTCATTTTATTCAAAAATTTCTAATCAAGCGACAGCCAGCACGCGGGGCTTTGTCCCGTCCGTATGAGGGAGGCGTGATCCGTCTGCAGGCGCTGGGGACTGTGCTGAGCTGCTGAGACCTGGAGACCTGGTGGTGATGGAGAGCCAGAGCCCCACGCCTGGGATCCTCTGCTTGCCTTCTCATCCAGGGAAATGGGGGGGAAGGTGTTTGTAAGTGGGCCCTGGAGCATATGTGGGGCATCATAGTCACTGAGCTGGCATGGGTTAACCCAGTGTGAATGCACTGAGCCCCCAGGGCAGCTGCTGAGGGTGTAGAGGCCCTAAGGGAACCATGTGGAACATGTTCCAGGCCCCCACTCTCACATCCTTCCTGAGCACCCTACTGTTGGGACCCCAAAAGTCAGAGAGCACCCCGAGCACCGGATCAGATCAGAAGAGTATTAACATCACCTCCCTCGGAGGACATCAGGCTTTGAAGGGTTGGACTGGTCCACAGGGAAGGTGGGAAGCACCTGAGGGAGCCACATCTCCTTTCCTGACAGCACATTTGGGGACAATAATAGTGGCAGCGCAGTTTTGCTTTGGGAAAGTTCCTGCCAGCACATTGCACTCCACTGTGTTGCGAGGTAGTGTCTGGATATTAAATAAGAAGTGCAGAGGTTTTCCTCACCATTATAATAACACCGCAAACTGATGTGTTATTTATTGTCATATCATTTTTGCCAAGAGCTTTAGCTTGTCTATTGGTCGTTAGAAGCAGAAGCATTTGCAGAACAGTTTAAGAAACATCTTGCGCTGTTATTCCTCAGCTCCCATTTCCAGGCTATCCACCTCGGGAAAGCGGTGAGGCTGCCTGCGTGCAAAGCGCTGCCAGATGTAGAGAGCAAACGAGCTGAGAAAACGAAATGCTTTTTATCATTTCTTTCAGCTATAGTAATCCTACGTGTTACTTGTAACAATTTCAGGAATGAAATTTTCATGGGGAAGCAGGATCTAGGTGAATTTCAAAACCTTTTTTTGCCATTTTTTTTAAAATTTATTTAATTTTATTTTATTTTTTTTCCCACAAAATATGGAGCTTGTACCCATGGCCAGGACTGGTTGGGACTCCCAATAACATGCCCAACTCCAAGATCCAGGCAGTGCCTGTCCCCTGCAGCTGCCTGTGCCACAGCCTCTGTGCCGCACGCCAGGGCTGAGAGCAAAAAACCGCCGAGCACCGGAGCTTGTGGCTTTTTATTTCTCCTCCTCCCCGCCCATGGATTTGTGCCATCAGAATTCCCAGAGGCAGGGCAGAAAGGGAGGCCAGGGCCTGGAGCCCTCCTGCCCAATGCTGGTACATGGCCCTGGCCACAGCAGCAAACGCTTTGCAGCCCCTCGGTCCGTAACCACTGGCTACCGGCTTTTGTCATTCAGAGGCTGATGTCCCTCTGTCTGCACCATTATCGGGCTCTTAATATTTAGCAGCCTGTCGGGCAGCCGTAATTAGCTTCTCTCCCCAGCTTGCTGCGGTTTGGAGGGCTGAAAAAGACATTTGCGAAGGTTCAAATGCGAGGCAGCTCAGGCTGAAACGCACAGGGGTTAGGAGGAGGGTGAAAACATGCCCTTTGCGATGTGCCTGCCAGCAGCTACGAATGTTGGTGGCTGATCTGGGGCACAGCAGAGCCCCCACAGCCTCTGGCCCTGTGCTTGCTCCCCTCTGCCCACTTCTTGTAGCTGGGAACAGTGAGGAAGACAACCCCAGTTCCAGCTGCCTTAATTTCATCTGTCCCCAGCCAACCCAAAAGTTTGTCCCCCTTTCTCCCCCAGCCCTCGATTTCCCATCTGCTGAGGACCACCAGCACTGGGGGGTGGCCGTGAGCTTGTGCCTGATGTGGGAGCATCGTGCTGTGACCCGGGGCAGACCCGCCTGCCAGGAACAACAACCGCGGGTATTTTAAGCAGCCGGCGGAGACTGGCTGAGATAAAACATCGCGGGGCATTCCCTGCCAGTACAAACAATATGAATCACAGAATTAGTAACACAAAGCTTCGGAGCCGTTCCCAAAACAGGATGGGGCTCTGCAGTCTAAAAGCAGCACGGGGCGGTTCGAGAAGGGCGAGACTGGCGGAGGAGGAGGAGCACGGCCGAAAGAATCCAATTAGTGGTTTCGTTTGTGGGTTTTGCAGCGCTTTATGACCTCCCTGGATGTGTATATCCTCCGAAAGTTGGCCTGACCCAGACCGCTGGGATGCTGATGTTAATTTCGTTTCTATCTGACACAAGCCAGAGAGGCCAGCCCGGTGTGTGGACTTGGGCTCTGAAGGCAGCGCGTGGCCTGCTTCAGCCATTTTTTAAATGAAGGCAAGCCTCCAATGCCCACAGCAGCCTGTCACATCAGGTATCGAATATCTGGAGAAAAAACACCCCGAAATGCCCCCGATTTGCCTGTGTTTGCCAGCCCGTGCTGGCCCCAGCACCACTCTGCAGAGCAGCCTGCTGCAGCCTTGCTTCCCCGGGCAGCTGAGGTGAGAGCTGCACGGATATTTAATGGTAATAACCCTCCCATTCAAGCACTCTGCAGACATTTACTGCAGGCAGCAATATCTCTGTTCTACAGATTGGGATTTTAAGAGAGACAGGGATAACCTGAATTGCCCGCAGTCCCAAAGGAGAAGCATGGTATATCAGGACGGCAGGGCTCGTATCCGTGCCTTGCAGACCTGTGCAAAGCCTGTTAGACAAAGCCTCTCCGAGCTAAAAGAAGTCTTTGAGGAGACCACTGATGTGACTCCCATCCTCTGTACGTTTGGCAAAGAGCTTCCGACAGTCCCTGCGCTGCTTTTAAAACCTGTCCCAAACCCCTGCAACTGCAAATGCTTCTTGCCTGCCACAGGTGACCCCCAAACCTCTCATTAGGGATCAGAAGTGTTCTTGAAACTAGACACAAATGAGTCATTTATTTTGAAAATGCACTCCCGTAATGTTCTACAGGATCAATAACATTCACATAAAGAGACTTCTGCAGGTGATCAGCTCAGTGATGCATCGTTTTGATAAAAAGATATCCCTCCTGCGTTTGGTGAGAGGCAGACAACGTTACTCCTGTGTGCCTGAGGACGTTGAACAAGGGAAACACATTGAGGAGGGGATGATTTCCTCTACTTCTGCTTCAATTCAGGTGGTTTCCTGATGACCTGTTCGCAAGATCCCAGGCCTGGGAGGGATGCAGTGCCTGCCACTGACTGCCTTTACGCCCTTGGGCTTATCACTTAGCCCACAACCTACTCACGCTCATTAATTTGGGCTTAAGGGTGACTGGCAAGGACCCCTCTGGCTGTGGGGTCTGCAGCATGCTGGGCTTCCCCACAAGCTCCCCAGGACCCCCACGCAGAGGCAGGCAGGGGGACCCCAGCATGAAGTGTTAGCAGAGAATTGCACCAGCTCATGGTCCAACAGCAGCTCGAGGGTGGATGCTGGAACCATGTAATGGGGAGTTAATTCAGGGAGGGAAGGAGCTGGCTGGAGCCTGGGAAGGGTGCTGGGAAGGCACGGATGCAGCCCCCAGGGTGCTCTGCAGAGAGCTGGGAGGTGGTTTGGGGTGCAAAACTGCGCTAGCGTACCGAGTGCTGTTTGGCTCGCACAGCAGTCCTTTGTGTCCCTAATGAAGGGAAGGAACGGGGCTTTATTCCCAGGCTTTGTGTGTAATCAGATGCCATGTTGTAAGGCTCTGGAAAACACACCAGAAATAATAATTGGGAGGAAATAAAAGGTTCGGTTCAAAACAGTGCACGATTTAAATAAGGAGCGAAAAGAAAGCACGCAGGATGCGAGCATCCCGAGAAGGAACTTTCAATCCATTCGCACCGAGCCTGCAGGGGGAGGGGCAGCATTTAAACCCGAATGAAAAACTAGTTTAGATGTAAATGAGAGATAATGGTCTCAGGGAAGGAAATAAGCAGGGGGATGAACTTTGTCCGCCAGGAGCCTGCTGCAAGCCCTGGCGTCGTCGGCAGAGCTGGAAGCCCCTGCTGCAGTAATTAGCGATGGGCTCGCAGCCCTCGGTGCCCGCGGAACAAAAGGGCATGGGCACCGAGCTGGGACAAGGGGAGGTGAGCTGGCACACCACGAGGGATCATTACCCAGGACGCGAGGCTGCAGCCTGGGGCAGGCGTAAAAGCCAGCTGGGGTTTGTGGGATTTAATAGTTTCCAGAGCCCTAGAAGGTTTGGCTGGAAACTTCCCTCGGTGGCTGAGCCAAAGGGATTGGGATCTCTGTCCCGCAATGCCCATGAAGACAAGTGCTGCTATTTAACTTCCCAAGGCTCAGAGTATGGGTCAGGAACAGGGAGACAGGCTGCTGGGGAGGAGCGATTTGCCCTGGGTGTGAAACCCTTCCCACCCCACATGCCTGTGCTCGCCTCCTGGAGAAGGAGGGGATGCGGGAAGCCCCAGGGTCCCCTGCCTCGTGGAGGGTTTGATTGATCTGCTTATTGCCATCATGCCACTATGTTTTAATTGCTCTCAGAGAACAGCTGCTCAGGACCATGGCGTTAGATCCTGCTGAGGCCATCATAGCTGAAATGCCCCCAGTCGGGATGGCAGCTTCTGGCATGGCAGACCCCCTGCTCCTACCTACGCTGTGCAAAAATGTGCCAGTGCTCCTCTCTCCCATGCACAGTGCAGAGACGTTTGCTGTGGGTACGTCTGATGAGTGCCGTATGTTGCCACCTCTCAGTGTCCGCAGACAGATTTGTTGTAGATTTACATTCCGAGTGACCTGCTTTCTGGATCTTGTAGGAAAAAAAATAACTCCGCTGTCAGCCGAGTGATGCATGGGGCAGGCAGCCCTCGGGTCAAGCACAAGCTTTAGGTTCCCAGGCCAACGAATGTGATTTGGCCTCCTGCTTTTGTGCCTCGACAGCACCAAAACACTGCCGGAGGGTCCCAAAACTTCGCAGCACTGCTGAGCATCCTGCTGTGGGGGCTCAGAGTTGGGGACTCAGGCTTAGCCCCATCCTCATCCAGCCATACTGGAGCAGCCCCATCCTTCTGCCCACATCCCCATGCAGAATTGTCAGAGGCTCTGTGAGGGATGTACAGGGAGAAAAGCATGTCTCCTTCAGTGATCCTCTCCCAGTCTGGGCTGCAGCGATTTGGAAAGCAGGCAGCAAGTCTGTTCCTGCTCCGCTCAGGCCCTATTTTTATTAGTTTCATCCAGCGTGTGCCAGGGAAAGTCCTGAAGCTGGCCACAAGGATCATTTATTTCTCCTCCAGCCTCCCCGAGGCTGATGCCGCCTGGCTGCCTGTGCTGCCCTGCTCTCCTGCTGCTCCTACCCTGCAGCGCATCCCATACACACGTGTGTGTGTGTGTGTGTCTGTGTGTGTGTGTGCAGGGAAGGCAAACAGCCTCAGGCTTTCTGCGGTCACCTGCAGCTTCCCAGTGCCGCAGGCAGCTCTGCCTTTGTGGATGTCTGCCCCCGGCAGCCTGCCTGAACCCGCGCTGATCTCCAGGCTGGTGGCAGCGAGCCCAGGACTGCAGCCCCACCGTCAGGACGTGGAGAAGGGAGAGCTGTGCTGGTGGCTTTGGGAGAGCCTGGGGCTGCAGCCTGGGGAAAGATGCATGTGGTCCTAAAAGAGCTGGGTGCTGCTCCTCCAGACACCCGGTCTCTGCTCTGATGCTGTGTGTCCCATGAAGTAGAAGAAGCCCCCAGTTTTGCGGACAGAAGCATCCTTCTTCCAGTCCAGGCCTTCATAGCAGGCTGTCTGATAGCTGGGAGAGGACCTGAAGTTCAAAAAGGGGTGGAGAAATGTGTGTGCCTCCTACAAACAGCAAATGCTAACGTGGGCAGCCACTGCCTGCCCGAGGCAAGCGCATGCCACTGGAGTAGCGGGGGGCACAGCTCGGCAGCGCTCTGCTGGCTGTGGGTGGGTTTTTTTTTTTTTTCCAGCTTCTTTCATGATGAAGAAAGAGCAGAAATCCCCAGCCAGATTTTCCTTTGGCATCGCCCCAGCCACGTCGCTAGAAGGATGCCAGGAGCGGATTCTGCTCTGGGATTCTACTGGCTCTGAAACGTGAGCAGCACTGGGAAAAGCCACTCCGCCAGCATCCTCCCGGTGCTGCTGCAGCCAGGAGAAGAGAAAGGCAGCAGAGGGGGAGAAGAGGATCGTGCATCCTGCAGAGCTATTCCTAATAACTGCTCCTAAAAACCCAGGCTTAGCCCTGCACCCAGTGCTGCGCTGTGCAGACCAGGGCTCCAGGTGTTCCCGTATCTGCCACGTGAAGCTCTGTTAATTGCCGCTGAAGGCAGCATTACGGCTAGCTTTATTTCTCTTTCCTCTTTTCCATCAAAAGAAGCCTGGATGAGCAGCCCCGGTTTACACAACATCCTTGTGTCATTTGGGGGACCACAGGTAAGTTTCACCCAGGGAGCCAGCCCACCCTGACAGACACCCTAAAAATCACAGAGCCCCAAACTCAGCACCAAAGCACAGGAGAAGCGTGCACCAGGACAGGATGAGTTGTGTTTGCAGTCCCTATCCCCCCTCCTGGTCCTCTCACTGTTTCACACTAGCACTGGGGCATCCATAAAGCATCGCTTTGAGGCACTCCCTCACCGATCCTGCCCTGCTCCTCACTTTTTACCCAGCACCGACAGCTGCTGTGCTGTGCCAGAGCAAGCCTCGGGAACCATCAGCTTCAAGCTGGCTCCTGGGGAGACCTCCCAGCCAGTAAATTTTCCAGCTGAGCGTGTCCCGGTGGAAGGGAGGCTCACAAATCAACACCACGGCGTGCTCCCTGCTCGCAGCACGAGGAATGCTTCAGACAGATGGGGAGAGGAGGGCAGGGGATTTCCCCTGTGCTCTCAGTTTGCCACCCGTATTTGATGGCTGAGTGTGCGTGTTATCGTCGTGCCCCTTCCAGAGGAAATTAGCCTGCTTCCCCTGCTGCTTGCATGGGCTGGGCACACAGCAATGAGGCAGGAGAACAGACAGCAAGTTCGCCCTGCTTACAGAGCCACAAAATCCACGGGATAACCATCACCCTTTTTGCTCCGGTTAGCCAAATTTTCGGGGGGAGGCCAGAACAGCCCGTCCCGAAGGTCAGAGCTGCCGGGACGTTCCCGGCTCCCCCTGCCAAAAGCACCGCTGCCGAAATTGCACTGCTGCAAATAAACCCATCTTCTGGCTAATTACTAGGGAGCGGTTTAACCTCTATTTTTAGACAGGTTTGCAAGCTTGCATTGAAGATTTTTTTTCTCTTTCTTCCTCGCACACATTGTGACTGGTGCTGGACGGGGCTCGGCTTCCAGCAGGGTCAGGGAGCGGAAGACAGCAACGTGCTTGCGTGCCAAAAACACTCAATGATTGTAAAGACATCAGAAATGTTAGCCTCAGCGCTGCACGGAGAGAGGGAGCGGCATTTTTCCGAGCCAGGAGCCTGTCCCCAGCCCCCCATGCCCACACCACAACCTATTCCCAGCCAGGGACCTGCTCCCATAGCCCGAATGCTCTGCTCAGGTTCTCCCTCCGGATTTAGCACTGTTCCCGAGGCAAGGCAGAATAATAAAGAGGGAAAAAAAAAAAAAAAAAAAAAAAAAAAAAAAAAAAGAAGAGTGAGATCTGGGTCAGTACGTATCTGCGTGCATTGTAAATCCTGCACGCCCCTTGCAGCCCCTTGCCACTGCACCCCAGGGCAGGGAGTCTAAGCTGCCTGCCGAGCTCCTCAGAGGTCTCAGGGCTGTCTCAGGACAGAAGCCTTCCCCAACAGGGGACCTGAGAGGGCACGGCCTCCACACAGCAGGGGCAGCACCTTCAAAGGAGCCCAAAGACCGCAGGCACGGCCCTCTCCCGGTGCAGGAGGCAGAGCCCCCCTCCAGGAGTACACCCCGTCCTGCTTGGAGGGTTAACCTCAGTCCCCAAAGCCGGTTAGGCAAATTAGCACGGTGTTTTCCCCAAGCTAATTAACTTCCCTTGCAGCAGGGCTAATTAGCTGCGGCACAGTGCTTGGCTGTGGCAGCTAGCTGGCCCCCAGGCAAGGGGCAGCCCCCGGGGTCAGCAGCCAGGAGACTCGAGCTCCTGAGCCTTCATCCCATCCCAACTCCATCCACCCTGGGGTGCAGGGAGCTGAGACCCTCCCTCTGGCCATGCAGGCCATGAGAGGCTCTGGAATGCTCCTGAGGCTGCACTTCTGTGCCCGCAGTTGTCCCTGGCTGGTTTTCCATTGGTTTCAGCAGCCGGAGGGGAGAAATGCCTTTGGTATTCTCCTCCTCTCCTCCCGTCCCAGCAAACCACATTTATTTTACCCTCCACTCCACTCTTCCCAGGATCGATGGGTCGTCAGGATGATGAGTTAGTGCCTGTAGTGACAGTGGCACTTTCCATTACTGCTGATATACCTGGGGGACACCCATCTCCCAAAGACTTATCAAGGCTAGGAAATTCAGCAGAGGCTACCACCATCGTTTGCAATGGAGTCACCCCGAAGCCCTGGTCCTGCAGCACGGGCAGAGCCTCCCCGGACCTGCCAAGGCTCTCAGGGCACCAGCACAGCATTGCAAACGTGGAGCATGCTGCAGGCTTGGACCTCGCTGGCTGCTGCCTTTTTCCCTCCTCCCTCTCTTTCCACTTAGTGATTTCCTCGCTGAGAGCCATTTGGATAAACATGCCTAGCTGGGGAATGATTTCTTTCCCTGCATATCTTTCATAACTAGGAGGCACCAGGTTGGTGGTTATTTTTTTTTTCTTTTGAGGTTGCATTATTATGACATTTTAATTGGCTCAGGACTGCTCAAGTCTCAAAGCCAATTTGGCCCCGGCGTTTGCGAGCAGAACTGTTTTCTGTCTCCATTTTGATAGATATTTTGCGCTGGCCAAAATGGCCTCGCATTAAATAAACCAAAACCTCCTCTTGTTTTACAGCTCATTGCCGAGCCAGTGCCTTCCCTTCCCGGCTCCCTTTCAGCCCTAAACCCGAACCGTGCCTGCTTCCCCACACTGCCTCTTCCCTCTCGCCTTTGTTTCACCACCACTCAGGAGTCAGAGACGAGCTGCGTAATTGTGAGATTTCAGGCAAAAAAGAGGCTGCACGTCACAAAACACTAATGAGCAGGTTGATGGGGATATTGGCAAGGGACGTGGGGCCAGCAGTGTGGCAGCCAGCCCCATGGCATGGGCAGGGGCTGCTGGAGGACACATCGGGAATGTGCTGCACGCCTTGCAGGCAGCGAGGCAACAAACCCCTGCATGTGGCAGCACTGATCTTTAATTTGTCACCCTCACAAGGCACTGGCCTTGATGCTGCTTGATGTCCCGGTGCTCCCTCCTGCATCAGTGTGCCCCAGCACCCCCAGGAGCCGCCCTGTCACCGTGTGCCTTCCTCCACCATGTGCCTTCCTCCCTCCGTGTGCCTTCCTCCCTCATATTGCTGGGATTTCCCCTCAGAACACTGCTGCTAATTGCCAGGCTTTATCAGCAGTGCCCGAGGAGAAGGCGTAAATGAGAAACACAGCACCCACCCGCCTGCCCCAGCCCTTCACGTAGTCAGCCCTGCTCCCCAGCGCATCTCCATGTGCTCCAGGATCGCTGCTGGAGGGCTTTTGATTAGCGACGGCCAAAACAGCCCATTCCAACCATCCCGATGGCTCTGATCCAGCCACGCAGCACACATCAGCACCAGCACACCAGGGACATGCATAATTTATCCAGCCCACCGCTCCGGGCCTGGCTCACACAATTGCCATCAGCAATAGCAAGGCGGCAGCGGTGCTTCGCTGCGCGGCGGAGGCAAAAAGCTGCAATCTACCTCCACGCTGATACCCAAACCATGCATTTTTTCCCCTGCCTGCCCCAGCTGTGCCTGGTTAGGAAATGTTTTCAGCGAAAAAAATGTGCCAGTTCTCCAATCTGAGCTATATTTTGGGGCTCCAGGAGGGGGAACATGCAGAGCAGGGGAGGTGGGCGAGCCCTGCCGCGGGCTTGGGTGGGATCTGTGTGTTGATGTCTGTGATCTATCGCCCCAGGACCTTGTGTCAACCTTTCCCCCAACATTTCTTCCTTGTTTTTTAAACAACCTGCCAGGTGTTGCTGCAGTTCATGACCTGAGATACTTTTTTTACCCCTTCTTGACTTCATGCTTTCAATATGATTTACAAAAATTGCTTATAATAAGGCTCATTCAGCAGCTGGATAATGGCTGTCAGGAGTTCAGAGACACTGTGGCATGTTTAGCACAGAAGCATATTGTGTATCTGGGCCCCAAAGTGCTGGGGTTTTAAGGCAGATTTTATTAAAGATGGGATATGCAAGGGTACCAGCGCAGAGAGGGCTCTCGGGGTACCAAAAAGGACATTTCTTGCAAGTGACGTAGGCTGGAAGATGAAGGAGGGGCAGTAAATGGCCTCAGCAGCCAGTACATGGCTATAAATCCAGATTAGGGGAAGAGTTCAAGGTCTCAGGAAGGCTGCGTTAATCCCTTCATCACCTTGGCCTTAAATACTTGAACCATCAACTCGCTCCCCACACCCTCTGTGGCAGCTGCCGGCTGCTGAGTGGGGACAGGGATGGGGACAAGAACCAGGACCAGGAGGGATGCTTTTAGCTGGGGGAACACAGCTAAAAGGGAGGTGAAGGGGTGACATTTCCAGTGGCACCGATGAGGAAGATTTTGGCCAAGGCCAGGAGGACGGGACAGATGCCACCTCCTGCACATAGGACATGGAGAGCAGCACCTTCACTTCTGCTTCCTGCTTCCTCCTGGCAACACATCAGCCCCTGATGCTCCTTTGGGGTGGTTTTATTTATTTTTTGTTACACTAGGAAGAAGGGGTGTGGCCAGAGGCACTCGGGTTTGCCCTTCTGCCAGACTTGCCGCACATAAGCTAGCGCTAAGCCTGTGGGCTAATTGGCTTAATTTATTGTCTCTTTTGTGTTGTGCACGGGTTTATTTGTTGGTGCTGCTCCTTTACTTATTTGTTCAGGGCAGGCTTTTTTTTTTCTTTTCTTTTTTTTGTTAGCCTTCCCCTCAGGAGCCTCTAAAATTGTCTCCTCACCACAAGCATGGGTCTGAGTGGTGATTTTGGGCACTGCCCGAGCTTGGGATGTGGCCAGGGGAGACTGTGGGCAGCCTGGTTTTCCAGGGTACCCCAGAGGGCTGCACACAGGGAGCCCCTGGGGATGCCCAAGGGGGCCAGGCACCATGGGCTGTGCTTGGGGGTTTTGCAAGCAGAGCTACTGGAGGCTTGTGGTCCTGCTGGGGCTTGGCTGCACAAAGTGCTGGGTAATCTGCAATAGGAGCTTTTCCTACCGGCAGGAGAGCTGGTGGATGCCAGCCACATGAGTGTGTCGCACTTGTAGGCCTCTGCTTCTCTTCCCAAATTCAAAATCCCTAAAAATTTTGCAAACCTTTATATATATATATATATGTTTTGTTATTTGTTACCAGCAGAATCCTCTTCATTTTTTCTTTTTTTTTTTTCAAAAAGTGAAAAGAATGCTTCATTTCTCCTGAAAACAAACAGAAAACATCCTTCATGTTGTTTTTTCTTTTTCTTTTTTCCCCCAGAATGGGGGGTTTCCATTACAGCTTTCCCATGGCTTCTTGTTATCCCCAGGGGGCAGAGGTGGGGATGGAGCTACCCTCCCAGAAGGCTGTCTGAGGAGCAGCACGCCCAACACCACCATTACGCTCGCACAGAAGCATCACTCAAGCCCTTCCCGAAGCCTCTCTCTGCCAAAAGTAAGAAATATGCTCATGTCAGTCAGCTGTCTTCCCTTTCATCCTCCTCTGCAGCATCTTTTCAGAAAACAGGGGTAATTAACACGGCTCTGCCTGGTCCTGGCTATCACTGTGCACTGTGCTTTCTACACACCATCAGCCTTCTGCCTGCTTTCTGTAGAAGGAGGGGGAAGAGTGGAGAAAGGAAAAGCAAAAGTAGAGGTACCCTAAAAGCCCCCACAAGCCCAGCACCATGCCAGGGCTGAGCAGGATGCTCGGGGCTGTCTGCCCTGGCAGCCATATCCTGGGAGCCAAGCAATGGAATTAAGGAGTCAGCCAGAAGCGCCGTCCTCTGGGCATGATCAACCCGTGCTAACATGTTCCCTAATCCCAGGCACAGCTGAAATAATCTAAGCAGGGATTAGCCAGGTCCAGTTGGAGTTAAATTCCCCACACCCCATTTATTTTTGGTAGGAGGGGCTGAAGAGACCTCTTCCACTCCAGCACCTCATCTGATGTCCTCACAACAAACCTCTTTGGGGATTCCCTCTTAAGACTGTCCCACCACCCCCTTTTGGGTGTCCCATCATGTTTTGGCCTCAAGTCCTCCCTGCAGCACCTCACTGAGGCCTCAGACACCTGGCCAGGAGATCAGGATGCAGAAATTCAGCTTAGCAGATGCACCTGCCAACAGTTCCCAAATGCTCTGGTTTTAGGACAAGTTTAGCAACATAGGGTGGCATTTTTTCCCATAACAGCATAGCAAGCTATTTTTTCACTTCCATCAACAAAATAAAATTCTGACCCTCAAAGTGCAAAGAAAACAATATCAAATTGTCTTTAAGAAATCTCTTCCCTGGGATTTCTTGGTTTAACCTAAATTTTCAATGGGGTAAATCAGTGACTAGGTGAGGGAACAACCTTTGTGAGTCTTTCATGCAGCAATATTTGATGGGCTTGAAAAGCTACAGGGTTTGAGGGGCAAATAAATAGTTTATTTCATATGTCCCCTTTTTACTTTCTCAGTTTAATGCTTGCACATGGTGGATTTGGGTACAGCACTGAAGGCAGCTTCTTTTAAGGGTCTAATTGCTGCCGCATCTGGATTTCTTTAAGTGAAACTATCAGTGAAGGCTTGTTGGGTTTGCAAAGCTATGATAATGTTCCTATTATTCTTAGATACTGTGAAAGTTTGTTTTTAAAAATGTCTTTTTTCTTCCCAAAATTTCATAGTCTACCTTTAACTAAGAAAGGAACAGAAGAGCATAGGGAATGTTAAAAGTTTAAACAAGTATTCCCAGACCTTTGGAACAGCTGTTTCTTTTTTTCTTAAAGAGAAGAAACATGTAGTTTTCAGTCTCTCTAACATTTTCGGATCATTTTAAGGTAGCAACAGCACCATGGCAGTGACTCACCTTATTGCATTTGGGTACCTCTCTTTGTCACCTCTAAAACAACGCGCTCTGCATTTTGGCTGGAATATGACATCCTCACAGCCCCGTATCTGCATGCATGTATCTGCCTCCCTGCACAGAAATCATACACTACCAGAAAAACCTTGTCAATGGGATCCCTTGGAGCTACCACCTCCCTGGGCCACCCCAGTGGTTATGGGGGAACAGCAAAGGGGTTGGGGGGTGGCGGTAGGCAGGAGCAGTGCTGATGGCCCCTCGTGGGTACCCGGGCACCATCAACCCCACAGGAGCCTCGTTCTTCCCTCTCCCCACTGTTGTATCATGATGCTGGCAGTCATCCAGGCTTGTCTTATTGCTTCATCATTAATTTCCCACTGCAACAGGCTGTTTAGGTGAGTGGACACCTCTCCCTTTAATGAGGAGCTGCGTCTCTATGCTGCATCCCAGAAACTTCTGCGTAGGCTATAAAAACAGGGATGGGTTGGAGAGATTGATTTATTTTTCCCTAGAAAGGCCACCGTGCCACTAGGCTGCAAAATGATTGATCAAATGACCTTTTTTTCCCATTTACTGCCCTTCCCAGAGACCTGTCGTGTCTGTGCACCACGAAAACTGCCGACGGAGGCTGAAGCAGCTGTGCCTTGCCTGCGTGCGAATGCTGCGAGCCTCCAATTGGCAATGCCTTCAATCCATCTGTGTGGATGAAAGGCAGGGTTCAAACATTCCCCGATCCTCAGCCCATCCATGTGCATGAAGGTTTAAACACTCCACGGTCTTTGGCAGCTATCATAAGGAGGAGGCAGGATTGACACCCCCTCTGGGTGCAGCCTCATCCCGTCCCCTCCCCAGCATCCTGGGGGATGAAGTGGGGGCACCCGATCTGGGAACAAAATGCCCCTGGGTTTTCCAGGTGGTGCCTTCCCACCCTGGGGAGCATGGATATTAACGAGACACGCATGAAGGATGCTCTAAAATAAATGAAGAGGGCTGTTCCACTCCCACAGCTGATTACAGACGTGCCTTTTTTCAATGGGAAAAAAATAAAAAATAAAAATAAAAAAACAAAACATTTGGAAAAAAAATATCTCTAATTTCCCCCTTTTTGCCAAAGCAGGCCTCTGTGTAATAACACAAACATGGTGCTTGCCACTCACCCTCTCTTTTTTGGACACAGAAGCTCTGCAAAAGTGCATAAATCAACAGGGGCCTGAGGTGGGAGTGCAGCTGTCCTGACCCACCACCCACCCCACATCCCCTCTGCAGCCTCAGCACCATACAGGCGGGGGACATGCAGCCCGGAGGTAAGCCCCGCTGGGAGCTAAAGCGGCGCAGCATCCCGCGGGTCACCCGTTAAGCATTTCAGCCCGGAGCAGATCTCGCCTAAGCCACTTTTTTGGAGATAAGCTTATCTAGACCTGACAGCTGAATTTAACCCTGAACTTTTGATCTCGATTTTTAGCCTCGGCAAGCCTATCCATTTCCTTGAAATTATACACACCGGATTTCAGCCCCCCCAGCTGCTGTGGCTCAGCCACCCCTGCGAGGGGGACCCCGCAGCTGCGTATGGGGACATCACCCAGTAATGCCTGTGGTTTCACAGCCCTGACTGGGAGGCAGACAGGCCCCCGGCTGTGGAAAGCTTTCGATTAATGACAGTGGGGCTCCGGCGAGAGAGGAGACGGGATTTTACACTCCTGGCGATAACACGTCTGAAGGTAATGTTGTATGGGAGTGGATTATAACCCCGGCACTTTGCGATGCAGGCGTTTGGAAATTTGTTTTCGGTACGTAGAAGCAGCTCAAAATGTTCCTTCTCCCCGCATGAAAAATGTGCTTGGTAATAGCGTTTCTATTGCTGGACAAGCTCGCTGCCTCCGTGCTGTCAGTGCTGTGACATACTAGCCAGGAAGGGTTGTGCTAATCAGTTTTCCTAGCATCAAATCAGCGTCTGCTCTATATGATCAAGGAAATTGAGGAATCTCAATGTTTTTGCAATACTGCTTAGTTGGCCATGAAATATGGGTGGTTCCATGAGGAATGGCTCGCTTCCCTCTCGCCGAGATAAAGCAACTTTGGCTAACGATGAAGCATTGCTGCATGATGAAGCCAGCTAATAGCAGCGGCCTGATGAGGGCAGATAAACAGCAGCACCCCGGCAGAAGGGAAGGGATGCATAAACAGCTTTGCAAATAAGACATTATTAATATGGTTGAACTACAGAGGGCAGAAGGGATTTCTTTCCTCCTCCTTCACTCCGAAAGCAATATTCATAAAATGTCTATGTTCCCACGTTCAGCCAAGAAATTAAATTATTAGAAATTTCACTGGATGTTTTCCAGCTCAATCTTTGTTCAACTAGCACACCCGGCCAGTCTTCCCAGGCACCGCGGCGGTCTGGGACTGCCAAGCAGACCACTGGGGACAAGGGGTGGGGGAATAGGGCAGGGAGAGCACACCCAGCACTGGTGGAGCAGGGATGAGCCATCTGATGGCTCAGGGGGGCAAGGACAGCCTATTTTCTGGTGGCCCTGAGGTTTTTAGGGCAACCACAGGGCGGTCAGCTTAGATCCATACAGAAAAGTGCAAACCTGTCCCCGGGACCAAAGCACATAAGCCCTTTTTATGTAACGGCCCTGTGATATAAGCGGCAGCCGGGGATTTATGCTGTCTTTGAAGTAAATTGCATCCCGGTGCACCATAGCATGAAAGTTAAGATTTACCATTGCTGGGACACCGAAGACCCTGGTGGAAGCAAGCGAATAAATAGCGCGGCGCTCTGCTCGCTGGCTTCCGCCGCGCAAATCGACTTCACAGACCTGCCTCGCCTCCTCGCCCCCGCTTCCCCTCACATTGTGTCGGGGAAGCAAATTGGTCACATCTGCATCTGGCCAGGGAGGAACAAATGTGCTGGCGAGGCAGCGAGGAGCTTTTTTGAGGGGGGATGCCTCAAAGTAAAATGAAAGGCTAGCCATCAAAGGTAGAAAACAGGCCAGCGGATGAAAGGCATCCTTTGCTTAGCTTTGGTAAGACTACAAGGTATGAAAAAAAATAAAAAGGCGCAAAAAAAACTGGGGCATCTGGAGATGCATTCTTCCCCCCTTTTTCCCCCCTTTTCCTTTGCTCCTCGGAGGGGAGGGATGGGCACGCGGCCATGGTACCTGGAACCTGGTTTCACATAGCAGGGAAGCACGTGGCCAGGTCCTGTGGAAGATCCCCGCCGTCATTACAGTTAATCAGGTCCAGTTAATCACGTCCAGGGGCAGGCGAGCGCTCGGCTGATTTGCTGAATCATGACACATGGGCAATTACCCTAAATCAGAGTGGTGTCTTCCGTCCCTGAAAGGCTCTGTTATGCTTTACCAGCTCCTGAAGGGAAGGGAAAAAAAAAACCCAAGCAGCAGCACCGTGGTGTCAGCAGGAGGAAGCAGCCAGGTGTTCCTCTGCCTGCTCCCCAGTGCTCTTCTAACCTTGTGAAAAGCCCTGGGAGCTCTGTAAATCGAGGCTGCTGAGATTTACAGCTCCAGGCCCTGCAGGCAGCTCACTGAGTTTACTCGGGGTTTCTCCGAGCCGGCTGCTTTGAGCCTCGTGGACAAAGCCTTGCAGGGGCTTACAGGCCAGGCAGTGTTTGTCTTCCTCCTCCTCTCTGTATGCAAACATGTGTCCTCCTCTCTCCTGAGCACCCCAGACTTTTCTTGCACACCCTGCTGAAGCAAAGCCCTTGACAAGGGATGCTCCCCTTGCCCACCAGTGGAGATCGAGGAGATGCTGCCTATGGGATCAGCAGAACTCCTTGCTGAACTGCTCTCCAGTCCAAAGCCTTTCCCAGACCACTGCTTAGTAGGAAAAAGCCCCAAAATAAGTTTTGTGGGGACAGGATGGATGCACAACATCTGGGCAAAGGGAAAAAGAGCCCTTTCTGCTCTGGTTATGCTTGATCCAAAACAGGCCATCCTGCCCCAGGAACAGCTTTGGCATCCATTTACAGGATTACGATATTATCGCACATCAAGACGCAGGCTAAGCCCTATTTTTCATGTGTGCACAGGGGAAAAGGCAAGGCTGGAGGAGGCCCCGAGTCTTCTTGTTTAGGAGCCAAAGACTAATGTGCCCAGCAAAGCAAAATTAACCCAAATACCGTGATTATGCAGAAAAAAAAATCCTTCCTGAGAATGTCATCTCACCAGCGGTACCCTGCAGTTTTCCGCCAGTGAGAGTTCGAGAGGTGGCATGGTAACAGAGTGCATCGGGGCAGGCATTTGACTGGAAGCATTAAATACCTCTGAAAGGTGAATGGCCAAGGTCTTCCCGATAATTAAAATGTGTGCAGTCTTCATAGACCAAAGAAGGGACAGAGCTATTGTTTAAACAGGTAATTAGAGCTGTATTTTAAGCAAACTCGGGGCGGTAACAAGATGTCTCAGATGGGAGCAGCAGCTCTTCTGCTCCCAGTTCCAGCATGAATAACTATTTCCCCCCACAATCACTGCTGGGGGTGGCCACAGGGTCCCAGCCCCAATCCAAGTGATGGCATTGGCTGGGAAAGAAAAAACTCCTACTTGATTTCACATTTTTCACTCCCTGTCTCCTTCCTTCTGCGTTCAGGTTCAGGAGAATTGGTTGAGCCACTTTTTTTATTACAGTAGTAGCAGCAAGGAACAAAATGGGACCCAGCTGAGCCCCAAGGGAAGGGAGGAAATAGCATGGGGCAGTGCTCCCACACACACACCCCATCTCAAAAGAACATTGAAAGGGCACTGACCAGGTAGATGTGCTATAGTCTCTTTTGGGATGGATGCACTCTCTTCTGCTGGGCTGAATCCATGCTGGAGTAGGCAAGGAGAGATGCAAACCCTCCCCCATGCCAAGGATGGAATCCAGGAGCCGTGCTCACCCCTGCCCTACCCCAATCTCACTGCTCATCCAGTTTCCACACCTGCTGGGGGGAGATGCTGACTTCTAATTAACCCCCTTGTACACAAAACCCGAGAAAACAATCAGACCCGAGGGAAGGCAAGGAGGCGCCTTTGCATGATCAGCACAGCCTTCCATGAAAAATATATAAGGGATAGACATCAGAGTTGAGGAAACAGGAAAGTACAAAGAGCTGTGCTCGGCTGCCCGGCTCTGCAGCACGTTACCTACCTTGCTCTGACAGGCCAGAGAAAGCCTAAAACAAAACACTTTGAACTGTGACGGGCGGTGGGAGATGCCTGAAAATCAGGCTTGTGCGTAGTGGTGGGGTGGGTGCCCAGTGTTCCAGCACTGCGAACCCCCTGGAAAACCAACTGGGAACAGCCCGAACTCATGTGTTGGGTATGGTGATGTTCTTGTGCTCGTTGTGTTGGTTTCAGGAGTAAAGTACGGGGTTTTGTAAGGAAAAAAAATGGGGTGAATTTTTGCTCTTTTGCTGTAGATAAGCAATAGTATTGCTCCAGAGTGTAAGACTGGTGCTGGTGAATGAGGAAGGCCCAGCCTGTTTTGAACTTTGCATCCCTTGCCCCTCAGGAAGCAGAGATGGAAGTCAAGGGATAACACAGTAAAAAAGGGCATCCTCACTCACCCTTGTACCAGCCACAGCACTCATTTACCCAAAGTCACTTCTTTGACAGCCCGGGGGGGCTTTTGGCTGATCCCCTGGAGAAGATTGCTTCCTTGCTGATTTTCTTAAATGACAGGTTGACTTACAATGATAACTATACCTGCAACATGTAGAAATCTTTCTCCATTCTTTTAGAAAGGGTGAGAAATGAAATGAATGAGGGTACCTTATTGCTGTTTCAGACTGCCCACATAGCACTGTTTGAGGTTCAGAAATCATTTATTTCTTGTGAGTCCTCAGGATATTGGGTGTTTTTGCTACAGCCCCAGCTCCTGGAGGCCTGGGATGATGTTGAATCTCAGTGTCCCCTTCTCTGACTCTCCTTCTTGCCAGAAAGCTGTTAAAATGCTAATGATGGAGTGAAAGCAGGGAAAAAAAATCTCATCTCCATGGTCTATTGTTAAGGCCGGGTGTCCTGTCCCCAAGGACTCAAGGTGCTTCCCCAGGGCACCAAAAGGACCCACAGTGAGGGTGAGAGCCCACCAGGACACCAAGAAGCTAGAAAGGACTTGGGGTCAGGCCAGTCCTGCAGGAAACACCCCGTCTCCTCCCTTGGGAGCATCCCTTGGAGCTGCCTGGTGCCTGCAGCAAGCCTCAGAGGCAGCGGGTGCCCACGGCGGCTGCCGGAGCCACCTCCAGCCGTGGAAGCCTGCCAGGAGGGGAGCTAAGCATGGCACAGCCAGGTCACACCGCCAGAGCATCCCCGTAGAGCTGGGCAGGGCTTTTCCCCAGAGGGAGACTGCGAGGAGTAAAACATTTCCATCCCCTGACCTCTGCCGTGTGCTGCCTGCTAAACAGCGTAGAGCACAGGCAGGAGCGCGGTGCACCGGTGACTCATGCTGCGAAACCTTTTTTGTTGTTGTTGTTATTATTTATTTTTTTTTTTAAGCAGGAGCACTGATCCATCAGTCAATTACTTGAAGAGCCACTCTAATTTGGCACCCAATTGTTTCCCCAGCTGCCACTGCGTCTGATTGCTGCCGGCGGCGGGAGCAGAATGCCTGCGAAGGGGGAAAAGCGCACGGGCGCCGGATAAAGGAGGCAGGAGAGGAGCAGGCGGCTGCCTGAGCGGCCTCGCCGAGAAAATAAGCACTAAAAACGTCTGCAGCTAAACCGTCTCGGGGTCGCGGGCGATTGCTGGGTAATAAAAAGGATGTCAGGAGGCGGGGGCCACCCCCGGCCGTGCAGCTGGAGGGATGGCGATGGGAGGGATGTGTCCTGCGGTGCAGAAGCAGCCTGCTGGGGCTGGCCTGGGCGCTGTGGCTTTCTGCCAGCCATGGCCCTAGCAGCCACAGCTCAGCAGGGAGCATGATGTGGCATTTGCAGCTTTTTCTGCCGTGGGTCTCAAATCGCTCCACAAAGGTTGCTTAATGGCAATGTCCCTTTCCCCTCTTCCTTTTTCCTCAGTTTAATACAAAAAAAAAAAAAAAAAAAAAAAAAAAAAAAGAGGTGATTTGCCTCAAATCACACAAGAAGTCAGCAGCCAAGCGAGTTCCCCAACCTCTTTTTCCTGTCCTTTAATCCCCTACGAGCACTCCCTTTTTCCAAGAAATCCAGTAATAGGAACCGTACCAAAACATCTGCTTTTGTGTCAGGGAGGAGTTTCGACTGGAAAAGAGAAGCCTCGATTTCAGCTGATGCAGTGCCAAGGCGCCCCTCTGCTCTCCTCCTGATGCATTTACAGGCTGGGACGGGGATGACAACAGCTCCAGCCGAGGGCAAAGCAGCGGTCTGCTTGTCTGGAGCAACCCCATCCACCCTGCGTGCAGTGCAGAACAGGCATCTCTGGAAGGAGACACTGTGGCAGGAGGGCAGAGGATGGGCACAAAATTCCTGCCCTTTTCTAGACCAGGTCTTGGGCTGACACCAGCTATTTGGCAAGGTTTTGAGCCTATCCCTGGAATGCATAGACTTGGTTACGGCACATGGCTCTCTTCTGCTTCTTGGAGGGGCAATAAGCACATGTGCATCTGTACATCTGTACATGCACCACTGCTACCTGTAGCAATGCACCAGGCTCTCAGAAGTCATTCCCACGAGTTTCCTCCACCTGGACCAGGCTGAACATTTCCTTCTTGCTCTGCCAGGACATTGTTTAGACCTTGGACTTGTGATTCCCGAGGGCAGATCACCGCACATGCTGTTGATCAAAGGCATTGTGCTCACTATCTGAGGGCAGGGGGCTCCCAGATGAAGGGAAGCAGAGGCGGACCTGGACTGCAGAGGCTGGTCACTCTCCACCAGGACAGGAGAGAGATTCCCAGCCAGATGGAGCCAGCAGACAGCACTACGAAGTTGTTGGCCAACTTAGGATACGATGTTGGCTTCACAGGGAAGCTACTTGGCTGCCTCTCCCTGAATCAAGATTCAGTGATGCCAGGAGACAAGCACAGCGGGGAAACTGAAAGCAAAAAATGGCAGAGTGGATGGCAACTCGACATTAATTCATTTTTACCATATGTCTGACTATTCATTACACTCCGCCATCCTGTTCTACAAGACTCCTGGGGGCCTTCCATGCCATTTTATGGTTAGTGGGGTTTTTCCTAGCTCACGGCGCAGCGCTGCCACACCGCCTCTCCCAGGCTCATGGCTTGGCAGGTCCTGCAGCCGATGCAGCTCCGTCCCGGGCAGGGACAGCCACGGGATCCGATGTGCTCTGTGCTCACAGCCCTTCCCCACACACCCAGCCTGCCAGCTTGCCTGGCACAGGGGAGCCATCCCCTGGGGGTGGCACCTGCTGTAATATGCTCTGGCACCTGCCTCGAGACCCCGCCGTGCAGCAACGATTATTTTTTTTTTATGGATTTGCAAATTATCCTGCTTTTCTCCGTGGTCTCTCCCCGGAGCGTGCTGCTGGCACGGGACCAAGGCCCGGCTCCAGCAGCCAGCGTGAGTCACCCCGGCACGCCTGGAGCCTCCCCGGCTGGGAAGCGAGCAGCACGGCTTCTCCACGCATGCTGCTTGCAGCGGTGGCAGCTGTTTCTCCTTGTAGGTAGGAGGATTGGTTCAGCGGCCTCATTGCCTGCATCCAGCTGTCCAGCCCCCCTCGCCCCCCTCCCCATCCCCGCCGTCGCAGCTTCCCACCCTCGCTCCCGTCACACACACGGAGCGGCAGCGAGCTGCCTACACGGCTCCCTGCACTCTGCACACAGCATCTCACAGCTGAGATCTCTTCCAGAGCCTTAGCAGGACCCTGCTAGGCTGCGAGCCCCTAAACGGCCCCTCCTGTGTCTGCATCTTCCTTCCGCAGTTATCCGAGGGTGTTCAGCACAGGGGTCTCTATATACATCAGTAAGAAAGCACAACAGTGGGTAGCATAATAATAAAATCACCCTATTACTAAGATAAAACAAGGAGAGGAATGTAGGCAATGAGTAGTTCTTACATCCCTCCAGATGCTGGAAGCCCATTTTCATGCAGCATCCTACAAACCCCAGGTGAACAGCCACATCACGCTGCCCAGATACCGTCGTGGAGGGTTTTGGTCTCCCACCTACACCATGGTGCCTTTTACCTCAGGCAGCACACAAAATCTTCCCTCTTCTGACACCAGCCAGCATGAGGCACTTCAACACCTTCTCTTATGCCCCTGTGCACATGGGTCAACACATGAGCTTCTCCAGCCCCAAGTCTGGTGCCCAGCAGGGCAGGCACAGCTTCCCCGAGACTCCTCCAATACCACGTCCTCCACCAGGTGCCCATTACACCTCACCCCTTGCTCTCAGGCACAGCCGTGCTGCCTACCGAAGGGTCATTTTATCATCCATATTAACAATCTGCTTAGCGATACAAGAAGTATGCATGTACAGGGTAATCGCCACAACAGTAAGCCACGCAGCAACTGACAGCAGGGCAACACTGGGGTGCGTGATCACATATGTAGGAGCATTAGCATTGGGACTTATTCCCTTAAAGACACACCATCACCTCGCCTTTGCAACATTATCTAAACATTTAGTCATTTGTGTAAGCTGTTTATTCTGATGGAGCGCACATATTTCAGCTTTATCATGTTCATGACTCCTCTGCAATAACAATTTTAAATGTAATCGCAAATCACAATTGGGTCGGATATTAGTTTGTATAAACCCAGCTACTCCAAATCCAAGAATACTCCAAATTGGGAAGAAGTTTATTAAATCTGCGCTGGTGATGTCTGAGCACTGGGTGTAACACGTGGTTTCCCACAGTAGCCACTGTCCCTCTGTTTACATTCCCGCAGGGCGGGAAGGGCTGCATTCCTCACCCTTCCATTCATCAGGGAGGTGTACAGATATCATACACGAGGATTCACTCCAGTTTGTAGGAACTGCCACTTCTTTTTTAATGCGAGCAACATACGCATTCTTTGGTCCTGTCCTGGGCTACAAAGGTCATCCTCTTCCCACATATACCCATGTCCAAGGTTCCTGCTCCTGGCATCCGCGGATGTCCATTAGCACCTAATTAGCACCATTGGTGGCGTTGCTCCATGCACGTATCCACCACTGTCACTTGGACAGGATTTCTGGAAGGACCACCCCTCATCCCTAGCAAGCCAGGTTGTTGCATCAATCCAGTGGACCCACACATATGCAGAAGCACTCACAGCACCCTGCCTGGATTTTCAATACCTGCCCTGTTGACTCTGTGGGTAGTTCCAGCTGTGCAATGCTGGGCCAGTGGCACCCATCTAGAGCAATCCAGCCTTGCTTCAGTGCTATCAGGGCCACGAGATGTGTACTTGGGCAAGCAGAGGCCAGTGATAATTACGCCCTGTAGGCACTTTGGTGGACTCCTTTTCTACAGCAATTCAGGCCTGCTGAACCAGCTGCTGTTGCTGTAAATCAACCTTCTGCAGTTCAGTTACGGCAGATGCTAACCCATGAATCTGTTGGGCTGTTAATTGGCCAACTGATTGCAGCCTGGCTTGTGATACCTGAAAGTCTATTATATTAAGGACAGCTCCTCCGAGACCTAACATTCCCGATATGTCTCCTTGCCTCCAGGGAACACATGACTTGGGGTAAAGAGCAAATAAGGGACACGTACAGGTTTATACATACCTGTATTGCAGTGCCAGAAGATACGGCAGTCTCCTTCTTCCTCTGCATTTTCCCATGTAAAAAGAGCTGCAGTTAGATGTTCAAACACTGTGGTTTAGTAGCATTAGCTTGTTCTCATTCCCAGTTGCACCCACTGTTGGTTTGGGTCTGAAAAGATGTATTGCATATCATTACTCAACTATGCTTGGCCGTGTCTAGTACATAGATTACAAAAATAACTTAAAAAATTACAGCTACTGCAGGAGTGGTTTAATGCTATCATAATTGGCCATCCCTCGGGGAATACTAATATCGTTGTGGAATCATTTGTCCAGTGTTATGTGATACCACCTCTTACTCTCTGTCAGGTCCATATACCCAGTTGTCTATCACCTTCATAGTGCAGGCTTAAGATGTGACCTTGAGCCCCTAGCAGCCATTGGGTGCCACTCACAGTTCTGTACCTGCTTAAACATGTAGTTCCCACCACAGGTCCATTGTCCTAAATGATATTCCACAAAGATACAACATTATGCTGTCACCCAACAGAGTCACAGAATGGTTGAGGATGGCAAAGACTTCTGGAGGTCTTCTGGTCCAACCCCATTGCTCAAACAAGTCCACCCAGAGCTGCTTGTCAAAGACCATATCCAGAAGGCTTCTGAAAAGAATAATTAGCTGTCAGAAATGGGATGCCAGGCAGATGGCACTTTGAACATTTGTGTAATGTACAGGTCATCATCAGATGTTGCTACAGGCTAATGCAATGGTGAGATTTTAGCAGGCAGGGCAGCAATATCCACATTCTGTTATATATATATATTTATATTTGTATATTTATATTTATATATATATTTTATATATATATAATATATATTTTATATATATATTTATATTTATATATATATAAAATATATATATATATATTTGGTCAGCCCTGAAGTGGTCAAGCAGTTGGGCTTGATGATCTTTGTAGATGCCATCAAACTGAACTATTCTATTCTATTCTATTCTATTCTATTCTATTCTATTCTATTCTATTCTATTCTATTCTATTCTGTTCTGTTCTGTTCTGTT
>CM021765.1:116810306-116884872 GCA_011076525.1 Nettapus auritus | reverse complement strand
AAAAAAAAAAAAAAAAAAAAAAAAAAAAAAAAAAAAAAAAAAACAGCAAAACATTTTTAATAGTTCTCAAGGCAGTAAAGGTTTTGTGCCTTTTTTTTTTTTACAACTCCAATCCCATTTTTTACGTGCACCTTATGACTTGGCACACAAACACCTTCCAGAACCAAGCTGTTCGCATTTTTGCTCGCGCTGTTCCTCCTCCCTCAATACCACCTCTCTCCATCCTAGGGAGACGGGCAGTAAGTGTAACAAGGGCAGGTATTCCCAGCCACATGGAATCCCCAGCCCCATCTGCATGGGTTTCTCCATGCCCTGGCTGACCCCGTGTGCTCTTGCCCAGAAGTCAATCCCCGAGGGGATTTTGCTTACATAATTCTTTACCCACCCAAGAAAGAGCTAGGGATCAGAGATTCAGTACAGAATAAAATATGTAAATATCCAGAGCAACTAGAATGAGCATCAGCTTATGCATAGCTGACTGAATTGAACACAAACAATGATTGAGAATAGGATGGGCTGGAAGAGGAAATTTAAATATTTATCCTAAATGTTCTTTCTTTGCATTTCTTGAAATAAATTATTCCCAGCAATTGCAGGCAGAGATTGTTGATTAATTCCAGCTAAGGCAGAGAGACAGGAGAAATTGCTGTACATCATCTGTTTCTGAGTTTCAAATGGGGCTTTTCATTTCTCTTTGTAGTCTTCATGATTGGGCTCTTCGACTCCAGAGTTTATCTGTGTGTGGTTTGCAAGGGAGCTTGCTGCTTGCGTCATATGGGCAGATATAGAGAGCGAAGCACCGTCACATGTACCGGGTGAGGAGGATTATCTTTCCACCCAGAAGGGTTGAAACAAGGGCTCTGACCCAGCCAGAAGATCCCAGGGTGAGCAGCACAGATGCCATGAAGATTGTGGGGCACCCGCATCCCTCTCAGCCGCTGGCAAAAGCAGCAAGCGCCAGAGGAGAGGCTGAAAGGAGGCTGCTGTCACAGCTGGTTGAGCCCCGGCTGACAGAAAAGCCCCGGGGCCACTGGCAGTCGGGCATAAATTAGAGCAGTGGTGAAGCTGCTTTCATTTATCCGTGGGCACCGGTCCAGCCCCAGCTGCTTCACCAGTGGAGGAAGGTCTCACAGCAGCCTGTCCCGCCTCGCCTGTCTGGCCGCTTCCCGACTCAGCCTTCTCCTCCCTGGGCTGAAGCGGGTCCAGCTGTCTTACGGTAGCAAACCACAGACTGGTAGAGTCGGTGTCCCGTTGGTTTTGGGGAGGATGAAGCATCTAACAGGGTCTCAGCTGGAGGGGACATCTCACGTAAGGCACCGTCACTCTCTCGGTGGGAATTCAGAGAGGGAGCTATGGAAACTGTCCACACAGCTATGGAAAAAGGTGCTTTGTAATTCTTCTTCAAGCCCTGGGACTGGGAGCTGAGCCTTGCGTGACCTCTGAATCTCTGCGAGCAGCTGTGCTGCAACGCACATTACGAAAGAATGCAACAGCTAAAAAAAAAAAAAAAAAAAAAAAAAAAAAAAAAAGAAAGACAAATGCTGTCATACTGGCTAATCCCCCTCAACCCCAGAGAAAGCCTGCTCTGGGGTCTCACATGGCTGCTCCCCCTGTGCCCCCGAGCCCACCGCCCCATGCCCGCAGCACAGCAGCCATGCTCAGGGGCACTCGGCCAAGGCACCAGGCAGCTGCCGTGCACCATCTCCTCTGCGAGGGGATTTTCTCACGTGCCGGCCCAAGCCCGAGTCCAAATTACCCCTGTGTGGTCCCAGGGCAGGGCCTCAGCGCTCAGCGTGCGACTGTGAATGCAAAGCACGCTGAGCAACGCCTTCCGAGGGCAGCCAAAAGCCACGGCAGGAGAGCGGTGCCTGCCCCGCAGCAGCACGCTGGGGCAGCTTTTCTGACTGCTCCCAGCTGCGGGCAAAGCTCAGGCACGAGTAACAGAGCAGCACATCTGGCTGGCAGTGCTCAGCAGCACACACTGTACCCATCCCAAGCAGTGGCTGGGAGGGAAAGGGAGCACCTTCCTTTTCCCTGCAGTCACCAGGATTCAGCGAGAGCCGCACGGGGATTTGTAGTGGAGCCTTTGCATGCAGCGCTGTTGCACACTGCAGGCAGGAGCGCAGCACACGCTGACACAGATGAAATAATTCCCCAAAAGCCAAGGCTTTGCAGTACAAAACAGATTCCCTGCACGCCGCCGAAATGTTACCACCTCTTCAGTGAACGTGGAAGCTGGTTTCTCTGTTTAAAGGCATTTCTAATGCTTCTCTCTGATCTAGTTTTCTCTCCTGTAATCAGCGAGAGTGAGACCTTGGGGTTTTTCTGGAAATCCAATCAGAGGCTTCTCTGCATCTTCAAATACTCCGTTAGACGTGGAAGCCCTCCCTGCCCGCTTACACCAAACAATGGTCAATGGGGAGCGATTCCCTACAAAAGCGTTGGCAGCACCTAGCAGAAGTAAAGCCGTTTTATTTTGGCCAGAACTTTGAAACGCTGCGATAACATCAGAGGCACGTTAAGGCCAGAGCACTCCTTTCCTCGATTTTCAATACTCATCCTGGTGCTTTTGATGAACAGCCCGAGAGAGCCAAGAGGCAGCAGAAACTTCCCCACAGGAGGGTGGCACCGGGGCTCAGGAAAGCAGCCCTGGGGGCTCGAGGAGCCAGGATCCCCCTGCAGCAGCGGGTGGAGAAGGCGCCCAGCAGCAGCCAGCATCAGTAGGGCTGAGCAGAGCTAGCACCGGCACTGAAGAGAAACAAGAGGCTATTAAACCGCTAGCAGAGCCCATGGGGAAAGAGCCTTGCTGGTTCAAGATACACAGAGGGGTTTTAAAACCCCAGCTTAGGAATAAAAAGCAAAAAGAGGTTGCCGGGAGGCAGTGCCTTTCAAGAAACCTGCAATGGAGTGACCACCTGAGGTTAATCCGGGCAGAGTGGGTGGCAGGCATAAGGAATTACTTGATTGCGGGGGACGGACCAGCTGAATAAGGGATTTATTTGTGAGAAGGGCAGAAAAGGAGGGTTAGGGGAGCAAGCAACTTGGTGGTGAGCCTTTTCACAGCGAGTGACTCACCGCAGTTTCTAATGAGCAGAGGGAGACTCAAGCTGGCTGCCTTTTTAAAGCCATTTTGATAACGCCGGCCGCGATGCAGCCAGCTATTTGTTTGCGCCTACTGGCAGGGACAGCAAGTCGCTACCCAGCGTAATCCTCCGGGCCTGGCGCCGTCAGCTCATTCAGAGGTGTCAGCCCCAGCCTCTAAAAAGGCCCGGACCGCGTCCTAGCAGCCAGCTATTTAAATGCCTCGCGCTCCTTTGTGCTCTTTCTCTCCTCCTGCCCTCTCTTCACCCCATTCTTCCCCCCCTCGAGCTGGGGGGAGGCTGCTCGCCCGTCGCCCGCGGCCAGGGATCCCCGGGTGACCTCTGCATTGCCTCTCTGCCAGTTCACTGAGCTGCCCTTCCCGATCAGCATCACCGCCAGCCAGCATGCTCAAATACCCGCAGATTAGTTATGGGGGCGGCAGAGCGCTGGGGAACTGCTGGCAGGGGGGGCTGACCCCCTCCTGATATTTTAGGAGGCTTGCCCACTCGTTTGCGATGACGGAGACGTGTGGGAATGCCTGCTTCTCTGGTAATTTTGACGAGAGCAGAGTTTTTCTTAAAATAGCACGAAAACACCGCAGCACAATTAAGTGCAGCCCTGAGCTCGCCGCCCCAGCCAAGCCCTCTCGGCCAGAAATGCGGCGAGCCTTTAAAGCAGCACGTTCACAGACCGACGCCGCTTCCCTCCCGGCTCTTTGGGGAGCTTCAGTTGCTCCTCCGATGCTGAATCATCCTTTTTCCATAGGTACTCCTGATCACTCACAACCTCAACAATCCCACGGCCCTTTCTGGCGTCCCAGCATGCCAGAGCCGTCACTGTCACCCCACACACACAGCCCCGTGCCACCGGGCCAAACCCCTGCGAGCACAGGGAAGTCGTCTGTCTCTCCCTCAGGGCCACAGATGACAAGGCTGCTTGTGCTCTGCCAGAAACCCTGATGCTGGATCGCGTCAGAGTGGGTGGACGCTGGGAGGGATGGTAGACGGTTTTTATTAGATGCTTTTATTAATTATTATTTATATTGCTGTCACTTCTCCCAGGAGTTTCCGCAGCCCTGCCTTTGGGTACGAGCCATCTCTGGCAGACATCTCACAGGAGTTGGGGGTCTTTGCGTGACAAGGGGTATGCTCCATTTTCTTCCCTGAATTTGCTGCCCCGTATCCGTGTTGCAAAACAGAAAGTCAGTCGCTTGTGTGCCTCTCAGCTGCAAATCTGCTGAAGGCATGCAAAATATACCATGCCTTTAGATGTATATTGGAATATGCAGCGTCCGATCTGCCTGGGGACATAGATACATACGCACATGTTTGATCTCTGTACAGAGTTGCCCACACGTCCCCCTCTGACTCCAGCTGTCCGACAGCTCCTGTTATATCCCCTCCTCGTCCCTCTGTGAGAAGGGTGGCTCCAAACTGACCCGCTGAGGGCTGCCATCTCGGGGCAAGGTGACTGCATCTGCCCTGCAGGCTGTAGGCAGGGTGGCAGGCAGGACGTCGGTGGCCTGGGCAATTTGTGCTGTTAAAGGCAGCTTTGCCTGGCTGCCGATGCAAGCAGCTCTGTCTAAAAAGTTGGTTTGGATTCAGTGCCGTTCAACCCCGTCCGCGGCCAGGGAGAAAAGCGCAGCTGATGCTGAGCCAGGCGAGAGACCTCGCGGGGGAATTGCCAACGTCACCGAGCTCCCGCCACGTGGATATAAATAAGCCTTCCCGACGGCTGCTGGGTCCCCACCATTTTTCCCTGTGTGAACTTTGGTCGCTGTTAACACCCCCGGATTTCCGGAGGTCTAGCTGGGAGGCAGCAGAAGCCCCCTGTCCTCCCATCACTGCCTGCATGTAAGCTGGCTGACAGCAAGGGTTTGGATGTCCCCCTCCTGAAAAAACAACGCCCTGCCACCAACTCTCATTAACAACGTCCCGCTCCTGTGGTTATTTTTAAAATGAGGCGGAAAAAATAGGCTGAAGTTACGTGTTTATCCATACAGCTGTGGAGAATAACATCGTAAAAATAACAAGCAAGCTTGTTCCTCTGGTCGTGCCTCCCTCCCTCTCAGTGAAAGATCCTCACTTCAAAGGGAAAATGCGAGCCCCCCCTCTCCCCCCCTTCTGCATTATTTTTTCCCCTGAAAATGTTTTTCCTCCGCGTTTCCAAAGCATTGCCCAATTAATTACTTCTAGACAGCATCTCGCAGCACGGCTGAGCAATAACGAACAGATCCTTGTGGCTCACATGCTGGTGGCTTAAAAAAAAATGACTTTTAATCAGCCGAATGAGCACAGGGGCAAAGCCTATTGAACTCGAGCGTGGCAGAGAGCCCAGAGCGGCACCGGGAGCAGAGCGTGGCTGTTCTGTGCTTGGTCTGGCCGGCGGCAGGAGCCTTCTCCAGACAGATCCCTGGAAGAGAATCAGCAGGGAGCCACCTCATGCACGCCGCAGCCGATCCCAGGCTGCTCATCAGGCAGTGAAATGGTTTGTGAAATGTTACAGCTCCGTCCCTCTCCCGCTCCCTCCCTTTTAAAGCCCCGTTTTTCAACCTGAGTGACTCTGATGAAAGCAGGCGGCACACGCTCCCCCTCCTCCACCAGCGCAAGGAAAGGTGCAGCACAACTTCAGCTCTACCGACAAAAACCACGAAGCAGAAGCTGTGCTTGCCCTCCAGTGCCCCTGCTGCTTTCTCATTACAAACATTTTGGGACCAGCACTATCTTTTTACTCTCTGTACAGCGTTAAAACGCAGAGATCATCAGCATGCTTGCAATTTGCTACCGCAGCCTGGGTAACATAGGAGTAATAACAGTTCCCACTCCATTTTCTGGTCCTGTTCCTAAACAGGATGGATGGAGACTTTGGGGAAGCACACAGCTCTTTGTTCATACGTTCCCTTGAGGTCTCTGACATTAAGATCCTTCAACATCTCCTTGCTACACACTTCAAGCGCCTTTTCTCCTAGCCAGAACCTGCCATCACGAACCACATCCTGCCTCTGTATGCCTCTCTTGCTTGCTACGGAGCTTTGTTTAAATAAATATATACATATATACTTAACTGTATACAGTTAAGGCTCAACCTGCTAATATTCTGGCAGTTAGCAACATGCCTCTCACACAGAAAATGCCTCAAAGCGCTGTGCAATTTTACTTACAGATTGCATCTTCCTTAATCTGATCAGCGAAGTAATATTTACCATACCGGGTTAGTAGGGATACTGTACTTGGGGTGAACGCTGGGAAATCTTTAGCAAAGGCATTGTCCTGCCTTGCTAAAATTTCAAAACTCTGTAAGCATCGACGTGTGTGTGGGTTGAAGATGGCCAGCTGGTGAAGATGCTGTTTCATTTTCCTCCTCTCAAAATTTCAGTAAACTTTCCTGGCAGCTTCAGGAAAAAATTGCAGCTGGCTCCTCTGATCACCAGTGAATCACCTGGCCCACACATCAAGCATTGCCTCCTCCGGGGTGGAATGCAGCATGAGACGTTATGCAAAATTAATTAGCGTTGCACAGGTTGATTAAAAGCACTTCCTAGGGCAACAGGCTGTTTCTGCCTCTCCTTTTTTTTTATTTTTATATTATAACAGAAAAGGAAAGGAAGAGAAGAGAAGGGGTGAGATTCCCCCATAACTGATGACTACAGAGCAAACCTGTGACTTCGGTGAGAGGTTTGTACCAGCTGCTGTTAAAGTTAATCTCCACCTGAGAAATGATAGCTCTCCTGAAAGCCACAGCCATTTCACTCCAAGAGCTTGCTGTGATCTCTCCCATGTTTCTTGCGCTAGCTGGGCACGACAATACCAAGCCTTGGACCTCCAGTTTGAGAAATTGCTTGTATTGTCTGCGAGTGTCACAATCACATTATCATCCATAATTTGCAGTGTACGGAGGAACTTCTTGGGGCCCTGCTAGCTCGCCACGGTCTGTCCCTTCTGCTTTGACCATGCTTGATGCAATACAGGGAGTACAAATGTGGCTTGATTGGATTAAAGCCTTTATTTCTGTGAGGTCTGCTACTATTCACAGAGGTTTAATTAAATTTGTGACCTCCAAGTGGCCAGGGAATGTGTGTCAAGTCAGACACATAGGAAAACTGATTCACGCTGCAAAAGCTTTGGAGGTGGACAATGCCATTTGAATCTTTCATGACACTGATACCAAGAGAAGGGGCCACAGCAGCAGCAAGTGATGCAGTTCTACTGAGGCTCTGGTCTCAAGCTGGGAAAGTGCAGGAGCCCAGGTGAAGGCCAGAGCTTCTCTTTTTATCCTCACCTGAACCTTACTGCTTAGTTGGTCCTGTTACACCAGGGCAGTGAAACCGAGAGACTGCATCTGTGGCAGAGCCCGTGGAGCAACAGCACCGGAGGGCTCAGTGCTGTCTCTCCCTGCTCTCACACCCCAACACACAGACGCTGGCAACTCCCTTCCTTAGGGCAATCCCTTCCCTTATCCACTCCCCTCTCGGTCTCCTGCTTGCCCCACACACACAGCAGCTCTGCCCTGCTCCAGCACTTGGTGGAAAGTCACGTATGGACCCCTCCATGCAGATAAGGCCCCTCCATGCAGGTAAGGTCTCCCTGCTGTTGGAGAGAGGGGCAGGGAACACAGCAGCAGAAAACTCCTGCAGTGGAAACATGCCAAGGGGAGCACAAGATGAGTCTTGTGGACTTTGCGGCCTCGGCACCTAGTAATTTTGCTAGCACTGGGTAGGGCAGACTTTTCAGATTGTAACGCTGCCGTGGTCTAATTGCATTGACCGTTGCTGCTTCAAACCCCGTGGGAACACTGGTGTGAGTTTGCCAGTACATTCCAGTCCACTACTTTGGAAAATGGGTGTGTAGTCCCCGTATCACCACTGGAAGGAACCTCTGTCTGGTTTTCCAGGGAGCTGGTGGGCCCTCTGTTGTTCTTCATGGCAGCCTGGTAGGGACTTTTCCAGAAACATGGATTTCACTGAAAGCAGAGATAGAACAAGGATGTTGCCTCCAGGGAGACGGCAAGAAGCCTCTCCTTTCCGAGAAAACATCTCTTTGAATACAAGAGAGGAGAGAAAGCAGATGTGTCTCTGGGATGAAGGGAGGGAGACGGTACCTCAGCATGTCTTTAGCCTAAAAGGATAGACGAGTTGTAGGCAGAGGTAGTATCTTTCATTAAACAAAGCAGTGCAGCTGGGAAAACAGCACGGCTTTTGGGAATGCAAGCCCTTCGTCAGGTCTGAAATAGAAGCAACAATCTCTCCAAGGTAAACATGGGTAAGAACAGTTGGGTTTATGCTAATCCATTGGATGATCTGAGAAAAATGATGGCTGGTATCTGCAGAGCAGTGGGGGGAGTGATAGGAAGGAAAGAGACAAATATTAGCAAGGTGTGGTGCTCAGTCTAAAAGGGACAACAGGGCTACATCCTGCCCCCAATCCAGAGAAGAGCAGGGGGCACTGGGTGGTCTGCAATCCAAAGTAATGAGAGGCATTTATGCTGTCAGACAGGGACCAAGTGAGGATGAGAAGACCTGCACTGCCACACAACAGCAAGTCAGTTAGCACCAGGACATAGTCACAGCATGGAAGGTAAAGGTGGAAGCAGAGGGACATCCGACACAAAAGAGGGGCGCCGTGATGGTGGAGGAGGGAAGCAGAAGGTGAGGAAAAAGAACAGAGCTGGGGAAGACAAGGAGTGACTGATAAAAGCACAACGGAGGGGGATGAGAGAAGACACACAGAGGGAGTTGTAAACAGTTGACAGATTGGGAAGCACTCTGTAGGTGTTGAAAGGAAATTATAGAAAAGAGGACACACTTTTCTAGGAGGGAGGGAAAGACACTGCAGCTAAAAGAGAGCTCGTAAATACTGCAAGGAGTGAGGGGAAGACACCTAAGCAAGGATCCCACCAAAACAAGGCTCCTGTCCTGTCTGCCAGGGAAGTGTTTCCTCTCACAAAACAGGTTCAGGAATCCAGAAGGAGCAGCTCAACCACCTATAATAAGCAAGAACCATTTAAAGTGCCATAAAAAATAGTTAAAAATGAAAGGCAAGAGAAGCCTGAAAAGGAGCCCAGAGAGGCTCTGACTGAAGCATTTCCAAATGCAGCTGGACTGAACCATCAAGAAGGCTTCTTTTCCAAATGTAAATAAATATAATGAAAATATACACATCCTGCAAAACAGCAAAGGATACTGTATGGTTTCAGAACAGTGTCTTATATCTGCAGGCAGCCCCTCTGCATACTTCTTTTTCCCATTGCTTCAAACTGCTATGGAATTGCAGACATACAACTTGGACAATTGTCATCTTATTAGAAGACATTTAGGATGTGTGTCTGTCATTTAGGATGAATTAAAACCTTGAGATGAAATTGCCCGCTATCCTGAGGCACACACTGAGGAATATCTCAGCTTATTTTCACTCTGGTGGTATATTCTGGAGCCATTGTCTTGTTCAGAGTGTCAAAAAAATCGATCTTAACTTTGGCAAAATTGTAAAATATCCATATTTTGTGTATTTGTTGTAACATGCATGCCTGTTCTCAAGCTTTGGCTTTGTGTCCTTATTGGGTTGGAGGTTTTTTTTTAACTATGACCCTAAATCTTACTGTCCTTACCCCTTAAATACAATAATCATACTTAATGTGGAGAAGGACACTCAGCAAATGGTCCTAGAGCTTTAAGATTTCTCTTCAAGGGTGTTATCAATAGTCTCTTGGTGAAAGAGCTCATGGCTTTCCTTCTGTCTGATGGTGCCCAAGTGACTCTGTAGTTTAAGCAAATAGCTTAGCAAATGTATTTCTAAGCAATCATCCTCTACACCATTCTCTGCGCACCAATGTCAGAGAAATACAGTAAGTGCCCCACAGCTCAAAGGCTCCAATATATCCTCTTCTGTCCTCCAAAGCCTGCAGTTTGTAGTAAATGGCCAGTGCTATCAATTCAGTACCTGCCCTTTTCCCCTGTACACATTGCTGAGGTCTTCACAGGAAAGCTTGTAGGATGGTGGTCAAGGCTTGGAAAAAAGCATGTTCGCATATACCAGGCACCCAGCACCGCCTGCTCCATTTAAGCATTTCCCCAATTTATGGCCATCAGATAGTGAGCCCTATTGTCCACCTTAGCAGCCATCATGGCTTTGGGTCACAAAAAGCAGAGCCAAGATCATGCTTGGTCCTCTGATAGCATTCTGCCCAATTCACAAAGCTTCTCACCTGGGCCACCTGTGAACTTGGTCCATTGCATTCCATGGATACAGGCAAAACTTACTGCCCAAGCAAGATAATTCAGCCAACAGCCACCGCCTCCTGGGGCCATCCATGTTGAACCTGCAGATCTTCCTCACTACATAAGAGGCCAGCCGGCCATCAGCCTGTTTGCCAGCTGGGCCTCCGCATAGCTACCCCGCGTCTGCAGCAGATGGCTGCATCCACAGCACGTGTGGTAGCTGCCAGCACCTTCCCTGCGAGCAGGATAAGATCAGATGGACTCTCACATGCTGCCCCTCCTGGCACTGATTCACAGTGCACACTTCAAGGTTAGGGATGGCTGAACAGAAGTCAACCCCGCTTGGGGCCACGGGGGGTGACTGTCTTCCAAGCTAGTTGTTGTGGTCTTTCCTTTTCCAGCATCCCTGTCTCAGGAGCCCTCCCCTGCCAAAAAGTAGAGTTTGTGTCAGAAGGAGCAAGCACAAGAAGGCACTAGAGTATCTCATGATGAAACCAAACCTCTCTTCTTGCCAGTGCCTTCCACATACTGCTCTTGTCATTGACTTTTACCAAGATATACCCTTTTGCCTGTCTGAGAAGCCTGTGTGCCTAGGTGCACAGGAAATTGCCTGGTCCCCAGTTCCTTCTCTCTGCACTGGACAATGAGAGCAGCTCCTGGGGAATGCTCCACACTGTTTGGGACACTGTGATTCGAGTTCATCTTCCATGCTGGCTGAACCCAAATGCAGGATTAAGTGTATAGTAATTCATTGTTTATACCTGTTGTTACAGCCAGTAGCACTGGCAAAGGAGACCTCACTGCTGGCTGCATTTCTTTTACACATTTTACAGGTTTCTGTAGCCAGCAATGGCTTTAAGACAGGGTTTCTCCAACCTGTGAATGCCCTTTTTTGAACTGTCATATCTCCCAGTTCACAGAGTCTGGCAACCAGTCCCCATATGAAACCACAATAGATCTTTTTCCCTTGTTCAGGGGGACTTGTTCTTTAATATATCCTGACAAGAAAATCTGCATGATGACAGAGATGAAAGGGTCATCATGCCTGAGTGTGAGTCACCTCAAGCTGCTGACATTACAGGACTATAATCCTGTCGTGTAATTTATTCACCTGTATTACTCCAACTATTTGACTTAGGGTATGTGAGTCTGCGGGACTGATCCTGGCTGCAGTATCATTGTGTATGAGGTTTGTAGCAACATGGTTTTTCATCATTGTTGCTGGATGACATTAAGATGGGTGTTAACACATTGCCTATCTGAGGTTTATGAAAGCAATTATGGCCTTCAGCAAGGAGAGGAGCTCCCTGTGCCTGTCCTATGCAGTATAACATGGGAGAGAAGGATAACCTCTCCCTCAGTGCTCTTCTCATGTGACCTACCCAAAAGGAGCAAAACAGTTCTCCCCACTGGCCTACTTTAATGACTTTCTTTTTCTGTGTTTCTGAGAAAGTTGGGAGGTTACATTTTTCTTAACAACCAGCTGAAGTCTGAGGCCTTCACTCAGTGCTTACTGAATCTTGCTGAACTTAAAAGGCCTTGCCTGACTAAAACCAAAATAAAAACTGATTAGAGTTTTTAGGATTTACATTATTTTTCCTAATCACCCTATGATTGTGTGTCTCATTTCCCCTTTGATGTATTTTGCAACATTGTTGGGTGTTGCAGTACCTTCCACATTCTTCTTACAATGCGTCCAAGCCAAAGAGCCCAAGCAAAGGCCTACATCTAATGTTGGTCACTCCCAACTGCTTTTGAGGCCTCTCACATGGCTTGTGGCTGACGTCTTGAGCCCAGAAATACAGAGGTTAGCCATAGAGATGTGGTGACCCAGCTTCATAACCCCAGTGAGGCCAGTGGCCTTGAGCTGGGCAGGCACTGGCAGGACATTGCGTTATCGACCCTTCCCTTCACACCAGCTGGTGCTGTGCAGGCTGGCCCTGGCAGGATCACCTCCTGTAGAGGGACAGTGCTGAAAGGGGAACAGTATTTCACTCTGTTAGCTGTCCCTTATCCTCATGAACTCTGCCACATGCCAAGTTGTCTGTGGTGTGGCAGACGCTCCTCAGCTGGGAGGTGCGGTGTTGTACCCCAGCATGACTGACAGCAGTCCCCGGGCCCTCACTGCATACCAGCAGTGCCCCTTGTATAACGAGGACTTTACCTCTTCCCAGCTTGGAGAAGAGGAGGCCTGTGAACAGCACTTATAAGTAACTGCGCCTTTCAACTTCAATGACACGTCGCATCCATCCTTAAGCTCTTCCAAAAACTCCCTCCTGGGACTTTGCTTTCCTCGTAACTTGGTGTGACATGCATCGGCAAGGAGGCTGAGGAGGGTCTCTCTCGGCATCCACTATGCCTCCTGTAAATGAAATGGCTGGAGTGGGGGCAAGGAGGGGGTTGTGGCAGAGAAAATAAATCACACCCTGCATGTATGATGCCAGTGAGGCTCCAGAGCAGTTCTGTGGGCCTTCGCTAAGGGGAATTCATATCCTACATCGTTCATGGCCATGCTGTCAAACAGCATTGCTTGGCCTGTGCCTCATCTGGCGGCCTCGCGTATTTCCCAAACCACCCCACTCCAATCTGCTTTCACAAAATGGTTTTTCCCTTTTCGGGAGGGGAGAAAAAAAGCAGAAGAGCAGACCCAGGAAGCACGTCAGAAAGCCCACCCGAGGGCTACGCGAGGAGGGGAGGCAGCAGATGAGAGGGAAGGACTGGGAGCAGGCTGAGCACACCAAGGGCTTTCACAACACAGGAATTCAATGTCTTCCCCCGCTTGCACCCTCATCTGAATTTAGCATGTATTCTCCTATGGTGTCGTAATTACTAAGATTACCAAATGAATCTTTTGCTTCTGTACACACCGGGCATTCAGCGGAGCTCTAATAGTTGTCATTAAGTTTTCAGGGAGGTGGGAGAAGATAGATTGAATGCATGCACTCCAGCACTGCGCAGAGCCCATTGATGGCTGCTGAGTAATGATTTTTTTCTAATTGGTGGAGAGCAGCGGCCCTAATGGATGGAGCCTCTCTGTGCATTTACACTGTCTCCTCAATCAATAACCCTCGCTGTGCCTGGCACGGAGGAGTTCCTGAAAGCCCCTTTGCAATAATGGATTGCTGGAGGTTACACAAACCGCTGCCTGCCGCTGAGTCAGCCCTCCGCCAGGCACCTCACGCGGGACAGGCACGACGGGCAGGGATGTCCTGCGGCCACCGGCACCCCGCAGGCAGCACGAAAGGGTTTTGCTGCCTGCAGAGCCCGTGCAGGCTTGCAGGAGCAGGGACAGCTGGGAGGCTTTTTATTGGCTTTGACTCAGGAAGTTTGGCTTTTTACGAGGAGGCTTTGTGGTTTTGTTCCCTCTCATCTTCTTAAAGAGAAAAGAGTCTTAAAGACTCTTCTTGAGTCTTTTCTGAGGCCAAAATCATTGAGAGATCAGGCCATACATCCCAAGCTGTGCAGAGCAGGAGTCCAGCTGAGGGAGAGCAAGCTTTGACCCTCTTAAGCCATCATCCTGCACCACACGTGCACGGGCTGCTTGTATCTGAGCCTTCAGCATCCCCGTTTTCTGCTTTCCTCTCTGATGGATGATAAGCAAGTAACAGGCGCAAGGTGGCTCTTGAAATTCAGCCTCACCAGTGCATTTTCAAGAAGCAGACAGGTCTGACAGGTCAGGGGGAGACATGATAAAAGGGACGTTATAAGGTGTCTAAAAAGGGAGGCTTCAACAGCATGCCAGCCCAGCTTACCCTCTTGTCACCCCTCCCCCCAAGAAGAGCTTTTAACAAAAAAAAAAAAAGGGGGGGGGGGGACTTCCATGGTTTGCTGAGATGTACAAACAACCAGGACTTGGCTTCTTCACTGTTACTCTGTTTCTGGGAGGACCACATCCTCACACAGTGAATGCTTCAGAGTGACAGTGCATTTTCACTGTAAACTTCAAGCCCCCCAGAAAGGTTCCCCTAGCTGGGACCTTTTAGAAGTGAACCTGCCTTAGATATGTGATCTGGACCCCAAAAAATCACAGTTATGCCCTGTACTGTGTCTGCTCATCTTGATTTGTTATCAAGGCTTTTAAGCCTCATTGTTTGCCCAACCTTAACCCAGCTACACACCTCAGGCCATAGCCACAGTTTCTGGAAGGGAAGTTCATGTGGGCAGGGGAGGGAGGGCTTGGGATGGCCCTGCTGGCATGGCTCACTGCTGTCAGTCCTGCTATAAATATGGATGGTTGTGATCTCCTCCGGCACTGAGGCATTTGGCATTTTCAGTTGTCCTCTGCAATGCTGCTTGGGCTCCTCAGAGCTTGTAACGCTCCCTGATCCTTCTCTCTGAGACTGAGCATGAGTTTAAGTTTTGCTCCTGGCTCGCCTTGACTACAAGCTGAAAACACAGAAAGGTAAGACACAAGTGTGGGGATCTGGCCTCAAAACGCAAGACCAAGGCTCAGGCCTCGACTCTGGCAAGTGGAAGGGCTGCAAGGGGCTGTGTTGCAGGGAGCATTTAGGTAGCATGATTTGCTGATTCCTCCAGTACAGAGGGCTTAGCACAGAGCAGGTCCCAGCATCTCTGCATCACTCCTTGGGAACGTGGCAGGGACAGGAGGTCTCTGCTGTATCACACACACCCCTGCTTGGTACAGTACCACTGAAAAGCATACCCCAGGATGGAGGTCAGCAGGGGCTATTTCTACACCATCAGGTACACACCTTAGTTTCAGCTGAAGGTGTGGCAAGTAAGAGGGCTCTAGAAGATGTGTTTTTCCTTGATCTTGTGAGGGAAAGACTACTGAATTGTTTTAGGAGGTGGAAGTCTGACTCACCCTCACTGTCACTCCTGACTCCTCCTCTGAGTGCAGGGAATGATTTTTTCTCCCTTTCTCAGGGGAAATCAGTCATACACAAGCTAGTTTCTCTCTGAGCAAGGAATGTCAGAGGGAGGCAGGTGGCTTTGTTCATCTGTTTTTCAGCAGCATCTCTCTCCAAGATGGATAGAGGTCCAGGCTCACAGAATGTGAAGACTCGGAGGATTTCTGTTGACCACAGCACGCCAGAACCCAGAGGGGAATAACCCCCACACACTGTGAGATCCTCCTGAGATGCTCCTGATCCCTAACACCTGAGATCATCCCTGAGATGCCCAGGATCACCATGTAACTGGATGAAACAGCCTGTTTTAGGCTCCCGGGCTGCTCTTTGCCTGGGCCCATGTGCCCAAGGTGACAGAGTGCACACCAGGAGGACAGCATGGCAGAAAGCAGAAGGGAGGCACAGGCAGAGTGCCAGCAGGCAGGGAGGGGATTGTAAGAAAGAAGAAGAGGCCAGGGAGACCCTTCTGAAGGAGAGAGGATCCTGGAAAGGAAACCCAAATAACTGACCATAAGGTAGAGCTGCAATGGCAGAGACATGGAGCAGGAGCACTCAGGGCAGCTGCTAAACTGAGCTCTGCAAAGGGGATGGCTACAAAGAAAATACCTAGATTAGGAAAAGCTCCTTAGCTAGCACAGAAGAAGCCAAAGCAATGGCAAAAGATAGTACTCAGGAGCAGGATCTGGCCCAGCTGTTGGCCCTGACTTGCCAGTGCAGATGGTGACAAAAGGGAAGAATCTGCCTCGTTTACTCTCTCAGTCATAGCTGTGTTAACTCATCAGTGCTGCAGGAGTTAAAATGAATAGCTGGAGTTTCAGAACAGGACCACAATTCACCTCTCATCGAATACATCGTGTAGACTAGAGCGGGTCTGGGCCCCATGTCCCATCACACAACATTGATCCTCATGGTGGGGCTTGCTGACGATCTCGCAGCACAATTTGGGGAAAACGGAGCACAAGATGATGGGATCCATAATGCAGCCCGAAGGAACCCAGCCGTTAACTTACACTGCGGCTGCTGCTTCACAGCCCACTGACTAGCAGGTGGCTCAGATCAATCAAATTGGAGACATTTCCATAAACCGTACTTTCTGCCTAGCTTTTGCAACTGGAGAAAACCTGTGGACACCATCCATGTGCTCAGGCAAGGGGAGCTATGGCAGCTGAGGTGGGAATGCTCATCCCTCCCTTTTTCTGCCTCTGTTTTCCTGCAGCATACCCTTTCAGTGCAAGGAGCTATATGAGTGCCTGCCTATCTGAGTGCCTGCCTATCTGGTGTGAACCAATGCAAGATGTCCTTTCTTTCTCACGGCGATGAACCTGTATTCTTTGTTTATTCACAGCCCTCCTCAATCTAGAGGCAGTCATCTTCACCTTGGAAGCATAGCGTGCTCTTTGTTTATAAAAAGCACAACCTCCTCACCTGCATTTGTGATTTCTCCCCTGCCCTGACAGCTCCTCAGGGACTCTAGACCTGTCCTCTGCAGCTTCTTTTCCTCACTTAGCTTCTGCTGTAAGAAACCAATGTCTTCGTTGGACTTTATTATCAGGCAACAGAGACAAACGAGGATCTTCCCAAACTATCCCTCGGATCAAACCCCAGTTCACATAATTTCAGCAAAAGAGCTTACAGTGAATGATGTGAGGATACCATTTCTATTATGGAAAAAGAGAAGAAATTTTAAAAATAAATAAATAAATAAATAAAATAAAGGAGCTGCCTGAAAGAAAATTGCCATGAAGGAAAAGGAGTGGGGCTCAGTTTTGCTGACAATCATAGTGATACAGCTCGCATGAGAATTTATTTCAGTATGCTTCTTCAGCACACCACCAGACTCCTGGGGTGTTTCGGATCTCATTTCCTAACTTTCCTGATTGGAACTGTGGCATGCATTTGCTTGGCTTTTTCCTTTTACAGTATCGTTTGGGTTCTTGCTTGGTTTCTCACAACCTTCCTGCCCTGTGTGCCTCACCTCTTCCCCAGCCCCACCATAGCCAGGAGAGATAAGCAAATGCTGAGCCTATGCCAATGACCGCAGCTCCAGTGAACTTCAATTCATTTCTGCCCTCCTCCCAGCAGGAAGCACTCCCTTCTGAGAGGCATTATCCCACCCATGGCTATTTACAGCAGTCAAGAGTTCAACTTTTTTTTTTTTTTTTTCCCAAAGCATGTTCTGATTATAGTTCAGGGTAAAGGCTCCCCAAGAAAAGCAGAAACATCTCTTCCATACTTTCCAGCTCCAGAAAAAAACAGCTGAACTGGTCTCAGATGGTCTCCAGAGTCTCCGAGAACATTGAATTAGCCAGTTGTAAAAGGTGCCAAGGGATAAAAGTGCTGGGGAATTTTGGATGCTCTCCCTCGACAAGCACAGCAACTCGCTTGCTGGCCAAAAGACAGCAGCATCCTAGGTTCACAGCTGGCCTGAGGGTCTAGGTGAGGGCCTATTCCTGCTTTCTCCCCACAGTATTTTAATTTGGCACAAGAGAGTTTCTTCTTCCAACTGCTGCTTCAGTTCAATCTCTCTTCTTTCATGCTTTTTTTCATCTGACTTTGGGATACCACCTGTGTGAAGCAAGAAATCCCTGCATTCGATTACACACCTTGGGGCAGAAGGCCAAAGTGGTGCTTCATAAGCTGTCACCTCTGCCAAAAGCAGCAACATCAAATCCCGTGAAATGGGCAATTGCTGCAGCGGAGATAGCTTGAGCTGGTGTGCTGGCAGGATGACAGCCAAATGCCTCTTGGCAACTGCTGAGCCAGGTTCAGGAGCTTACACGTAGCTGCGAGCTCTGGCAGCGAGTCTCGGAGGCACCACATGCCCAAGCATCCCGAGGGCAGCAAAGTCCCTCACATCAGTGCCTGCCACCCAGCCCGTGAAGTGGCATTGCATCAGCTCCAAGAGCAAGAGGGGAAAGAGAGAGAGATGTTCACTCAAACTGGCAGCTGCCTTTTGTTTCCCGATGGCAGCTGCCAGCAAGAGGCAGGCAGGGCAAGGGAAAAACACACAAGAGCAACGTGCTAGATGCAAAGCATATTACACGCTAGATTTAAAATAAAATAGCGTGCATGAGGGGTAAATATTCAGCATAACGACTCAGCCCCACCACTCTGCTTCCAATTCCTAGGAGCTGTGGCGCTGGGCTGTGCTGGCCATCCTGGAAGAAAATTTTATAGGACGTGAGTGCCTGAACATTGGCTTTCTCCATCCGCTTGAGGCAGGTGAAAGAAGAAATATCACTTTGGTGGAGAAGGGTGGTCTGTGGCTGATCCTGCACAGTGGGCTTGTTGTTTCTCTCTCTCTTCTGACAGCCTGCTTGCTTCCTTTTCTCGCGGGAGTGCCTTTCAGTCAGTTTAATGCTTTTGGCAGGGCAGCAGCTCTGGAGCCTGATCCCCTCCCTCAGCAGAAGCAGCACTGGCAGCAGTGCAGCACATCCCTCTCCTCTTCCATGTCACCCCCAGCCAGCAACCCCAGCACCACCACCAGCCATGGGGGAAGCCCTTTGCCAGGGCAGAATCCACTCTGCAATAGCTGCCAGGGCATCAGCTATGCTGGACAGGGTCCCTATCTGCAGTACTGAACATCCCTGACGCTTCGCCTTGTCATCCATCCCAGCGCCTTTCCTCTGAGAGGCATGTCGGTGAGGGTGGTCACACCTTCCCCACTCTGTTTGTGAGCACAGGTTTGGGCAACACGGTAAATTTGGCTGTGGGCTCCTCGGTACCAAAATGCTTTGGCCACATGGTGCTCAGTCCACTGGTTGGAACTTGTTTTAATGGCTCTGACAGGCCAACTTTGTACCAGCAGCTTCTTCTGCCAGATCAGATATTGCTTACCCACCCCACGTTAACTTCATGCCATGTTCAATATCGTCTCCCTGCACCGAGCTCACTTCATGCCAGATCAGGTATCGTCCGTCTTCTCCCAGCCACAAAGCACAAAGCTGGCACACGTTCCCCACCGAGCGCCCCGGCTACTCCGCCAGAAACACCATCACACACCTGCACCTGCTCCGGGCTGTGCTCCTCCTGCTGCACGGCTTGGCTGCTCCGGGCACCCCAGCACCGCAGGAGCTGGCACCCAGGTGCCCCAGCACCAGCCAGGGCAGTGGCAGTGCCTGGAGGCTGTAAAAACAAAAATAAAAATAATAAATAAAACAAATAAAAGAAATGGGTTACCATGTTTTTCCTGCTGCCTTCACCTGCCAGAGCTAACTAAAGTTAGTCAAGCCACACGAAGAAAACTCCTTTCCTTTATTTACTTGTTCTGAGCGGGGAGTGTAAATACACCTGAAGCGGGTCTGAGCTCTTTCGTAACACAAGGAAATGTTTCAGAGGGATGAATCCAAGGAACCAGGATTATTCTGAATGTGTACGAGAGAAAGAAACATATTGTGTGAAAGCGAAGTGACACTGAATGTGGCCATGGAGATAAAACGTGGTTGTTTTTCAGCTGCTGCATGCAAGAGCAGCATTTCTCAAAGACAGCTTTTTTTTTTTTCTATTTCACCGTCTTTCTGTTTATTTTAAGTGAAGCCCTTTTTTATCTCTTCTTTTTTTTTTTTTTTTTAGGTTTAATCTTTGTATAGAACATACTCCGTGACCCTGACAGAGGAAAAGAAGCAAAGTCCTACATCTATGAATGTGTTTAGAAACACCAAATGATCAAAGTCAACCCTGCGTGAGCAGCAGCTGAGTTTCCCCTATTATCTTGCATGCCCGGGTTTGACAGACCGCATCACTCCATGTGTTGATGGATCAGTATTTGGTACACGATGAATATTCACGGTGCGTGCTGAATTAACCAGGTGAGAACACACAGGTTTATTTTGCATGTTAACTCTGTGTTAACGCTGCCCCTAAGTGGTTAAGTTGGTTTATTGCAAGTTAATTAGCCTTCATTTCAGGCAGTTATTTATTTATATGTCAAAGACTGTCATGTTTTCCCTCTGTCGGCTTCGTGAGTAGGCCTCGCGTCTCTTTCTAGTTTGTGTTTGCATCCTGCTCTGTGTGGGTTTCGCACAACCGCAACATTTACAGTCAACTCGGCTTGGAAAATATGCATACGGGGAAACATGGATGCCTACTACATGTTTATTGCTGGATCCAAGAGAGGCTGTGATCCTGTTAGCAGGCTCCTCTCCCCCAGCTCGTTTTAATTAGCATTTCAAGGGATGCTCGGTACAGCAAGCTGGTGAAGTTTGAAGTTCTGATGGGCTGCTTTTTGCGTCTTTGCTCCTGAATTAATGGGCTACTTCGCAGCCGTTCAGCGCCTGGGCACTGCCTGCCCTTTTGCAAGGTGTGTTGCAGTTTCTCCTCGTGCTCTCGTCCTCCTGGGTGGATCACTGCGGCGTGCCGAGATCACACCTTCCCCTCCCGGGGCAGCTGTCCAAGGGCAGGTAGGTGTGGGCACACCACGCAGCACTGCCTGGGCTTCCCTTCTTCTCCGTGTGTGCCCACGGGGAAGGCAGATGAGGAAGAGAGATGGCCATGTGCAGCCCGCTGTCTCCAAAGGGCTTCGTGATGAAACCGTCAACCAACTGTGGAGTTTGCCAACATGATGGGCTTTGAGGTGCCTTCTAAAATCATCCACCGTTCTTGCTTCAGCTGCTTCTGGGCTGTGGCTGCCCTTTCAGGGACCTAACTGCCACACAGAGAGTATTAATTAAGTGGCTACCATGGCCCTTCAAAGTCCTAACAGGTGACTTCTTCAGCTCCTCATTTAATAGAGTTGAGTCCCACAGGTCAAAGCAGATTTTCATTTTGAAGTGCTTCTGCTCCCCTTGGGATGGTCTGCAGCAGAAACACATTGGTGCTGACCCTGCCTCATCCTCCTTGGTGGGGTCAGGGTCCAAACAGGCAAGGAGGGTCCTCAGCCACAGGCAGAGCAGTGGGGGTACACTGGACTTGTACCTCTGGAGACCTGGATTCAAATTCGCAGACGAGTCTCTAGATGAGCAAAGGAAACCTGGTCAATATTGCCATGCCAGCTTCCTGCATTGCACCATGCAGCACAGCTATCCAGCTCTCCTCAGGGTCTGTCCGCAGCACGGGGGGAGGCAGGTGAGGAAGAACAGTGGCAGTGCAGCTCAGGACACCTGGATATATTGGCAGGCTCTCTCGTGATTAACCCCGTGGATTTATCAGCCTCTTGTTTTCACAGGCTCTAAAATTCCTGTCTAAGACACCGTTAAAAATGAAGAGCAGTGAATCTTCAGGAGGGTCTCCAGGCTTCGGCACAGAGCACAGGCGGCTTTTCCTTCACGCCACCGCTGCCCTTCACCTTGAACGAGCGACATTCTTCTCCCATCCCCTTTGCTCATGAGCATGCAGACCGGAGTCCGGGGAGGCGTCTCGCTGCCTTCAGCTCTGTGCATCCATACGTTACCTCCTTGCAGTGCATCCCAGCGCCAGGGCTCGGAGGGAGATGTCCAGCCCTTGCAAAGCTGGTGCTGGGGAGCTCGGGGGGGCGAGCAGGCGTCCTGCCTTCCCCGGTGCCCGGCCGGAGCTGCTCAGGGTGGAGTGCGCTGCTCTGCGGAGGAGCGAGGGCTGCCTTCATCCCGGCCTTGCGCAGCACGGTTGGACACGGCGTTAAGGAGTCCAGGCACTGGGATGTGAAATCGGACGCTACGGGCAGTGGGAGTTGAGCTCAGTCATCCGAAAAAACGTTCAGGAGGGCATCACCGAGGGCACCCCTACAGGATCCCTGCTTCTCTGCTTCCTAAAAGCCTGCCACCACATCTCTGCAGCACTGTGTTTCTGATCAGGGCTGAGAAAGTCTACAGGAAAGCTCAGGGACTACCTTAAATACCCCTAACCAAGCCTTCTTAAAACTCCTATTAAAATACAAACACCGCAGTCAAGACGGCAGGCTGGAGATCTGCCCAGTGGCCAAATAAATCAAAATATTACACTGTTTGCAAGCGCCCATTAAAATCTGACAACTGGCTAGTTCCCAAGGCAGCATGGATCTGAAAGATAGAAACAACGTGACCCTTCCCGCAAAGCAGCCCGGGTTTATTGCCTGCCCTTTCAAAGCAGGGCTCTTAATGCCGTCCTTTTCCCAGGGGCTGCGGAAAGGGGTTGCCAGTGGCCGCGGCTCCTCACAGCCCCAGCCAACACCGCCAGCCCCTGCCAGGGTCCCTCTTGCCCAGAAGTGCGGCTCAAAGCCTCGTGCCAGGATTGAGGCCAGCACAAAACCCAGACATTTATCTGCATTTGCTGCCTTGGTGACGTCCGCGGGCACTTTCTGTGCTCTTGATCTGTTTTCCTAAATGCGTTAATAAATGAAAGACAGGGAGGCCGGGAAAAAAAAAAAAAAAAAAAAAAAAAGGACAGAGAAAACGAGCAGATTTTGATCTAGTAAGCAATTTAAATCTGGGCTGGCAAGCTGCATTCGTTCATTCATTAATTCAGTCGTGTGCTCAGAAAACCCCAGCAGGACTCCCTTCCAGTGCAAGAACTTCCGACTGTGAAATAAACCCCGCGTAACCAGATTAACTATGAGGTATGTATCAGCCAGGTCTCAGGCATTAATTCAAGTATATTTGCCGTGCGCTGCACATCGCCAAAGCCTGATTTCTGGATCAGGTGTTGCTTGCTGGCAGGCATAAACCCTCCGAAGTTTCCTGTCTTCCGCCTCCGCCTGTATTGCTGCTCCCTGCTCAATAAATAAAAAAATATTATTATATGTGCTGTCAGGGAGTCTTGATTCAACTGTTAATAGCAACATTATCAATACCTTGTCTTTCAGTCTCACATAACTCAAAAGAGCTTGAACGGTTTTGTTCTGGCATTACAAAAATGAATCATTTTTGGGTTGAGCCCAAGCATAGAAAATCTCACCTTAAAACTTCAGCATTCGTAAATTCAGAATATATTTAGCGTGCAAAAACTGATGGGCAAGATAGAAATCTCTGCATAAGCTTAGTGTAGTCTTCCACCTAGCAAGTCTGCACTATACTGAATCACCAGATGATTACTGTCTGTGTGAATAACTTCAATTATAGTATTATTATGTTATTTATCTTTTGACAAATGAAGCAGGACGACAGCCTGTTTGCATCAGGTGCTGTACAAACATTTGGATGTGCTCAGACAAGATCCCGAGGACTATCCATAAAGTCAATGGGACATGAGGGGGAATCTTCAGACAAGGGCCCCTTTCCACCAGCCGGCTGATCTATGACCACCATAGCAAATGCTGCAGTCTGCCTTACCAACAAACAGCCTGGCCAAACTCCTGATTTTCTCTGCATGCTCCCCTGTGGACCGAGCAAAGGGGAACAAAGTCAGCATTAGGTCTGTTTGTACAGACAGAGGCTATGAATGCATTTGTTTTAAAAGTGGAGAGTGAGAGGGCCTGGGTTGTTTGGATTTTTTATTTTTATTATTATTTTTTTAACAATGAAATCTTGATCTGTCCTGGCTTTCAAACCTTTTTATTATTATTACAGCCATCTAAAATATATTTTACGATGCCGTCAAAAGTCATGTGTAGCCTCTACTGCAATTTCAATACTTTATTTCAATTCCAATTCCTCATTAGTTATGGGGAATCTAATGCATGATAATGATAACGCTTCAGTCACGGAGCGAGCTGGGATCCTCCCGTTGTTAGTGAGTTGTCCCTTCTTTCCTCGTGGAGGTAAATGTTAAAACAAAACTCGGTCCCTGTGTTCTTCACTATGCAGAGAAGTTCGTGCTGCCAGGACCTTTGTCAGACCCGCTCCACTGATGAAAGCCTTTACTTCCCACTTTTATCAGTCTGGCACCTTTCAGGGATATTAGTTCAACTTTATGTTTTTCAGCCAGTGCCTTTGCACACAGCATGTGTGTGTGTACCTGCTATCTCTCTGAAGAATGGAAAAGGCCACTTACCAACTGGCCCAATTAATTCCCAGGCTTTCACTGAACTGGAATTTGGAAACTCGATGTATTCTTTTAGTGTGGACTGCAAATCCCACTCTTTAAATTGGATTTTTCTATGCAAAGTCCTTGCTAAGTCATTGTTTTTTCTGGTGACATTCAGCCATTCAAGAGCCACGTCAAAGAGAGCAGAGATGAAAACACAAAAATGACTTTTGTCCTTCCTCTCATCTGGCTGTCAGGGAAGAAGGGTTCACAGCTTGGTAAATTTATGTTCATCAGAGTCCTCCAGTGCTATTTATCCAGTTCTATTCCAAATAATATCCATGAAGATTTTTAGCTTGTTAGCAATGAAAATGCTTAGCTGACATTGATTTGGGAGCTACATGGTGCTGAATACAAGCTGGTGCTTTTGCTCTTGAGCCATTGGATGTAATGCAAGAGCATGATCAGATGCTGGCTGAGATGAGAGTCTCCAAGGTGCACGTATTAACATTGCAGTGAAAAAAGCAGCCTCATCCCACCAACTTTAGAGCATATCTGTGGCTTTTTGGTTCTTAGACATCTGTGAGCATCGTCTTTTCTCATGCAGGTACAATCTGCTTTCTCTTTTCACAGGACTTCGAGGGACAGTGAAATCACTTCAAACCAGCTTTATCACATGAAAAAAACAATTAACAATGTTTCCAGGAGAGGAAAATTACAGGTATTCATCATGGATTCTGCAGTCACAAGCAGACCACAGGCACTTTTCCCTCTGACAACAGTATTTAGAATTGTGTAATATTCTGTATTGTTACTTTTATTTCTAAATTCTATGAGTGAGGGATGCACGGTGGCTTTTAGCTCTGGGTTACACACATATATGAGAGATAAAAGACAAAGGGCCTCCTAGTCTCAGAAATACTTTCCTTCTGCCTGTGCTGAAGTCAAGTCATACTTTTTTTTTTTTTTTTCCTTAAGCTTTGTAGAAGGAGCTTCTTCAACTTCTCCTTACAGATCAGGTTTGACAGGTCACAAATGATTCTTCCAGACATTTTAAGCCCCTTCTGCTTTCACAACAGCCTTTGCAAAGCAGACAAAGAGGAGAGAAGGAACTAAACGCTCCCGTTTTCTGCCTTATCTCCTGCCATGTGCCCTGCCCAGAGCAGGATGCAAACTCCCACCTGCAGCCACATACAGCTTCCTGCACTCGTGGTAGGGCTCTGCTCACCTTACAAGCAGATGTGGGAGTACATTTGCTCTCATTCACACCAGAATAACTATTGAGTTGGTGGGTAGTTTCAACCTTTCTTGAAGTCACAGTCAATGCATCCCTCCCAGAGCTGCTACTTTCAAAAATACAGTCTTCCTACTCTAGCAATGTGACCAAATGCTTTCTTTCTCACCTCGCTGTATCAGAAACACCCAGGCTCTAAGCTCACTTCACCCAGCCAGCCAGATGCTCTGTAGAGCTTGTTGATATCTCCATTTAGTGTGCCAGCTGCAGACTGCATCACAGTGATTTTTTCCCCAGCCAACAAGACAACATCCACTAACTTCACTAGTCAGATTGGTGCAATGAAGAGCAGAACATGACTTTATCTTCTAGGCTGAGGAAAGCAACATCTTGCTCCTTCTGCTGTAAGGCTTTTTCTTCTGCAAGGGTAATGTGTCTCATGCAGTCCAAATCCACCAGCTCAGCTCTGTGGCCCCCTGGATTTCAATCCTCAGATTCAAACACAGCAATGGTGGTCCAACTTTCTTTATGACTCCTCTTCAGAATATGGCTTAACAGGTGGGGACTTTATGAGAACAGCTGATCAAATGCCTTCTTCATTATTCAGGCTAATTTCTTGAGTTCCCAGCCAGTAGCAGAGGACTTGAGTGTAATGGCTCAGATCTCTAGCAGAGCATGATGCAAAGCCAGACCCACATTTTGGCTAATACCTGAGGACCGGATTAACACAAATCTGTGTCTCAACACTGCTAACATCCCACAGCAGAAGTCATCAACAACCCCAGTCTCAGGAAAGGCTGTGTGCCATTTCCTTGAACGGTAGATGAGGACAAAATATATGCAATGCATCCACACAGTACCAGGCTTACTGTGATTGTGCAACAGCAGGAAATGCCACTGAGCCATTAGTGTGTTTCAAAATACATTATGAACCCCAGAATAGACACTAAATAATTTCTGTGTTGGATCAGAACAACACAAAGCAGGTATTTCGGTAGCTCATACAGACTGAAACGAAGAAGACGGGGACCAAACCCATTAGCCTAAGTTTACCTACCACCATGCTTTGTCCATAAAGCGTTACATGCAAGATCTGAAGAACCTCAGAGAATCCAGACAGACCTCATCTCTTGATTTATGGGTTTGCTTTTGAAAACTTCACTTTGGAAGCAAGAGAGATAGCCAGATATGTCCTGCATCTCAGGCTAATTGTACAAGAATATTTATTCCATTCAGTAAGTGTGCATCTGGTAGTGATGATTGCAAAGCTTGTAAGAAGGCTGATACTTCCTAGCAAGTGACATTTTTATGGTTAATAGAAACTGTCATAGAAACCACTTGGAGGGGGATATGTACAAGCTTGATTTCCAACTTAACAGTAAATCACTTCAGATTAGAATTAGATATCATGACAAAATCCTTCATCCTGTAAATTTTCAGAATGTAAGCAGCAGTGGCTCTGGGAGAAACTGTTATAAAACTAGGAGAAAAGTTTCTCATCCGGTTTTGACATCCAGCGTGTCTGAGATCATGTCTTCTCCGAAAATGATACTGCATTACAAATGTGCCTGCTCTTTCATTTCTTGCTATTGTGTTAATAATAGGAAGTAGTCCTTCTTGTAGGCCAGGGCTCCTTGAGCAAGAGACGTGGAAGAAACGTTCAAACGTGGAAGAGAAAGATGGGCGTCGTGCCAGAGACATCATAGGCAGCCTCAGAGCTACGGTGCTGTAAGAGTCTGAGTCATTCCCTGTGCTCCTACAAATACAAACGGGTGCAATCCCAAGGCCTAGCGGGCCTTACACCATCAGCCTATTGAGACAAGTATGCAAGGGATGATGCCAATGGTGAGGTGACAGTTTCTCTGCCTAAATATTCTTATTCCTGTGGTGTTCATGCCACTGTTCTCCTGAGAAATGCCCCAACAACCTCACAGTAGTTTTGTAATCAGTTTGTAATAGTTTTGTAATGGTCAAAGGACATCAGTAAGGCAAAATCTGTGTGTAGAGACAATATCTTTTGTTAGACCAACTGATTATAGATGGGAAAATCGGGCAAGCTTCTGGACACAGATGTCCCTCTTCAGATCTCTAAAAGCCACTATTTGTAGTGCTGCCAAAGAAAAAACAATCAGCACAAAATGACCACTGTTCTCCTGCACATTAGAGCTCAGCTTCACCCTTCCAGCAGGGGATTGAGTCAGGGATGGTTTCGCAACACGCACCTTTCAAAGGAGCCCATTTCCCTCTGGCAAGTGTGGTAGCACTCCCAGAGCCCTCTGGCAGTTGTATCTCCAAGCTGTGGGTCTCCATTCCTTTCCCTGCTACAGAGGAGCCCCTAGCCCCTCTGACTTCACCCCCTGCCTGCCTGGCTGAGAGGTCTTGTTCCTTTTGGGCCTCACCCATGTATGATAGGGAGAGGTCAGAAAACCTCCTTTCCCCAACTTTGTTATTTTCACAGAGATGGAAAAGCTCCATGAGAACATGGGGCAGTTCCTCAGAACAGTGTCTGTGCTGTTCTCAGCATGGGACAGCAGGGCCACCATACTTCTGCAATGGTAGTAACAGCACTCCAGGACTCAAGACACTGAGCAATGTCACCAGGGAAACCCAAATTCTCCACAAATATGAGAAAGACCTGTGAGAAAATCTGGTACGAAACCCCTGGAAGATAGAAACCTATGTATTAAAATGTTTAAGTGGAGCACAGTTGCAGAGCCAGATTATATTCCAGTTTGCAAGGGTCCCTGTACCCTCCTCCCATGGCTGAAGGACGTTTCTTGGACGCCCTCTTTCAGCTGGGCCCTGCTTCCAGCAGAGACAACAAATAACCATTTCAGCTGAAGTGCCACTGCACTGTACAGCATCGCTCTGCAGCCCTCGCCAAAGCACCAGTCACACACTATTTACCACAAGCTGAAGAATTCACTAAATCTGGCCTATTTTAAGTCAAACAGGGGCAGTTCCAGCCCTCACAAGGACAGCCCTGCCAGCTGCCCCCCCTCTGGCCCCTCTTGCACAGCAGGGAGAGGAAGGGGGCATCCACCTCTGATACCTTGACTGAGAGCAGCCACGGCAGTGTGCTCACGCAAGGAAATCGGTGGCTGGTGGGGAGTTACAAAGGAAAAGCAATTGCACTGCACCTCTCAGAGGGTACAGGCACGTGTAAAAGGCTGCTAGCAACCTGAGCCAATTAATTTCCATATTCCCTTTCAGTGAGATGTGGAAACGAAGCAAGTTGCATTCAGCATGGGATGCTTTGTACGGGGGGAGGAGGGGGAAAGGGGAAATAAATGAATCAGCAATCAGTAAATTCAGAGGAGGGGCAGGAGGAATGGGTCTGAACAGATGAATCAGCATTGGTTTCAGGTGATGGAGGAAAGGAGGCATTTCTGCTCCACTGATTTGTGCAGCCTGATTGAAGTGAGCCCAGCACTGGCATTGCATAGGAATGGGAACTCTCTGATAGGCTGTGAACACTATGAAGGGAAAAAATCCAGCAGTCATGCAGACAACGTCTTCATTAAGTACATTTTGTGACCTCCCAGCTGATTGGACATTTTTTTGACTGACTTATAGTAATGTTAGAGACGTTTGGGGTTTGTTGTTTGTTTGTTGGTTTTTTAAGCGTATGGCAACAGTGTGTGGGGTAATGAATTTTAAGCAAGGCTGCATGAAATTCAATCATTTAATCTTAAATTACAAGCCACTGGCTGCCAAAGCAATTTTTGAGATGGAAATTCTTCTGATTCACAGATTCCTTTGCCTCTTTTAAGGAACAAATGAGTAAACAAACTATGAAAATGTTATTTGCTTTTTCAGAATTTGCTAGCAGGAAAAGATTAAATTTCTTCAGTGGTATTTGGCAGTGCCTGCTTTCCCCTCTGTAGCAGGTATCTGGAAGAATATGATTCATGATGAACAGATATCATTTCCAACACTTCTCTGTTGTATAGCCAAGAGTTGAGCCTATTGTTTTAAACATTGCAGGGATGCTAATTAAGGTATACCAGAGATTACAAAACTTATTCCAGTAGCCTTGAAAGTCCTAGAGCAAGCAATGGGCCAAAAATATTTTTAGAGGATATATCAAAGAGATTGGTGATACTCTCAGAGTCCTTAGTCAGCCAGGTAAAACCTCTCAGGATTACCCAAGGATTACTCACACAAGTAATTGTTGCAGACTCAAAACTCTTCTGTGCTCACTCTCCAGCAATCAGGTTGTTGTAGGAAGAGCACTCTTAAAAGGAGACAAATACCAAGGCATGAGTGCTTGGCTGGGTGCTAAGAGGAATTAGACCTTCCGAAAATCTGGCCCTGGGTCTCATGCCCACACAAGACACACAAAATAAGTAGAGAGTTGCTCTGGTCTCACTCCAGTACAAACTGGGAGTCTGTGGTACTGGTTTCGTACATGTGCCCGTGACCTGCCTGCAGCCTCCCCACGCCCTGCACGCAGACACCCTCCCAGAGGATACGGACACAAAAATAGGCAAAGAGGCACCTGCTCCCCTCAGGTATTTGTTCCTCTGGGAGCAGCATGCTTTCCTGCTTAGCTTCATGGGGCTGCGGTGTGGCTGACCAATGCACCAAGGACTGCAGGGCAATCAGGTGTCCTGGTGATGGGGCTAGGGAGTGCCACTGGGTCAGGCGATATTTCACAGCAGCACGTACAGAGGAGAAGAGGGCAGACACTAACCTGCAGCGTACTTGCTCCCTTGCGTCAAGTCCCTGCAGCTGCCCTTTTTCTAACTTTCTACCTTGAAAGAAAAAAAAAAAAAATAGTGTTTTGAGGAATAAACATCACAAACCAATTCATTACAGGAGATTTTAATTCATTTGTTTACTTTCTAGATACATCAGACCCGCCTGAGACAGTCATACATGGTCATTGTAGTGTAAAATTATTCTCCCAAAGAAATAATTACTAAGCAGGTAATCTTCTCTTAATAAACAGTATGTGGTCATGCACTTCCCTAAATTTTATTCAACCCAGAAAAAAAGGCTGCAAAACAAATGTGGCTTTCTTATTTCTCCCTCTCCTCCTTTACTTTGTGAATCAGGACATCCATGCATTATTGAGGCCTGCTCAACATGGAGCTGCCTTTAAAGCAGACTCTCTGCATTGAGGATTATGTGTGGATTATTGCTGAGAGATCATTCAGAATCAGAGCTAAGCATTTACCCAGAAATCATTTGTAATTCCAGTTGCCCCTTATTTTGGCTAATAACGGCTGTAAGGACAATTGGATCAGCGCTGTGTACCTGTCAGCTGCGCCGAAATTCCCAGTACAGTCCTGAATTGTGTGCTGCACGATTACCAAGGGAAGCTCAGCGCTGCGTCTTATCTTTTTTGTAAATCCTCTTAATGCGGTTGCTGCCGGATCCCCCACGCACTACTGAATCAGCACCTTCTGTCAATCACTTGGAGGGGAGCTCTGCCTTCAGAAGAACTGATTCAGCAGGGCTGGGGACCACCACGCTGGCAGCACCAGCATCCCGAGGAAGGGGGATTCGCACATCAGTGAATGTGGATGCGGATGCAGGAAAAACAACGAGGGGGAGTGAGGGAGGAGGGAAAGAGCCGGAGGGTGAAGGACAGGCCAGCAGGGGGGGGGGGGGCGATAGTTCAGGGAAGAGTGCCTAAGAGAGTTGGTTGTACAAGGGGAGGAGGAGAGGGGGTGAACAGAGGTAATGGAAGGAAAGAGGAGTCTGGAGAGAGAGGGGAAGAAGGGGGAGCAGGCAGACGAGTGGGCCCTGAAAACTCCCAACAAAGGCATCCAGCAGCCATCTTCGTCCCCTGTTGCCCATAGCACTGGTGGGGAGCTGCCCCATACCATGACAGAGAGGCTTTCTGCAGAGCAACGAGGCGAGCTGTGCTGATCCGTGCAGCTGACACAGAGGACGGCAACTGACCACTGCCAACACGAGTAACATGATGCAATGTGATGCAGTGAGATAGGACGTGACGTGACGTGACACAACATGACGTGACGTGACATGACATGAGCAACCAGCAGCTCAGGGACCTGTCTCCCCACCCAACCTCTGCCTCTCCCTGCCCACCTGCCTGAGGTGAGGGGACAGGCAGGGCCTGCCTTCCCAAAGGGACAGGACCATCCATGCCCCTCTCACTGCTGCAAGCTAGGACATATTTGGGTTTTAACCTTCGCTAGAGAGCACCCCTCCCCAGGAGCAGGACACACACACTCGAGCCCTCAAGGCTCTTTGAAAAATCGATCTTTCCCAAGCTGTACAAGAAGGATCACTAAAACCTCCAGCCACTGCATCTCACCGCCACACAGCAGTATATTTTTTTTAAGCAAATCCTCGCCTGACTGACAGAAGACAGGGAGGAAAAAAAAAAAAAAAAGAAAAAAAGTTCCTTGGGTGTTATCCATTTTGCATGCACATAAAAGATGAACTTCCCTTTGGAAACAAAATGCGCAGAGTTACGGTTTGAAAGGGGCCTCAATTTGGCTTGGACCGGGTGCAACTAATTGCAGTTGCGAGCGGTGGCAGGTGCGAGCAGGCAGCTGAGGCGCCCTCCCCCGCCCCTACCCCCCACGGAGCCCCGGCCTCCCTGGGGAGCAGCGCGGGGAAATGGAGGCCGGGGGGGACGCCGCGGGACCTGCGGGGGGTTTGCAGGGTCCGCTCGGCTGCTTTGTGGCTGAGCATGGCAGGGCCCCGTGGCACTGTCTCCACTGGTGTCAGATGGTTCTGGAAGGGCTCAGAAGGTTCTAGAAGGCCACCCTGGGCCAGGAGCTGTGGGATGCTAAAATGATGATCCCCAAGCCAACTTCACTGCAGGTGAAGGCTGGTTTTTCACTGAGGTGGTCAGGCACTGGGACAGGCTCGCCAGGGTCACATCCCCAAGCCTGCCACAGTTCAGGAAGCATTTGGACAACGCTCTCACACAACCACAGCCAGGGGAGCGCAAAGCATACTTTGTCACTACCTTTCCTGAAAGCTCGTTTTGCCTGCAATGCTTTTAGCAGGGCAGACAATTGCATTTGCAGTCTTAATTCTTTCATTCTTTTTATGTCTTTTAAGAGTAACTGAATCACAGAGATAATGCACAGGCTTTCACAAAGGGGATCCACGAACCCACTGCCCACAGCCTTCTCCTCCCACTCCTACCTGTTCTTCCCCTTACTTAGCAGCCCAGGGGATGGGACAAAGAGGGTGAGCCTGTCTGGGCAGGTGCTGTGGGTTTTCTCTGCCATGTCCAGGCACACCGAGGGACCATCAGTTGTGACCGAAGGGCATACTTGGGCAGTTTGAGTGCCTGGCCCAAGCTCCTGAGTAACAGAGGCAGTGAAGGATGTCTCAAAATTCATTCCTGAAGGAGCTAGAGCACATCCTTCAGGGGCAAAAAGAAACCCTAATCCTGATTTGAAGTTGTTGGTGTTTGCCCCCACAGTCCTTGGTAATTAGTTCCACTGGTTAATTACCCTCACTGTTAAACATCTGCACCTTATTTGTAGTCAAAATTTGTCTGGCTTCCAGCTTCCAGTTGGATCATATTACAGTTGCATCAGCTAGATTGAAAAGCCTTCTATTATCACATTTCTGTTCCCCATGTCAGTACTCAGGGACTGTGATCAAGTCATCCTCTCAACTTCATCTTCGTTAAGTTAAACAGATGGAGCGCCTCTGCCAGTCTGTCACTACACACCACGTTCTCCAGTACTTAGTCATTTTGCTCCATGGCCTGTCATGGATTCATCCTCACCTCAGCCACAATCTTCCCGAACTGTTAAGACACACTCATCTTTTTTAGGGTCTTTCCCTTCCAGGTCTGGAATCTAGGACTCCAGACAGGACTGTGGTCTATACTCTTTTTCTGGATGTAAGTCCCAGTGTTTTATTACAGAGGATACATTTTTTATGTTTGTACCCATCTCATTAAACAACCAAGACCATGATGCCGTGATGATACCTGTTTTACTCTTTAGCCAGAGTTCTCACTGTTATGGAGTTTCCTGGAAAATAGGGGGCTGGGAGAGCAGCCATCACTTCCCTCCACTGAACTTCCAATTGCACAACAACTGGAACAACTTCCAACAGCACTAAGCTGTTGCCTCTGAGTTCTGCTGGACACCCAGTCTTTTCCTTTGTTGCAGTCCCTAATGCTGACTGGTTTATTTAAGTGATAAAATGAGTTATCCGTAGTGGTGGATAGTGGATAGACAGCCAGTAGGTTCATACAGAAGTGGATGCCATTTCTTCTTAAACAATCCTCACTGAGGAGTCGCCACCTCCCATGTATTCCCAGAGAGCTCAAGCGTGCCACTAATGGTAAGCAAACTGCTTCATGATGGGCCGCCAAAAAAATCCAGACCAGTGTTTATGGTTTTTTTTGTTTGTTTGTTTGTTTTTTTGTTTTTTTGTTTTTTTGTTTTTTTTTTTCCTAAGGGAGACATGGAGCAGCTTTCCCTGTGCCTGTACACAGCACAGAGCTGGGACTGCAGCTCCAAAGCACAAGCAGCTTTTGTTCGAGTAACCACACACACGGCATGGGAGCATATGCAGCTCTGAAGCACAGAAACAGAGGTGGTGCAGGCAGCCCATGGGCCCATCTCCTGTCTCAGGAAGTGTAAATGCAGTGGGATTTCCCTGTGATTCCCAGAGCTGAGTGCTGAATCCTGAGCCTGCACTGCCGGTGAAACCCCACACAGTAGCATCAAGGTTTCTAGGTCTTAGGTCCCCAAGTATCTATTAGGCAGACAGTAGAAAGCTGAAAGTAAATGCTCTGTCACCTCTTTTTCCTTCCCCTTTCAATAACTGAATTGCTTCATAACTAGCTAAAGCTTTGCTTGCCCACTGCAGTGACTTCTGTGGGTGTCACATGGATGTTGCTGGATGGCAGAAGAAAAGCAGTGTATTGAAGCCACATGTATGTGGGCAGAAGGGTTTCTGTGGTGATTGCCCCTGTTGGATTTGCACACCATGTGAAAATCTTCAAGGATGCCAGTGAAATGCTGGTAACAGAAGCACATCCAAACACTGTGCACACTGCTGCTTTCCGATTGTCTCGTTCCTGGGTTGAGGAATCAGCTATGCTGTAATCAAGGATGACCTGTGTTTTGGATATTGCACATGGAGCTGAAATTGTGGTGAGCAAAGCCTTGCAACTACTTAAACAAATGGGAGCTTTGCCAGTGACTTCAATGGATCTATGATTTCACCATGACATCTGTCGTGCATTAACTACATCGGTATCGATGTAGCAGGCTGAAAACCAAGGCCTGGCCTATGCCAGTTTAGAGTCAGTGGAGGAGTGCTGATACCAGTATTTGGGGGACAGCCAGAGCCAGATACAGCACTTTCATTATTGGTATAACTGCAACCAGGCTTGGGGGTAGTGAAGCTTTTATTGTCCTAGTAAAAATGATCCCTCTCATCAAAAATTATTGGTGCAAAACCACTGGGGAGGGAGACTTGGTTTTCATGTCATTGTGATCAGGATGTACTGCCAAATTCACAAGTGCACCTTAACGTTAATTTCACCAACACAAACCGCTATGAATAAAAGTACTACACTGTTTCACTACCACATGGACTAAAAAGTAAATATTTTTATAGTATGAAACATTATTTTCATGCATAAAATAATGTTTAAAAAAGCTGTGTAAATAACTGATCACAGAAATCTAAGTAAAATTAGCCACACAAAATATAAATAAATAAATGAATAAAAGCCTAGACTCTCTGCACAACTCTAATATATATCCCAAATATCTGGACTAAATAACAGAAGTCTGGTAAACATTTCAACTTTGGGAAAAAAAAAAAAAAAAAAAAAAAAAAAAGTACTGGCTTTAAAATAGCTTCTCCTTTCTGCCTTTTTTTTTCTCACGGTCCAAATAACAGAGTGAAGAAGAACCCAATCCAATTCCCATAGGTCTCATTAATGAACCTGCAAAGGGAATGTGCTGGAATTGCTGAGGGCTCTCACTCCATTTAAAATGTGTAACAAAACAAACAAACAAAAATACCTATCTGCAGTGTTATGTGGATATACAAAGTTTATGTTCAGAACTGCATGGCTGGAGATTTCTGGCACAGACAGCACACTAAATCTTCTGAGTTTCCAGCTGCGCCCCTTGCCAAGCTCTCGATGCAAAGCCGGAGCCAGGTCCTGCCTGCCCATAGAATATGGAGGTCTCCTCTGCCACTATCCCTGTTCCTTACAGTGGGACCACTCACAGCCAGGCTGCATACAGATCCTGGCGTCACCTGCCCATGGGGCTGAACTTCCCAGCTATTCCGTGCTTTGTAATTGTGTGTCCCCCACCCTGGGCTTGCTTTTCTGAAGCGTATTGATGAGGGTTTCCACATCCCTGCTTAGTTCAGACACAGGGCCAAGAACTGAGTGGTGTGATGTACTGGTTGCTCTGCTCCGGGGACTGGCAGCTGGTGCTGGACCTGAAGCATGCTTTGTTTTTCCCCTTTCCATGGAAGGAGTGGGAAGCAGTTCCTGGATGCAGCAATGATGCACAGTGCTTTGGGAACCAGAGCCATTCGTTCCTGGGTGTGTGAAACCAAGATCCAGTTAATCCACCCACACACAAGCCTCACCTTTCCTTGCAGCATTGTGAAAATGTGCAGCCTAAGCTATGGTCTAGCTCTCCAAGTGATTGCATTCTTCTGTCTGTATCAATTTGGCTCTTATGTCCTAGGCAATACCAACATAGCTGATCCAAAATGAGTTATCTGGGTTGGGGATCCTGGCTCAGCACAAATAGAGGACCAGATGCAAACCTTTACTTTGGGTTCCCGCCATCTCAAATCTACATGAGTAGAGCTAATTTTGTTCCAAAGAAAATGAAGATTTTCTGTTTTTTACCTCCCACGTCCTTCACATAGTCTGTTTTTGTTTACTGAGACTGGGGTTACTCAGCCTTTTATCAGGTCTTATTCAGGAAGACTGAAATGCTCGGTCCCTCCTACTTCTCATATCCAGTCCCCTGCTCTTGTTGGCAGTCACGTCTTTTAATACCATTTCTAAACTGATCAAGTACTGTCTGAAAACTAGTTATATATATATATATTTGTTGTTGTTTTTCCCACTGCTCATACTGAAAAGGTGCTCCAGAACCTCCTATTTCAGTCACGCTTTTTTGCTTAGCGTGATGGCAACTCCAAATAAGGGAAGGCAGTCCGAAAGGAATAAATAATATTGTGCGGAGAAGAAAACCAACTAACCTACACATTATCATTAAACAACAGGACGTGACAGGCAGTGTAATGTTTCTGGTTTTGTTGTGAGTCAGGAAGATGAAGGTCATGTGATATCAGCTCTCTCTGCAGCACAATAAACCTTATTAACATTATAAGATAAAAATAAATATTCAACAATTAAGGGGAAAAAGGGTCACACGTTTGCATCTGCTGGGGATTATTGACAGCAATCTGACATTACCGTCAGCTAAACCCACTGCTCTATTTTGTCCAGAGTTTCTAAAGCCATTATATAATGATCAGTCTAATAAAGTCTAGATTAGAGGCATTTCTCTTGTGTACAAAGAGATTGGCTTTTGGGTTGCCTTGTGGAAAAGCAACATTATTCTTAGGGAGAGAAAGGGTTAGTTGTCTCTAACAGCAATCCTGATGAAAAATGTAAACTGTCTGAGGCCATTTCAGACCTCCGGCAATATTTTATGCTAACAGGTTTATGTCTGAATTAACAAAGTTCTCTAACCACTTAGTCTGTTAAAACGCAGTTATTTTTTCCCCTTGCTAGGAAAGCATGTGCCAACCTAAATTTGGATTGTGTTTATTACCATTTGCAATCACCTGGTGTCAGAGGCCAAGTGAATCCTGCGAGTTTATCTGATTTGAGTCTGGTGCATCTAAATGTACCTTTCAACTTGTTTCTTCATGCTGTGCATGTCCAGAGTGTTTTGCAGTAATACCATAAGCCCCTACAAGTGCATAGAGTGATAGGAAGGAGCAGAGTAAGATACTGTCCCTTGGGTACCACATAGCTCGGAGGAAGGTGCTGAATTTGAATCATCCTATATCCACTGACCCAGCATCAGAATGCATGCTGCCTTTCTTTTCTTCTTTTGTTCCTTAAAATGGGGTGAGGGAGTGCTAGGGCAGGGCAAATGTCACTTAATGAAAAGATGCTATCAAGGCAGGTAGCACCGAGGTACAACTCCTCTCATACACCATTTTATGGCACACATGAAGATTCACAACACATCATTGATATCTACCAGTTACTGCCTGCCACAGGCCTTGCCCTCTGCTGCTGCAAGGCCTGGGGCCACGGATTGAGGGGAGAAGGACCTGAGCCCAGCTTCAGCCCTCCTCGCTCAGGGCCATGAGCTCTTCACTCTAGTGGGTGGCCCAGTACCTGGGCTACCAAATGCTGCTGTGGGGTCTTCAAAGGCAGGACTCGCCAGCAGATACATGGCACTGCACAGACACAGCTGCCTTGCTTCCCCAAACCAAGCTGGCCTAGCACGGTGCTTCGCCTTGTGTCTCTGGTTCATTTCCAGTTAATTAAAATCTTCTGAAAACTTTAGTCAGCTGGAACATCCATCTTATCCTTGCTCTCTGTTGAGAAACACAGGGCTGATTTCAGCCCTGGGGGGACTGTCTACATTGGCCTAGGAAATCATGTTAATACTTTTCAAAAAAAAAACTTTGCCTACAAACACTTTTCTTGCCTGAGAGGCAACAGCAGTTTCACTTGGCTACCAGAGGCCAAGTTCTTTAAACTGGTTTGTATAAGGCAGTTTTACAAACCACGTTAAAGAGATGCTAGGCCCTGTTTGTGTTAGCACCTTTGTCAAGGAGATTGTGTTTAGCTCCAGATCATTAGGGAAATGATAAGACATTTTTCCTCTTGCCAGCTTAAGCCAGGCCTGAGATTTGCACCATAGATTTTGGGCAAAAGGCCAGTACTGGGATACTGCAGTCCTAAAAGCAGCTTCCTCAACTGTACCAGGAGCCTGTCCGTAAGAGGAGGCTGGCCCTTGCAAGGGGTGCAGAAAGCCAGTTTGACAGAAGCTTCCAGATAAAAACATATCCAGCTGTGTTCTGGGCAGCTGATAAAACGTGGTCCCAGTTGCATTTTCTCCAAAGGTTCTGTCTGAACTCAGGACACTTTGCAAACAATATTCCTGACCCTGGCTGGCATGATCCTGTGAGCACTACTGCAGAGTTGCACTCCTGATGGGGACTGGTTGCAGGCAGGGCCATTTGTTGTCCCAGGCCAGAAAGGTGTGGGTGACTTTGTTCACCCGCAGATGTGAACATCTGGAACTGTTTTAAATTCTTTGTCAACCAGATAGGGAGATGGGCAGGACAAGATGCCCCAGCACTTAGAACAGCCCTGTACCTGCAGCTTCTCCTCCTTAGGGTTCCTGCTTTCACTAAGATTAATGCAACCTGATAAACTGGGATTAGAATTAAAGCAAGTTTTGTAAAGTTTTACAGACTAGCCATGGACCAATTAAACTGTGGACTACCTGCATTAGCAATGAAGTGACAACTGGCCACTCATGTGAGACATTTTTGCATATCTCCTCACAAATGCCTCAGTATCACTGCTTTTGAATGCTGTGACACTGGTTTCCAGGAGTAGCTCACCAGAACAGGGGTACAGCAAGAAAGATCTCCAGGCAGGGGCACAGATCCTGCCCAATTGTAAATGCATAATGTATATCTGTAAGCTTCTGTATCATTTGGAAGTTCAGAGACAGATAAGTGAAAGCATATGGACCTTAGTTTGGGTCACGTGCTGCATGGGTGATTTTTTGATTGCCTGGGGTTGTGGCATCCCTTATGGAAAAGGATAGCATTTGTTTTATTTTCCTTGGAGGAAGAGTACATATTTGCCTTGGCATTACTAAAGAATTAAGTCCTTCGTCGTGTCCCATTGACAATTAGCTTTTAGCGCATTTAGACTCTGCCTGTGTAACGCTTTTCTGTAGTGCTTTTAAATCCAGGAATAGATACAGGTTGGGCTTGTTTCTGGAGACTGGACATGCCCAGGGATTCTTCCACACAGCCCTGACATGTTTCTCCCTCCTTTGGCTGACACAGTTCAGCCCCTTTGCAAGGTACTAGCCACCAGCAATTAGTACTGGAGTCCCAACGGACTTCAAAGGAGGGAAGGAAAGGGTGTACTTACGGGGCAAAAGTTTGCTTTTTTTGTCTTCTGTAAAATTCATTTGGGAATTCAGCATTCAAGAGTGCCTTTTCTTTATCTGCTGTATGCTAGTGGCCTCTTAGTCAATGCTAGTCAGACACCTTCATCTCCTGACCCTTCTGATATTTGTTCTCAACTTGAGTTGACCTGCTTTAGAAGGAGACATTCTTTTAATTTTAGAACTGTTTTGCTGTTAGCTAGTTACCTTGAAATCACTCTTATGTCAAGTGAAAGTAAAATACAAATATAAATATTTATATGCAATTCCCCAAACAGACCACGCAGTTAAAAAAGATGTACACTCAGAAATACTGAAGTCTTTCTGTAGCCATTCTGGTTAAGTCCAGAGAGACTCAAAGCTTTCCATCAAAATATATTCACTTAATCTCCTCCAAAAGCTTAATTACCTTTAAATGTTTCAAAGGGCAGTCTTGCTGCTCTTCCAATGAAAACAAGCACTCTCACTCTGAGATGCAAATGTCAATGCACTAGACCGAGTTGTCGCATCCTGTTCTTGACTTGACTAAATCAGCAACTCCTTCACTCATTGAGGGTTAAATTGTCCTCCCCCTGCGAAAAAAACTAACGATGCAGTGTGACTCATCTTTAGTGCAAGTGTCTGTGTCCGTTAAATGCTGTATTTAATTCACTCCGAGCATTAGCCAACACACTTACTACAAGAATCACCAAGGGTAAACATGCATAGTTCATTAATTGTTCTTGATTGACACCAGACATTGTAGTCATTGACTAGTGCAAGGCAACAATGGGATGGAGGGGTTCAAGCCTAACAACTTTTCTTATCAGGACTCCAGAAACAGTCTTATTTCCTACTTACTCCAGGTTCAGACCCCTGGGAAATGTATTCCTGCCCACTACCCACTCCCTGCCAGCAAGATAAGAAACAGCAAGGTCAGTACATAGTGAAGCTGAACTGAGACTGTTGTCCATTTGTAGGGCAGGTCTTGGCTAACAGGAAGGTAGCCAAGACATACAGAAAAGGAAAAGAGGAGAGTACTAGGTACTCTTCTAGCTAAGACTGCAACTGAGCTGGTCTCTTTGGTTCATGGGGATCTGTGAGTTCTGAACACCATTGTATCCCACCTTTTCTCTGTTTCATAAAATTGCTTGTAGCGTCAAGAAGCAGATACTTGCAAGCCCTCTTTTAGAGAGTATGATTAACTTATTTTCATGCATAGAAGGGAAAACACCTGGTATTAAACAGAGTGTTCTCAAATGTGATGTTTGGGAGGAAGCCTGGCAGAAGAAGGACTGGATGAAGCTACTTGGTCACCTTGACAAGACAACTAAGTGACATTGATGAACGTCTGTAACTGGCTGAAATTTGTCCTTTGGAGACTCACTCCAAACCCTTTCTCTAGGCCTAGCAAGAAAGCAGTCTAGCTGCTAATCCCTTTCCCAGTATTTTAAAGGTTAGTCCACAACATTTTCTTCCACTCATCACAAACTTCCTCCAGTGAAGACGCATCTCTTAATCTGACCATTCACCGGTCCCTGTCCTATCACTGCCCACAACTGTCAGTTTTCAAGCATAATAGGGATTCCTTGCCAGATCCCCTGTCTGTGGGCCATCACAATTTATTCTGTCTTTCAAGAGGCACAACCTTTTTTAAATCCCTCTCAAGCCCATTGGAAGAGTCAGCAGCTATCTGCATCTCTGGCACAGGCTAGAGCACTTGCCAAGGCAAGACTGTCCAGCCAACACGTGTACAATTGCAAAACCCCTCATCAGGGACAAATTAAATTGCTGTATCCCTCTCCAAAATCATTTTTTAAATTGCCTTCTGAAGGGAGACCTTTCTAGGAAGTTACTCTCACCTCCTGCCAGAACCAGAGATCCATATTTTCCTTTAGCAGTTCCTCACCAATTGCTCTCCCTGTAGAAATTACCCTCCTTTATGTGAGGCTACCATGCTCAGCTTACTCAAGCTTAAGTCAACCAAGCTTGTAGGGCCTGAGTAGATCCCCTGTGGAATCAGAAAGGCTATATGCAGATGTAAGAATTCCTCTGTGTGCAACACAGATCCGGTTTAGTGTTACCATCTCCACCAACCATCCCCTGGGGTGCATCAGGAACAGCACTGCTAGCTAGTCAAGGGAAGGGATTGTCCTGGTCTGCTCTATGCTGGTGCGGCCTCACCTCGAGTACTGCGTGCAGTTTGGGGCACCAGAGTATAAGAAGGACATAAAATTATTAGAGAGTGTCCAAAGGAGGGCTACAAAGATGGTGAAGAGTCTGGAGGACAAGACATATGAGGAGTGGTTGAGGTCCTTTGGTTTGTTCAGCCCAGAGCAGAGCAGGCTGAGGGGAGGCCTCATGGCGGCCTGCAGCTCCCTCACGAGGGGAGCGGAGGGGCAGGCGCTGAGCTCTGCTCTCTGGGGACAGCGACAGGACCCGAGGGAACGGCATGGAGCTGGGACAGGGGAGGGTCAGGCTGGGGGTTAGGAAATGGTTCTGAACCCAGAGGGTTGTCAGACGCTAGGACAGGCTCCCCAGTGCAGTGGTCGTGGCACCAAGCCTGCTGGAGTTCAAGAAGCATTTGGACAATGCTGTCAGACATAGGGGCTGTTTTTTGCGTGGTCATGTTTGGACCTAGGAGTTGGACTCAATTATTCTTGTGGGTCCCTTCCAACTCAGGATATTCTGTGATTCTATGTTTCTATGAATCTATGTCTGTGGTGTTCCTCACACTACAGCTTTCTTCTTCACCTAGGACAATGAGGGAAATATTGTTAAATGCAAATTTTGAAGCTTCCTGGTGATGCTACCTTTGCCTTTCAGGCCTCTCTGTAAAGAAAGGACGGGGGACTGACCACTGACTAAGAGGATGAGAGCTTGTTTAGTCAGCCATGGACAATTTTTCCATCTCCTTGTGCAGTGCAGTGTGTTGGAGTTTGATCCAATCTATGCAGTAAAATTCCACGCCCTTGACCTCTTTGCTTTTCATTTATGCTTCTGTCACAGTTAGCCAGATATCATCAGATAGGCCAGAAGTGAGCAATTCCCCTGTGCATGTGCTTCAGGAAGAGTCTAATCCCAGCTCTAGCCAATGAAAGATTTTGGGAAGTAACACCTGACAGCAGGTGAAAAAAAAAAAAAAAAAACACCAAAAAAAAAAAAAAAAAAAAAAAGCCAAATCTTAGCATGAGAATAAAGCCGAGACAAAATTCCCCATAAAAGGACATCTACTGCTCACACCCACTGCTCCTTAGACAGGAAAACCTCTTAAAAGACCTCTGCTGGTTCTCACTCTTTGAGGCTCCGTAGATGTACGTATATGCGTGTGAAGCAGAGAGAGAGGAGAGGCATGTCAAAGTGTTGCTTTCTCTCTGCTAACGGTTGCAGACAGACCCGACACTTAGAGCATGAGATAGCATCGCACCCGATTTACATCAAAGCTACTGCTACCTCTTCTTCACAAAGAAAAAAAAAAAAAAAAAAAAAAAAAAAACCTAGCATACATTTCAGTTACTTAATTCTCAGATGTAGATAGACCAGAAAGCAGCATTCAAACCATGGATAATGCTGTTGGGAGAATACCCACAGAGTGATTGGGAGCTACTTATCGTTCAAAATGATCCTCCATTTTACGATCTCCTGTTACCCCCAAGGCCCTCTGTCTTATTACTGATAGCAGGTGTTAGGTATTTACAGCCTTTTGCACCTTCCTTCTACATTTTGACTGTGTTACTGTACAATTCGTAAACCTTCCTGAGGTTCTTAAGCACTAGCAAAGATCAAGTCCCATCCAGGGGCAGAAGACAGTGAACATCCCACATGTGCTCATACTACAGCACTGATGCTACTTCACCATTATTAATCCTTGTGTAGAGGGAGAATCAAGGACCACTGCATTGTATGTGCTTCCCCTGACACATAACATCTTCTGAGCTCACACTAAGTTAACCTGTATGTTCCTGTGTCTTCACTGTTGTTGTAACACTGCTGCTAATTTTTCTAGGCCATAAAGGGAAAGCGCAACTTTCTCTTCTTCAAAAAAAGTAGGTTTTCATGGTTCGTTTCCATAAAGCCCGATGCATTATGCATTATCTCATTCAAAGGTAAATAGTGGATACACACATGGATGAAAGATTAAATCCTGGAAATTCTAAACAATTGGCAGGAGGCATAACCATGGCAAATTGATTCTGCTACCCCTCTGCAAAAAAAGAAATGAAAGAATATTTGTGCATTTTTAAAATGACATGTAAGATTTAAACACATTTGGGGGTTGTTTTCTTTGATTTTTTTTTCTTAATGAAAGCACATAGTAATTATCAGAAAGTTCCTTGATTGAAAAGATTATTTTAAAACAAATCTCTGGCAACCTCAGTCATTGCTCATCTACAGTATTATGGGTCTAAGTACCTGAATAACAATGGCTGTATCTATCACAGCAATGATGTGGAGAGGCAAACAGAGGGGCACAGAGCTCCATGCAGTCCTTAGAAAAGAAAACAGTCCTTAAAGAAAATTGCATTGTCCCAAAGAAAAAGGTTAATTTAAATACGTAGGTGGTCTTGCTTGATTGGTTGGTTTTGTGTCAACCCTGACCCTACAGTAACCCCTGCCTTACTGATCAAAGGGATTATGCTACAGGCTCCAGGGTTTGTAGTCTCTGTGTATTGCTGCTCATAGAGCTGTAGTTTGCTGTCTGAGGACGTCAACACTCTTGCTGTCCTTACTGCCCTTCATGTAGGCTCAAAGGGGTTTAAGGTGTTGATGTACAGTCTGATCGCACAAATCTTTATTTTCCATCCCGTATCCCAGCCTGGCAGCAGGGAAAGCATAGTGACAACACCGTCCACAGAGAAGGTAAGGGGCTCTGAACACACCAGGTATTATTGCTGCTGTACCTGCACAGATCTGATGTCAAGTTGATCAAGCAGGCAATTTCAGTAACCCTCTGCTCCTTCTCTACCTGGAACGTTTAGTGCACCCAGTGCACAGCACTAAGAGCAGGCACTATAAAGAAAGCCTTGCTGCCACTGCCTGCGTTAGCCAGTATGGTAGCAATTCTATTTTACGGCCACTGGGGCCAGACAAGTCTCTTTTTCCTGTCCCTGTTTGCTCTGTACTACACCCAAATGTGTGTAAGCACGTTACGTGCACAGAAGTGTATAAATGAGCTCATGTTGGCTGGAGGAAGGTGAGGAAGATGCGTGTCAGAACAAACATCCAGCCTCCATACAACCTCTAGATCGATTACCTTTTGCTAAGGGCCACCTTGCTTTTCCGTAGGCAGATATGTGCTCTTGCATGGTGGCCTGGCCACCTACAGTATAATTCACTCTGCATCTCACTTGATGAAGTCCCCCCTTCAGGAGGAATATGAAAACAAAGGGACTGGTCTCCATGCTGCCCAGTCTCCACAAGCTGGCACCTTTGCCCTTGCCTCCTGTGGATCTCACGCACCTTGATGGCACAGCTGATGCATTCGACAACCAGACATGGCTCTGTATGTCTCCAGGCAGCCCTTATACCAATTCCATGGTGTTACACTGGAAAAAATACTCAGGCCTTGTCTAGACAGGTGGGAAATCAAGCATGTTCACATCAATACAAGACTAATACTAATACAATAATACCTTTACCGAGGATGGATTCATGCCTAGCTGTACTCCAGGCCCTTTCAATGTGCCTGAAGAGTGCATGCAGTCCCTCTGTCCCTGTCTAAACACACAGAAATCTGTCCAGTTGCATGATGCTATACTCTTAAGATTCATGCAACATGTCTACTGCTGCATCCTTCCTCTGTAAAGCAGGCAATGAACACACAGTTGCAACTCAGTTTTGCCTCTTGCCGAGGTCACCGGTTAGTCATCCTTGGCCCGGAGCTCTGAGCAGCAAGGAGGAGCGTCTGCGACTGCATTCCTTCGGCACAGGGGAAGTGCAGGGTGGAGCAGTAACCACCAGCTGACACTGTTTGCCATCACTGACACGCTTGCTCACGACGAGGCTCAGGACACTGTCTGATCCTTGAAAGTTTCCTTGTTTACTTGCTCCCGGGCCCATTCGCAGCACAGCACACACACACACACACACACACACACGCACCCACCCACCCACCCACTCTTCTCTCAGGAGAAGACTAGAAAGACAGGCTACCAGGGAAACAATAGCAGCTCTCCCACCCACCATTGCTTGACGTTTGTTTTTGTTTCTCCAGGTGGCTTTTCTGTGGTAGCAGAACACCTCGCTGCTCAGATTTTGACTTCTGTCAGCTCTTGTTGCCCGTGTTAGACATGGCCGTCAGAGACACAGTTCCGAGCAACCACTAAGGAAGGTCAGAGAAGAAATGCCCCCTTTCCCTCTGCTTTCTTTTTCAATCTTACAGCTGTCAGCAAGGCCTCATACAACTCCCTCTTCAAACTCTTACAAAGATGGAGTCTGAACCTTTTCAGGCCTTTAGTACCTAATAATAACTGGGACATTGGTCACATCTCAGCCTGTAGAGTGGGTCTGTTCTTTACAGGTTTTCTTACACACCACAGTAGTTGTGTCAGAACTCAAGGCAGTCCCACCGGTGTTCAGGTTTCATCTGCCATTCCCAGAGGATTTCATTACTCCCGCAGAACCTTTTTTTCCTAGCAAGATTTCACATTGCCAGATAAGTTCCTCCGTTGTCTGTGAGCATTAGAGTCTCCCTGTCCCACAGCTATTGGATATAAAGTGGCAGAGCAGGGGGGTCTGTCTGGTTGTTTTATTGTCACTACATTCAGGAGATTTTTTTTTTTAGCCAGTATTCTTCTCATTGAAAAATGTTTTTTCCATTGTCCTGAAACGATTGTCGAATTCAGTGTGGACTTACCAAATTGCTTTCCTGGAAAAAATGTCAGGATTATATTCACAAAGCTGAGTGGAAGACAGCCACTTTTTATTCACTCATAAAGGATGTGGGAGTCCTGGGTTTAATTTCCTCCTCTGCCTGGGGGAACTTGAACCAGCATCACTTATCTCCCAGGAGAATACCATAAGGTTGTGCTGCGCTGCATACTAAGGTGGATTGTTCTTACTCCCCACCATTGATGTGTCCCGGTCTGTGCAGAAAGTCTTTCCAGAACCCCTAGCTGAGACCTTCATGTGGACATGGTTCATCTGGCTTCCCCAGTCTGTGCTAATGAGTATTGCACTATTAAGGAATATGAGAGCACTGTTGACAGAGTGCCTCTCCTAGGATACCCATGCTGTCATGGCTGTGTTACTCTCCTGGGAAAGAAGGGCAGGCACAGCAGCAGAAGAGGGCATTACACGTCCTACACAAGCACTACATCAGGCAGACCCGTATGCTAAAGCTCACCATGGTAAAAAAATACAGCTCAATTTGTTAAAGAAAATTACTTGTAGAAATCAGCACAAGTTAAAGATGGGAAGACCAAATTAGTGCAAGGAGAAAGTCTTCCTGATATCAGCCAAGGACTGTGCTGAAATCAGGCCTGATGTACAAGATCTGATGCCAAAATCAATGGACCAAAATTTGTGTGCCAGGAACTAAACCTAATGGTGACTGCTGGCATGTTCATCATCCTCTGGGGGCATCCGTTTTGGTATTGATGCTTGGACAGATGGACAGAAAGGAGAAATCTTTACAGTTGTTGTGGCCAGCTTTGAGACCTAAGTTTGCACTGTGACACTGCTAGCACTTAGTTACTCGATCTGATCAGACCTTCTGGTGAGTTTCTGGCCAGGAAACGCATTGCTAGCTCCACCAACTTCAGCTCAGTCCTGGAATCCCACTTGGGAGATGAGATTCGGGGTCCTAATTTCACCCCTGTCTTAGTTGCTTTGTAGTTTCCTCACATGCTTCTCTCTTTTTTCTCTCCTTCTCCTTCCATTTAATCAAACCACCCTAGACAGGAGGGGCACCAGTTGCGCAACAAAGCTGCAAACTGCAATCAGGGAAAGCGATGTCTAAATGAGACAGACACTGGTACCTATTTCCTAGATCTCAGAGGGGCTGATAAGGCCATGTGTCATGCTTGTCTCTTTCTAGCAGTGAGGCTGCAAGTAAAAGTCAACACCAGAAAAGGAAGTCATATTTTTTGTCTTCGCTGTCCTTTTCCCTCCCTTTGAGCATACATGTGTCTTCAAGTCGCCAGAGGGGAGTCCAAAAATGAGTAGCAACAACAGATCCAGTCTGTCTCAATGAGTGTCCCTCTTTCCCCAAAAACAGCTACTGCTGCTATGAACTTAAATAAAGGGAGGGAAGCATTGCTATAAAAACTGTTGACAACTAAGGGGAGAGGAATAATGGATGCTTTTAGAAAGGAAAGTCTTACTTAATACTTTATTTTTCAAGTGCTTTAACTGTTTTTCCTCCTTTTTGTGTATCTTTAATTAAAGGTTAAAAGACTTCTACTGGTGATTGTTTGCCATGGTAACCAAGTAGGCTGAGGTCTCTGAATTCAAAACCCCAAACCTTTTTAAGTGTTTAACGTTGCAGAGTGTCGGGGTCATGTTAGCATCTTTGACTCACTGAGCCTACTTTTTCCCCCGAAATGAGCATGTCTGTTCCCTCACGACCTGGCCACCAGGCTGCAGAGGGACAGCCCTCTCACCTCCACCCTCCCCCTGTGAACCTGACCCCTTCCTCTCACTTCTCTTTCGGGTGCTCGAATGTTTCATTTTGAATTAAATGCAATTTTCATTATGAAACATGGCTATTTCTTTGCAGTTTGACAGCAGGAGAAATAAAACCTAACCAAACTCATCCGTTCCTACTGAGGCAATGTTTTCTTCTTTGCTGCTGAACCAAACTGCACTTATTCATACCTTGCTGCTATTTTTAAGAGCGGGGCCCGGCTGTATGACATTCAGGGACACCGCTAAGACTCCAACAGCAGAGTACACATCATAGTATATGCTAGTTAGTTTAGAGAAATGACTGGCAAAGTCATTTTTGCAATGAGTGCTGTCTGTATCAATGCACGTGTGCGTATTTATTACATTAGTCACCTCAGCTACTAGAATGACTTGCAATTAAGATTGCTGTAGTACCTGAAATGTCACATTGCTTGTCTCTGTTCTGAAAGGGGCACTGCCTTAACCAGATAAGGCAAGGAAAGACATATGAGGGCATGACCAGACTTATCCCTATAACCAGGTTAGAAAGGCTAAAAATGTTACCACGCCTCAGCAAAGAAATATCTTTTAGCTGAGACAGGGTCACCGGACACGTGCAAGCTCCCAGTTTCTTGTACTGCAAAGTAAGATGAGTTTCAGGCGTGGAGGAGACCCATTATACTTTGCATTTGCAATAGACTGGGAGTACATGCCCATACAGTTTTGCTTTGTCTCTTTGCTGAGAGACAACAATCTCCAACCACAGCGGCACACATTTCATAAGTTCCTGAAGCATGACACAAAGCATTGTCGGAACGTAAGCTGAGATGCAAGCGAAGCAATTAGCATAGGAGTACCCACATGGCTGACGTGTTGCGCCAGTTGGCTTGTACTCAGAACCTGGCATGAGTTTACATCTTGTCTCACGTGAAGCATGGAGCCAGGACCTGCCCCTGCAGCAGGATGTGGGTGGGTGACTCCTGCTCGGGCTTTCCGGGAACTCCATGCTGCTATTCAGAGCAGGTCTTTAAGGATCACAATGCAGGGCACCAATATCCCTCCTCTCTTTGCCTCTCCTGTGCATCTTCCATTGCTTTCTCACCAGCAGAACAGTCCTGGTCTTTGCTTACAGGGCCCTTTCCTTCATCCCGCGTAGATGAACAATTAGATTACTAATTGCTCCTGCTAATAATTATCCACTTACTGAAAGTGGGTAAATCAAAGAAATTAGGAAAGAACAATAGCATTGATAACACAATATTGGGATGTGTACATGGTATAGGCAATCCATCCATTTTACCCTCTTGCTCCTTTAAACTAATTGACATAGATGGTCACACTGTGGCACAAAAACCCAACAGCATGTTTTGTTGTTGTTGTTGTTGTTTGTTTGTTTGTTTGTTTTCCACACAAGACTCATTCACTTACATCAACAGCTTGAAACAAAATGATAAACAAGTTTTTATGTATCTGGGTCTCCAGGAGAGGAAAAGGCGGTGAGTTTATATTTTCTGCCATCTTTTTTCCTTCAAAATTTTTGTATTTCATGAATTGCTCTTGCCACAAATGTTTTCATAGTAAATATAAAGGAAAAAAAAAAACAAAAAAAAAAAAAACAAGATTGTCTGCTTTGGATAGTAGCAAGCATACTGATTTGGACAGATTCTCACCTGCCAGATGCTGGAAGAGCTTCTGTGGAGTTACGCTGAAGTACCCAAGCCAAAGGTTTCAACCATTTTCTTTGAAGGAAGTACTTAGAGTGACTTATGTGCTAGTTCAGGCTGCTGTGTTGGTTTTAGATGAAACACAAACTTCTTTAAAATATTTTTTTTCAAAAAAGAAAAATTGTCTCATCAGTTCCCTAAAGGCCTGCATTGCAGGGCTCTATGGTCGGCTTCTTTATTATTTCAAAGCATTCTCCAAATGCTTGCGATCTTCCACACACCTTCTAATTTGTATGCCAGGATGTAAAGTTTTCTGCGGTTGTGGAAGTCCTTATTGAATGTCAGTGTTACTCCGTGAAAACACCTGACTAAGTAGGAACCATCTAACCCCTGGGAGTTATTGACTGCTGCCTCCAAGGGCGTAATTAGCAAGTGGCAGAACTTGCCACATGGGTCATGTTTTACAAGATCCCACAGTATCAGTATTGATTATGATTAGATTAGATTGGGCTGATGGTAAATGCTTATATAAGTTATGAGGTTTTCAGGCAAATAGCGAATATCCTGTCATGAGCCCCGCCAAGCACATTTTTAACACAACTTTAAAATGATAGTTACGAACATCGTATACACAATACCTCATGGTGTGAATATATGTGAGAGACAGAGCTTGACAGCGAAAAGCCAGATTCTTTTATTTAACACCTTACAACTTAAAGGTACAAATGAGTTCAGCACACTGGGGGGTAATTTTACATTAAAAAGAAGAGCTTACGGAAACTTCAATTCTATGTATGTCTGCCAGCTAATGGCGTGCATATAGAAGATGGCAGCAAATACAATTGGGCTGGCATGCCATGTGTTATTGGGCTGGCATGCCTTGACACTGATTCTAAGATTTTCTTAAACTTGCACAAGCAAAAATGTTACTGTTCAGTCCCTCAAAATATGTAGGTGTTTTTCTGCCTCCTTAAAATTCCTCACATCTCTCAGAAAATTCCTGCTCTATTCAACAAAGACGGAAGGAGTCAAGACAATTTTGCTGCCCAAGCCAGGGTGTCTGCTGCCCTTTAGACATGCTGGAGCATCCAAGATGTTTGCACACAGCTGCAGACATGACAGAGGACCTAACAGATACCATGCCTTTGTAAAGCTGCTGCTGAAGGGAATCCTGAAGTATCTCATATATCTCTTGTTGCCTAAGGTTAGGCAGCTGAATCTCACCCATTTTTTATTTTCATGTTCCACTTGAATTTCCTAATGTCTTCTGACCCTTTTTCCCCTCCCCTTTCTTATTCCTTCTTTTTTCAGTAACAAAGATGGAAAAGTCTATAAGGAAGAGAGAAAAAGAAAGAAGAAAAAAAATATATTTAATTTTAAAAGGAATCAGAAATGTAAAAACCCAGCAAAGTCTTTTCTTTATTTTAAAGTGACTTGCAGTTCTGTGTTTTACCCTTTTTTCTGATCTGCTCTATGTACTAATGCCTAGAAAACCTTCCATCTCATCTGTGAATGCTCTTTTCTCAAGTATAAACAACCTACAGATTGACTCAAACGCCTCATTGTGCCATGAGCGATCAGATGGTGCAAATGGCGCAATGAAGCTTCTCACGGCAGCTCAGGTTAGAGCCGCCTGCGTGGTCTGGAAGACAAGTTAGAGGACCATGAGCAGTGATGTTGTTGCTGACCTCCTGAACGGCCTTGGTTATTCCACTTCATCTTCACTGGGATAGCAGAAAAGAGTAATGAACCCCAGCAAAGTGACATGAAGATTATTTTAAAAGTGCAGGTCCTCTTTAAAAAGTCTTCTTTAAAGGTCCTCTTCAAAAGTGCAGGTCCTTTTCTCTGCCTGTAAGAATTATTTCAAAACCTCACCTAAAAAAGGAGCTGGTTTTACTGGCAAATGAGCATAGAAAATGAGAATAGAAATTGCCCTTCTGGCAGGAAAGACAGCAGATCCTCAGACTGTGAAGTCTGTGGGTGTTTGTGTGTGTATGTATGAAGCAGTGGATGAAGCAATAATTTACTATTTTCCAAAAAGCAGCAGATGGATCTAACCGCCTTGATATTGGAAGTGCATGGTCCTAGCGTTGTTGATTTAACTCAGCTGTCTTTCTAGCCGTGGTTCAGTGAGAAGTTACGACCACATCCAGACCTGTGCCTAGATGTAGCTTTTGAGAGCAAGGAGGTTCTGTGGCAGAGGATCTGGGGCTCACCGCTGGCCAAGGGCCGTGCCTTTTCCAAGGAAAGCTCCAAGAGAAGTTACCATCCTGCCTTGAGAAATCAGACCACGGAAAATGAAAGAAGCTGAGTTCCCACCAGCCTTTCAAATCCAAGCGTGTCCTGAAACACTACGGGCTCCAGAAAGCAGATGTATGCAGTTTGCTCCGATAAGAAAAGCTGCATTATGAAACTTCTGTTGCTGCTTTCATATTTCAGTGTCTTTAATTTTCTTTTCCTCTGAGGTTTTATCTTCTCCTGGGCATAAGGCAATGCCAAGTCTCGGGTTCTCTGCCATTAGGGAGGCCTAGCTTTGAAGGTAACACCATCACCCTGATAAACCTGATGCTGAGGGACTTCCAACGCCCTTCAGGCAAACATGCAATAGCCTTCTGCTGCATAGTTGGCAACAGAAAGGGTCCTGATGATGGGAGAGGCTGACAAAGAAAGGATTTGTGGCCCTGGTGCAGATGACGGGCCAACTGTCATGTGCAATACGCTGGCCTCACTGGCTTTGAAGATCTTGGCAGGTAAGAAATAGCAGGGAGTTTTGCACTCGTCTCTGTGCCCATCTCCCTGTTTCCCTTCCTCAGCATGGAAATTTTCAACCAGTGTGGCCTGACAGGCCTGCTGTAATTCCACCTCCACCAGTGCCCTCTCACAGTGTACAAATTGGGATGAAGCAGGGAAAACCCAGACACGGCTGTGCCGTGATGCACAGAGCTGCAGCCAGCCTGGGGCTGCTGCTACTACTCAGGAGCAAGGAAAAACGGCACAGCCTCTCTTCATCAGCACCTTTGTGGTGTTACCCGTAGCCCTCCACACTTGTGCAACCAGGCAAATCATATAAGCAGAGCTGTGGGTGTCAGCAAAAACTCTCCAGTATCCTTGGGTGATAATGTTAGGTTGTTTTCACAGCCTTTCCTCAAGCCAAGTTTACAAAAAGAGGCAGAGAGTAGTCCAAAAGTGAGCTCAGGAGAAAAACACAAACTAGAGGGAACAGACGGACTCTCTCTCACCCAGCCAGCAGACTACACAGGAGGCAGCTTACGTTTACTCTTGCCGTTCCCTGAGAAGTCTGTCCTCTTCCAATCTCCCCTGACACGGGTTTTTCTCCTCAGCAGCAGTAGGATCCTCTTTCTCTACCACTGTGATTTCTTGGTGCCAACTGTGTCCTGCCTCCAAAAGGCTGGGACCCAGCCCCACCGAGACCTGCTCTGGCCAGGCTGAGGGATCCAAGTGCCAGCCCTGGAAGTTCATGCTGGGGCAATCTAAAAGGTGATATTAAAGCAGCACACTGTCCTCAGGACCTCTCCTCTGGTGATCACTGACTTTGCTGCACTGATGGCAGAGGAGGTGACTGTGCCTTGACGGAGCCCTGGCACAGGCTGCCCAGAGAGCTGTGGGGTCTCCTCCTTGGGGATCTCCAAAAGCTGCTAGGGCATGGCCCTGGGCAGTCTGCTCCGGGTGGCCCTGCCTGGGCAGGGCTTGTCAAGGTGGCCTCCTGAGCTCCCTTCCTACCTCATCCCTTGGATCAGGGCTGAACATCCACACAGCAGCCTGGCTGCTCCATGCAGTGGGGAGCTTGTCAAGATTCGGCTGCGAACACCCCATGGCACAGCACCTCCTTCGTGCCTCCGGCAGCACCGACCTCAAGGGGGTGAGGCAGGGGGCCGGTGCCTCACCGGCCCCTCCTGGCACTCCCCAAACATAAATGTTTATTAATAATAACCACGCAACAGAGAGAGCCAAAAAGAGCAGACCCTGCAAAAACAGCGCAACAGTTACCTGCCAACTGAACCCTAGCAGCAGCAGCAACAATAAACACAGCACAAATAGAAATTATCAAAGACAACTTGGGAGGAAACCACAAGAAATGGCAGTTGAGCCTTATTAGTGCTATAAATCATAGAACTGGTTTCAGTTCCTGCAGCTCCTCACAAGCCGTGTGACGCTGCCTCTCGCACAGCAAGCAATAGGGGTCTGCACAGCCTGGAGGCACAAAACAAAGCAGGCGGGAAAAGCACCGCTTTTTACCAAAGTAATTCTTAATTTAATTGTAAATCAAAGGTGGGGGGTTTCTGTTGCTGTCTGAGAGCAATGAAGAGGAGAGAGAGACAAGTGTGAGGTGGGAGAAACGTGGACTTTCTGGGGTTTGGAAACTTCTTTAAATGCGTGTTCCAGGAAGAACAACTCTCACAAGACTATTCACTTGTTTACTTACTTTTTTAAAGATTTACCACCGTTGTGCTCTGCATTTGCTTGGTTATCCGTAAGCCCATCGTGTATCCTGCGGTGTTTTTTTTCCTCCAGAGGTAACTTTGACAATGGGAGCTGTACCGTTTGATTCCTCCTCTGACTCTCCTCTGAAGTGGAGGGGGCAGAGGGCAGGGCTAGTTCTCCTCACCTCCAGTTTTAACAGCTTCTTGAAGGGCACGATCATTTTTTTCGTGAGATGCTCCCATCCCTAGCCATTGATGTGCGTCATTGATTATCCTTCTTTTCCTGCACAGGAAATTCATTCCGTACTGAATTCTCTCAGCAGGACCGAGCAGGACTCACCAATAACCACTGTTATCTACCTTGGCCAGTGAAGCAGTGAACCTAGGAATTAATAATAATCATTACTTATTTTTAGTATTATTTAAGGGGCGGCAATGTGCTCAGCATAGCAAGAGACCAAAAATGGAGGCAGTCACGGCCTCAGATGCTTTCACCCTGGAAATGCCTGCCACGAGGGAAGATTTGTGCTCCCAGCAGCAGCACCAGAGACACAAACATGGAGAGGAATCCCAAGCACTAAACTGTGTTTTTAAAGCACCCCTAAACAAGAGCACCCGAATGACTGTGTGATGCCCCTGTGCACTACGGCACCGCGAGGAATAGCTGGCAATAACACGACGCCAGCAGCTGCAGGTAGCACAGCAAACCAAACGGTGAAGGCTCAGACCAGGGTGCTCTAACAAGTCCAAAGGAGGAGCAAGTAGAGTTCTGTGTCTTACTGGGCTTGCTTTAAGTTTGAATTATTGATTATCTTCACCTGGGCAGCAAGAAGACAAGAGTCAGAGCAGCCCGATTGCTTTTGTTCTCAGAAACTGATCCTTAACCATCTCGTATGAAATACGGTACAAGCCTTTCACATCCTCAGGCTCAGGCAGGATGAAGGGGTTGTGCCTGGGACTGCGCACTGGGGGTGGAAGAGCTACCAGGACGGTGAAGGCTGATTACAAGGCAACCATGTGGGCACTGACAGACAATCAAGCTTGCTTGTGTCGTCTGCATGTCTGAAATTCCTAATAAAATGAGGTGAAAAAATGATAAATACAAGGCAGTATTTTTGCCCCATCCTGTATTATTTCCCTGCAGCAGCACCAAGCTTTGGGGGGCAGATTCCCTCAACCAACTGAGCTGTGCTTTGCCATAGCACAAGCTCAGAGAAGATGCCACGGTGGCTTCAGCCTGCCACCCATTTGGTCCTTGGTGCAACCACTTCAGTTAGAGACATCTTAAAAACGCTGAGCGTAACCCACTCTTCCAGTCAGACGGGGAAACCACAGGTTCTGCATTGCCAGCAGCTACCCAGAGGGAAAGGCATGGCCCAGATGGACCGTTTCCAGACCACATGTACCATGGCTGGGGCAGAAGCAGAAGGTGAGCTGTTCATGCTTCTGAGCGTTGAGCGACCAACAGCAACTGGATCGTGCAGAGACACTTCTCTGCGTTGCTGAGCTGCAGAAGGCCATTTGGTCTGTAGGCTGGTGTGAGGCTGAAGATTCACAGCACGGCCCTGGCAGGGGACAGCAGCTGACACTATGGTTTGGTGATCACAGACTAAGCCAGACGAAGCTGTCCCGGCGTCCCCTGCCTCCTGCCACCAGTTCTCACCCCAAGGTCATCTTCCTCTTTGGCCTCACGAGAACTGATCCCCACACACTTTTTTTTCTTGGTTAATTTTAATCCAGACTAATTCCCTCATTCAGGTCACTGCGTGGCCTCACATGCTCTTGCATCCAGCAAGAGAGTGAGCTCTGGGAAGCAGGAGAGGGCAGCCAGCAGGAGAGTTTTCTTCAGCTTACTACAGCAACTGTGTACTGCCACTGTGGTTTGGGGGTTTTGTTTGGGTTTTTCAAAGGGGAACTCTCAACAGAGGGCAGAACATTCAAGCCCTGGCTCTGTGACTGGCTTAACACTCCAAAACATTCACAGGGATCTCGTTCTCCAGAGGCAGAAAAACTCACATGAGTTGGTCTCAGATGTGGAACAACTGCAGGCTTTGCTAACACACTTCTGTGTCACAGGCAACCTCATAAAAGTTGTAGGGCATGAAGGGCATATGGTACGAACTCCTCAGACTTGCTAGGCACACACCCTGTGCTGGTTCTGGTGCCTTGCCAACTTTTTGGGTGTAAAGAAAATCTATCCCGTTGTCTCAAGTCCAGGACAGCCTGGATTTCTTGCAGTCGTGCTCTAGGGCAGCCTGCAGCAGTGCATCAGGTGCTGAAACATTTTATGTAGCTGCTGTTGCTAGTGACCAGCAAAGCAAAGAGTAATAGGATACGTGGCTTTGTTCTGACTCAGCCTGGTTGTTCTTTTGTGTGTGGGACCCCTGCTTTCAGTAGCAGTACCTATATATGCCTGCTTGAAATGACTGTGAAGCTCGGGCTTGATCTATCGCTGCCTTGCTCAGGGAACTGGGCTTTGTGCAGTTTCTGAAAATAAGCGCCTCACACCAAGAGTTACCCAAAAGCACATTGCTTCCTTTTCATTAACTAGCTCATGAAGCCCTATAATTCAGCTGTTTCTCCCAACATCTTCTGATTCCTGCAGCACCAAGCCTGGAGCCTGGTGCATTCCCGTGCAGGGAGCATCCAGGAGCTGTACGTGGTTTTGCAGGGACCAGGGAACAGGTGACGCAGGGAGCTTCCATAAGAAGCTGCTGCTTCTGACCCACCACACAGCACGGGAACTCTCCCTTTGGATGCAGGAACTCCACGTGGAATATTTCTGGTGGGGTGGGAGGGCTGGTGCATCACCTCATCACACAAAGAGCTTAATCTTCTGCCAAGGCTTGCATCATGTGCCAGAGGATGAGCCAGACTACGGGAAGTAAGGAGAGGCACACAGGTCAAAGAGGAGGGTGTCAACCTACTCAGATAGGATGGTGCTGGAAAGGAAGGGTTAGGATATGATAACCAGTAGCCCTTGGCCAAGCACACATTTGATCCATAATCCCAGGATCCCTTCTGTTCTTCAGGCAGTACAATGAAAATACACACTTCACTCAGGATTTTTTAAGCAATTAATCTGTACTCCGTACTTCCAGGTCTTGCTCCTCAATCCCATCAGCACAAAAAGTGGAATGGGATGTTTTGTTTAACAGTTAGAGCATAAATGCACAAACTAAACTAAAACTCTGGGATACTGGGCTTGTACTGGCGACACTGGCTAGAGCTTTGGCGTGTCACTGATGTATGGAGGACTCTATTTCCCAACTCATGAAGTGCAGTGTATGTCTAAGGATGCAAAATGCCCAAGATAGAGCCAACTTCTGAATGATGCCAGTCATCTCGTCAGATCCAAACAGAACTGCTTCCAACGTGAGGCTGAGATACTGGGAACTGAAATGGCCTTTGACCTGTGATGGTTAGCATGGTCTGTCTTGTCGTGGCAAAGCTGCTGTCACCGCTAGCTGCCTTCACTGTCGCCAGCCTTTGCCTTTTGCTGAATGCTTCCCCCACCCACGGTGTCCTCAGCTCCCCTCTGTGCCATACTGACCCCAAATCAGCTCCCAAACACTGTTTGTGCTCTCCTGGCTCCCTCCATCGCTTCATTCCCTTCTGAAGTGAACCAAGCTCCAGATTTTAATATCGCTTGGTTATGGGGAACCAGCACCTGATTAGACCCTCCGAGCTAGTGGCATTATCTTCCCACCCCTCTCATTACTTAGAGCTATTGTGAAGACAATAGATGATCAGATGTGCCCAAGGAAACAGCTGGGGTAAGCACAAGGATAGAAAAGCTAACTTAGGAGAAAAGGCACCGAGAGAAAAACAGTGAACTGCACTTTCAAGTTTTGCCAGCATAGCAAAGAGTGTGGGAACAAATTACAACCGTCAGTGAGATACCTCTGGCAATGAAAGCCCCAGTTTCTTCAGGAAACTGGTGTAACTTACACTGGCAAAAGCTGTATCTCCAGTAGGAGTTTGTCAGAAAACCCTTCCCAGGGTAGAGAGAGCCAGCAATATTAAAAGGCAATAATACAGCCCAGCTGTAGGAAGCCTCTTTTCATGGGGAGAAATGTTTTCCTGTGACAAGTCTCAAGCAGTTAAGCTCCAGAGAGCTTCACAGTACAGGCAGAAGCTTTGTACATTTTCTATATGAATATGTATTTAATTATGGCTCCAATGCAGAACACATTAACATAAATAAAGAGGAGAAATAGAAAGCAGGAAAGGGGGACATCGGGGAGGAGGAAAGGTCTGGTTTTCACCTGTCTCGGTTAGCAGCAGCCCTCACTCTTTGTCGTCCTGGGGAGGAGCTGTGCTCGGACCTTGCAGCATTTCCCTCTGCTCCGGGGAGCTGGAATCAGCCTCCTCAGCTCGGCTGGTCCTGCTTTGGGCTTAGCACATATAGGACTGTGGTCAGATAACCAGGAACCAGCATGAAAAAGAGACAAAATGTGTTGAGGGGCAGAGAGGAAGATGATTTTCTTTTCTTTTTTTTTTCCGGATCATCTGCATAAGAGGGCCTTGAGAAGAGGAAAACACAGCCACAGGAAACTCTCTCCATGCGTTTTTCAGAGCATTTACTCGGTGCGGTATCCCCCCAGCCAGCAGAGCTTTCTTCTGAGCACAGGAATCCACCACAAGCACAGCAGCTCAGATGAGGCAGCTTTCCAGTGCTGTGACTCCAGCCTTTCCTTTACCTATCAGGTGCAGAGAGAAGGTAAACTTTGTTTGAAGACAAGGCAGAAAGCTCCCCCTTCCTCTGCCCCTCCAGCCTGCAGGACTGTCCCCTCAAGTTTGCATAAGCATCCAGCTACGCTGCCTGGTACCTGGTGGTGACTTGAAGCCCATCAGCTTTCTGAAGTAAATAAATCATGTCCTTTGCAGAGGACAGCAAAGGATTCTTCAGCTGAAACTCCTCCTTGAATGCTGTGGACCAGAGATAAAGACCTTGCATTTCTTTCTTATTTATTTCTTTTTAAGTAGGGGCCTTTGTCAGAGGCCAAATATTCTTATTTCTGTACCAACGCTCTCCTGTGCGCATCCTCAATGGGACTTCACAACAATGTCCTGAAAGACACGATGAACTCCCAAAACATGCAATACTGACTGATCTTTCATTACTACACTTCAAAAATGCACTCTGAGGGAAATATAAACCTGAACATTTGACAGAAATCCCTCCCCTTCAATTGTGCTGAAGTCATTTTGTAATCCTGTCCTGGCATCACTAGAAGCAGCTGAATCCTACCTCAATGCTCAACGGCTAAACAGAAACCACCTGTGCCTTGTTTGTTTCTAGGAAGCACCCTCACATGAAGCTCTGCTCACAGAATCACAAAATAATCTAGGTTGGAAGAGACCTCCAGGATCACCTGGTCCAACCTCTGACCTAACCCTAACAAGTCCTCCACTAAACCATATCCCTAAGCTCTACATCTAAACGACTTTTAAAGACCTCCAGGGATGGTGACTCAACCACTTCCCTGGGCAGCCTATTCCAGTGACTAACAACCCCTTCAGTAAAGAAGTTCTTCCTAATATCCAACCTAAACCTCACCTGGCGCAACTTTAGCCCATTCCCCCTCATCCTGTCACCAGGCACATGGGAGAACAGACCAACTGCCACCTCGCTACAGCCTCCTTTCAGGTACCTGTAGAGTGCAATAAGGTCGCCCCGAGCCTTCTCTTTTCCAGGCTGAACAATCCCAGCTCCCTCAGCCACTCCTCATAAGACTTGTTCTCCAGACCCTTCACCAGCTTCATAGCCTTTCTCTGGACTCACTCAAGCACCTCCATGTCCTTCTTGTAGTGAGGGGCCCAAAACTGAGCACAGTACTCGAGGTGCGGCCTCACCAGAGCCGAGTACCGGGGGCCATTCACTTCCCTGGACCTGCTGGCCACGCTGCTTCTTATACAAGCCAGGATGCTGTTAGCCTTCTTGGCCGCCTGAGCACACTGCTGGCTCATATTCAGCCAACTATCAACCAATACTCCCAGGTCTTTCTCTGCCAGGCAGCTTTCTAACCACACATCTCCCAGCCTAGACAAGGGGCCTCTAACATCCTACAGTGCCAAAGTAATGAAAGGATAAAGGCAAGCCAAACCCAAACAACTCCTTCAGTACACCAGGCTACCTGGTGTTGCAGAATCACAGGATGATGAAGGATGGAAGAAAGCGCTGGAGACTGTAGGAGTCTTTAAAGATCTCCAGGTGGGGATATTCCACTTCCTAAGGTGGGGTAAGTGTCCCATCTGTTGTAAAGGTCTGTTGTCACTGGTGGAGTTGACAGGGTTAATAGTAAAAGGACTTATTTTCCTTGAGAAAAAAAAATCTATAGTGCAGATAGGGGCAGAATGTTTTAGCCTCCTGTGGTCAAGGCTGGCTGATCCTCATACCTACATTCAGGGCTGCCTCAAAAAGTGCCAAGCTGTTTAATAATTGACAAAGAAGCAAGTCCTCCACCCAGACTACACGTCATTTTGGGATGAAAAAGCAACTCCATCCAAACTGGCAGAGCTTTAAATTTCTGCCTCTTTGTGTTCTTAGCATCGGTGCATATAAAGAAAACACAAGGCCTGGCCTGGCCTAAGCAGTGAGTGCTTAATATTTCCTTTGCATACCCGAGCAAATCAGGGTATGATTTGAAAATGTCATTGCACATCTGCGTGTTTGGTGTGTGTTGCTGCAAACTGGTGCAGGATGAAGGGCACAAAGAAGAAAAATAGCCGAGATCCTGCAAGCTACTTACCTCTCTGTGGTGCGACTTCAGTGGCACTCGCTGCAAAGCAGAGGTGGAGTGCTGAACTCCTGCACGTCCACGAGGGTGCCTCTGCAGGAGGTTAAACCTGGCCTCTGAGAGGGGACATGCTGCCACAAGCACGTATGGGCTGCCCATAACCTCTGCTGCTTTAAGTGCAGGTAGTACCTCTGAGTTCTTGCTTTTCTGTGGGCTTAGAACAGTGATGGCTAAGGTCTGCAGTGAAACATACCCAAAATTAATCTTCTAATCCTTCTTTTGGTAGCAAAAATGAAGCTCCATTATTTTTTCCTTGCAAATCTACTACATTTATTGCTTTAACAAGGAAGCGTGGAGCCTGCTCCTTCCACATGTCCCCAGCTGGCTATCCATAGCTCCTTGAGCAGCACTTCCATGGATCATAACCAACTTTGCATGAGACCTGGCCTGCCAGAAAAGACAGGAGCAGGCACAGCTCCACACACCAAGTCACCCCTAGTGGTTTTTGTGGTAAGTCCCTCTGGGGCTTCCCCAGCTGCTCCTACTAACAGCCTGACATACTTAGTAGTGTCCCTGGCACCGAACAAGGAGCGGGTTGAACCGAGGGTACCAAAGCCATCCTACGGTGGTAGGTCACCATGTGCCTTTCAAAATGTGAGCAGAGGGACATTGTGGGGAAAGCGTACTGCTTGTACCGTCCAGCTCTGGAGATAAATAGAGGACAAGGCTCCGTGGCTGCCAGTTTGGCACCTTTCATGGATAATAAAATACACTCAATGCTTTTCAGGCTTTTCTACAAATAATCAGAACTGTTTGTAACTATGTTGAAGGAATTAGGGTTTTTAGACTGTGTTGGAATGATTAAATAGAGGCCTTTCTTTCAGAAGGGCATGAAATTTAGCTGAAAAGCAGGGTTTGTGAGTTTTCCTCCAGGCAAGCTAGCCAGGACGAACTGGCAGGAAGGAAGGCATGCTCTCCAAGAGGGAGGATTTCCCCAGGTGGCCCAGGCGCAGAGAGCCCACTGACCTCCTTGCTCTGCCTGCATCCCCCTCTGCTCAGCCTGTGGGGCATATAGGGGTGCTTGTTGCAAGTCCCATGGCAGCATGCAGGAGGGGAGAGGACTGAGGGATGAGCTGGGAAGAGACTTTAAATATTCCTGGGGGTAGGCAGGAGGGATCACGAAGAAAGAGGTGCTTCAGGAATGGCCAGAGAGTGGACTGAGTGGTGTTGGGAAAATAGATCAGTGAGTTGTCAGCACAGAAATGATTGCTGAAGTGTGTGGCAGGATATAGCCACTTAAGAACCAAGTGAGAAGTGGTGAGAGGGACTGAGACGATGTCCTGAGGAAGGCTAGAAGCAGGGATGAGAAAAGTCCTTAAAGAAGACAATGCAGGAACACCTCGAGAGGAAGGATGAAAACCAGGAACGTGAAAGGCTCTAGAGCACCTCAGGAAGAAAGCTGTTAGATAAAGAAGGAATGACACACATCAAAGGCGGGCCACAAGCTGGGATGGAGGCTTCAGAGTGTGCCAGGAATAACAACTGTGCCCTGGCTCATGTCTTGGTCCTTCCCCCCCTGCAGTACCATCCCCTTCTTTACATTTCATCTTCAGGGCAGGGACCTGTCCCTCCTCCCCGTCAAGCAGTTCAAGCAATTTTTTGCCATTTGTAACAAGAATATTGATTGGATAAGCATGCATAAGTGTGATCCATAAGTGTGCTTTTAAATATAGGGGGGATATAACACTGAAACCACACTGCCTTTGATTTACTTAATTGAATGCCATCCTAAGAGTTCAAAACACTACATAAAGTCCTTCCCATCTCTCCTCACCTCTTTGGAAATCAGGAGGATCTATCAGAGAAGAAAAATATATATCATGGCAGAAAAAAAATGAATTGTTTTGGCTTCTGCTTTTTCGGTTTCCCAGAACCATCCCCTACATAGATGCAACAGTCTCGGAATTAAAATTCAACCTTAAATGCACATAAAATATACCTGAGATTCTTCTGACTTTGGCTTCCCTCTCTTCACTCATTTCTGCTCTCCTGCCACCACCGAAAGCCCCCTTTCCGTACTAGCTCTCTGCCTCCAGCACCATCTGTGCACCCCAACTTGCAACAACTTGCAAGACCACAGTTCTTCCAGCACTTGTCTGAGCAGTAAGAGCTGTGTTCAGCCCAGAGAGCCTTTAAATATATTCCTAAATATTTATACTGTAGTTAGCACTGATCCTGGAAGGAATGTAAGTGTTTCTTTGTGTGTCTCTAGCTCCAGTGGCACTTAAAGCATGTACATAAGGGCTTTGCTAAACAGGAGTGGGCCTTAATGCACACTTAATTACTTTGCAGTCTGGGCCCAAATGTTTGCCTATATTGCAGTGATCAAGCTCTGTCTCTTGATTTCCTGTCTGCAGTACAGGGATAAAGAAAGCAGATGATGATGTGAGATGGAGACTCCATTGGCCTGACCTTGGGATTGTTGAATAGCTCATGACTGGCAAAATCCTGGATTGAGTTCAGTTGGATTTTATGAGGTATGGAGCTGGAAAGACTGAATTTTTCCCTCCTCATTACATGGCAATGACTATCCTAGCAATGGCTCCTCACTCCGTATCTGGTATTTCCCATGTCAGAGGGGATGCCAAGAATTTTCTTCCTGATGTTCATAGTTCCCTGGTTTTCAACCTTTTTTAATTAGAAGACCTTGCATATTTTCTAAGGCAGATATGGCCCCCCTCTGTAGTCATGGGGCAGAGCTTATGACAATACTGAAACTAGTTTTCCATGCTGCTTTTCAGGGACTCTTACAGACAATATGTTGAAGTCCACAGAGAACTGAATGCAAAGCATGCCCTTGCCTCTTACACAAAGGCTTTCTTCTCTTCACAGTTTCAAGTGCCACCAATGACTACTGGTATGTGAAAAGCACTGTTTGGATTTAGACTGGGACAAAGTCCCTGTAAATTAAAACCTATTACCATTTTGCCTTTCCCATTTAAGTTAACCTATTCTCTGCTCTCAGTAAAACCAAATTTTAACACTACAGATTTTCTGCAAGGGAACACTGTCATAATAATCAGTTAGTATGTAGAATAGGAAGCCATTAATAGTAAGCAACAAAGAAGAAAAAAGATTACTTCCTTTTAATCTTCCGTTTATTCTGTGGGTAGCTAATAATTACACATTAAGGCCTGTTACCATTACTTGCTAAGTTTCAGAGAGCCCTGTTACTACAGTCTTATTTAAAAACAGTAGAGGAAACCACCTATCTAATCCAGATAAACAGTTTCTGAGGGTATAGTCACAGAGACCCCGGATCAGATAGTAAAGGTTTTTAGGCACCTCACACTCACTAAACCCAATGAAAATTAGACTGCTAATGCCCTTACAAGCTTGGATCCTCGTGACTACAGCATTTGCTGTCAAGTGTTATGATAGCAGAAACTTGAGATGAAATTACAGCCTACATCCACTCACAAGGGACACAAACTGTTTCTCTGAAGTTGTTTTTGTTTTTATTTTTAAACCAGAACTGCAGGACAAGCCCTTCCTTTCCATTGCTGCAGTGTCAATAGAAGGCTTATTTTCAGGCTCTGATAGCAACAAGAACAAAAAGTGGCAAGCCAGTTGTGCCTTATTTGCTCGGTTTCAAAAGCCATGATATGTGTAGCATCTATGTCTTCAGCTGCTGTTTCAAGGAGCAGACCTCTCCTTACACTAGCAGGAAGCCCACAACCAAGCTGCTGTGAGCAGTCAGAGCTGGAGAGTGGCCACGGACCGGCTGCAGGGCCCCAGCCTATTTCTGGCTTTGCGACCGGCTGGGTGAGCATGAGTAGGTCACTCACTGAGGCAGGGCTGAAAAGCTTTGCCAGCACAAATCACCTGCTTTACATCCTGCAAGGGGCTTGTTGTGCCTTCACAGAGGATTTGCACAAGGGGTGCTTTCACCCGTGCCCAATCCTCCTCTGAGCTTTGCGGGCTTGGACAAAGCAGCCTGCCCAGAAGAGCTCAGACCTGCTGGTCCTCCAGGTGAACCACACATCTACCCCTTCTCCCTGGGTTTTGGCAAGGGAAGGAAATACAGGAGTAGTGATTGACAGGAAGTGATCTACTGGTGGTTGAGAGCACGTCATCGTCTCTTATATTCAGCATCCCTAGCCATGTCAATGAGTTTAAATATGAGCAATAGCTCACACACAACCCTAGTGCAGACACAACACATAGACATGCTCATGAATCACTTCACACCTATGTGTAGAGGTGCAAGAGCCACCATCAAAGGCAGCAGAAGAAACTGGTGTTGACGTGGCGGGATCATGCCCTTCCTCCAGGTCTCATCAAGGCAAGACACCAACACTGACTGCAAAAACTGCGCCAAGCCTAACAGTGAAGGCATACCCTGTGAGGGTTCTGCCACCCAGAAATTTGCTGCTGACCATCTCAGCAAGCTGAATGGCCTGGTGGGGCTGGCGTGCCCCTCCATCCTCCTGCCCCTGCCGCAGCCCCTCTGCTGGGGCCCACTCAAACGCTGTTATGGCACCTATGACCCAAAGTAGTCATGTACAGGACCATAAAATGCCACTCCATGAGGACATTGGGAAGCAAAGGAAACCCTCAGGCAGCTCCCGTGGTGTTTCTCCTCCAGCTGCAGGCAAGGCACTGCTGTCACTGCAGGAGCGAGGCCTCCTTGGTGCAGGAGCCCAGATTCAGCCATTTGTTTCCCTTCCCAATCTGACAGGGCAGAGACAGGTTTTATTGAGCCGCTGAGCAACTCGTGAGGCCTGTCTATTCACCAAGGCTTTTCTGAGCGTGTGGGCTGAGAGGTTTATTGGATCGGGGGATAATTTAGTATCCATTTTTCACAGCACGTCCATTCATATTAACTCAGCCTCACGGTCTTTTTCCATCCCTCACCCCCAAGGTACAGGAGGGATAATGGTGGGGGAGCCCCTGGGCTGTAGCTGTTGCTTGTGGTGGGACCCCTGGATCCCTTGGATGCCTTTGCCTTCTCGGCATGGGCAGGAGCGGGGTCCTGGATCACCTTTGGCACCACCACTCCTTCCTTTCCGGGTGGGAGGAAGGGACTCCCATGAAATCTGTCAGCACACCCACCTCCTGCCACTGCTCTGCTACACCATGCCATCTTTTCACAGCAGAGGTGACGGCTCTTTCTAGAAGACATACAACCCACAAGAGAGCCCACACCTCCCGCACAAAGCCTTCCACACTGTTTACTGTAATAGCAGAAAAGGTTAAACAGAGAAAATGTGGGCCCACTGAATATGGAAAGTGATTTGGTGACAGGGAACACAGGTAAGGCTAAGGTACTCAATGCCTTCTCTTTCGTGGTCCTCGTTGTCAAGGTCTACCAAGCTTCTAAGTTTACAAGCAAGATTCAAGAAGGAAAATTACCAGCAAGTGGATGGCCATTAAGTCAGGGGTTGCCTGAGATCCCTTCAGGACCATGAGACCCAACACGTACATCCGGGAGTGCCAGGAGAGCTGGCCTGGGTTCTTGAAGGCCACTCTAACATCTTCGAAACCTGTGGACAGCTGAGGATTCCCCTGACAAGTGGAGAAAGGCAAATATGAGGCCTGCCCACACCTACAGGACAGTCATCAAGAAAAGTAAACTGGGAGCTTCACCTGTGTGCAGGGCAGGAGAACAAGAGACAACAGGCACAAATAGAAACAAGAGCCATTTAGAGTAGATATGAAGAAAAGAAATCCCCCATGAGACCAGTCTAACAGCGGAGCAGGCTGCCCAGAGAGGCTGTGCAGGCTGTGTCCTGCGAGGTTTCAGTCCCTGACCAGACACAGCCCTGAGCAGCCTGGTCTGGCCTGGGGCTGACTCTGCTCTGAGCCTCCCACGTCCTGTCCGACCTGAATTATTCTGTGATCCCATGCTGAGATGAATTGGACAACAACAGTAGGAAATTAAAAATACAGAAATATAATCCTACTGTTGACACAAGTATCCCCAATTCTCCAGACTGCTTTAGTACTCAGTCTGCTCTGACTTATGCAAGAAGCCAGATTAGCTCTCAGCCAGGGCAGCAATACAGATGTGTCCTCACTACTCCTTTGCGTATGCCAGTCTGAAGGCTTGAGGCTGCTGCTGCTGCTAAGAGTCAGATGCATACAAAGCGACTGCAGAGGGTGTCTGCTTCTGTAAGGAATCAGTCACCGTAACCTCCTCTCCTTTTCCCAACTCCCTTCTTCTTTCCCTCTCCTACTGCTCATTCAGTAAAATCAGGAACAAGAAACCAAGGTCCCAGGGCTCATCTTATAGCCTCTGTGCCCACCTCTCCCTCTGTCCCCCTCTACTCCCTAAACCTAGAGGGACTTCTGCCAGGCCACAGTCTCTCTTCATGGGGTAACAGCAGTGCCCTCCAGAAACCGCATGTTGAGCAGCCAAACAGCATTAAAGTTCCTTTCACCCTCCTCCCTAGCTGTGGCTGAAGCTAAGCGCTGTTCGACGAGTTGTAAGGAACGGGAACCTCATCACAAGCAGCCCTGGCCAGAGAGAAAATTTGGAGGGAAGGCTAAAGCAACCTCATGCTTAGAAAAGATGCTTGAACTCCCCTCCTAAGTGGTCATGGAAGCTATTTTCATCTTCAGCTGCTGCAGATTTGTTCCTGGGATGGTGGCTGCACTGAGTGGCTGACACAGACCTGAGAATCAATCAAAAGTAATTGAAACAGAAGAGGCTCAGCAATCAACCTATTAGGTTGCTGGAGCCAGAAAAATACCGCTATGAGGAGCCAGAGAAAGGGGAACTGACTTTCCTTCTGAAAACTTAATGTGAGGAAGAAGCTACGGCTGCACAGCCCTTTCTTACAAGAAGAATGGAAATCCGTGGAATTCTCCTTCTGTGTATTTTTGTCCCCTTTAATGGGAAGGGGAGAAAGGAAAGAAACCATTAAACCGTTAGCTGTAAAAAATACCATCTCGTTCTCTTTTCTTTCCCTCATTCTCCCCCTCCACATGCAATAAAATGATTCTTTGCTCTCAATTGTTGTCTGCTGTGGCAGCGGTTGGAATGGGCTTTGTTTTTCTTCACTTCGCTGCTCCTCACCGGAGGACTTCGCTGGCTGCAGCAAGCTATTAAGCTGGTTGCTGGCTCTCAGCAGAACGGGAGCTGCTGCTGCTGGAGTCCAGTTATTTGCAGTCGCCTGCATGAATCGGCTCCTGCAAAGTCAGACTGTGGAGCCGTCGACAAGAGTGAGAGCCGAAGTGTTAGGGGGCTGCCATCCCCCACTAATTAACAGTGTATGCCCCTCCATCATCCCTCACACAGATTTCAAACCTTCTGGCAGATGCCCCAAGGGGAGTTGCAGGGGCGAACTTAAATATTTCATCTATATCATTAAGGCAAGAAAAAAATTAAAGTAATTTTTTTTTAAAGGAGGTGGAAAGCCGAACAACTTACATTCATTATAAGACATGTGCAAAGAGAAAATACAGCACAGAGAATGTGAATTTGGAAAGGACTACCATGTATGCCAGTAAGCAGTATCTTATCAGCCTTCTCCTAGACCTGAGATTTTATGGCCACACAGCCACCTCTCCTACACAGGTAGCGTTCTGAGCCGAATTACTTTGGCTACAGAGGATGTACTAACTTGACCCTGATACCAGAGACTCTTGTTGACTATGAATTCTGCACAATACATCCTTGGTTGCATGTGGTTATGAAACATAATAACCCCTGTTACTGTCTGGATGAGATACCTCAATCTCTCATTAATTTGAAGGGAATTAAAACAAAGTTTCCCCTTTCCACTTCATCCAGGCAATACAGCATGGCAAGGAGGCGGTGAGATTTGATATCACAATTAAGGTTTGTATTTTGATGTTTGTGGTGGGAACAAACCTGCTGACCAAGAGGACTGGACTTCATTTCTGGGGTGACTAGAGCAGTTCTGCCTTGTTTGCAATATGAAGAGCCTGAATGCATAATGCTGTACATGTTCCTGGAAGTCCCCTGCAACAGGGACTTTTCCATGGGCTGGGCAGACTGTGGAGAAGGCATTTGCACTGCTGCGGTTTACTCAGGGGTGTTCCACCTGACAGAGGTTTTATTGGGTCAAAGGGAAATATTTCCTGGGCTCTACAGAGCAGTGCTCCAAGTTTTATCAGTACTTACTGCTTTCTGAGGCTATCACTGAAAATGTCCAGGCAAACTGCAGATTTGAGGACTTTAGCAACTCATGGCAGGATCGAGCCTGTGCCTGTACAACGGTACAAGCACTGCCCAGATTACCATCAACCACAGTTTATGTGAGAGACCTGCTCTCCCTGTGGGTTTAAGCAATAACTCTCCAAACACACCTTCAGAAAGCATATTGCTTTCATGAGTTTACATGAAATAGGGTGGAGGAGGGGGAACGAGGAATTAATTTCAGCAAAGAGAAATTTTGCCTCTATGTCCTAATACTGCTAAGAGAAAAAAAACATTTTTCCCCACTAACCCCCTACAGCAGTGCTAGATTATCCTCCTCCTAGGGAGCAAAGACAATGGTGCCAAGCACTGCTCAGGAATAATGCTGGAGAAATACAGGAGCTCATAATTGCAGGAAAACTGCGTCCTAAAGCAACCCTCCCCAGGAAATGCTGAATCATCAGCAACGCAGGGCCCTTCTGCCATCATCTGCAAACAACATCTGAAAGAGGTGTGATTAAACCAGAAAGTTTGGAGCTGGGACCATTCAAATTCTGATGCTGGTTCTGATATATCCCTCACACGCACCTGGGGAGTGTTTAATAGGGCTCGGATGTTCAGAGGTTCTTATCATCTGTCACTCAAAGACCTTCAAATACTTAAATCTGAAAAAAAAAAAAAAAAAAAAAAAAAAAAAAGAGTTAACCTTCTGAAAAGAGACAAAAAAGGAAATAAGGTTAGTACTTGTAATGTGCTTTTCAGAAGAAAAGGGACTGAGTATTACTTCTAGTTCTTGTTATTTTATGCACTAGAAAGCTGGAAGACATAAAGATGAAAAGGGAGATAGGACTGATATTAGTACTGGGAGAATTGTTTGGTCATTGTTGTTGTTTTACAGGTACCTTCATTGAACAAATGCATGGATTATACGCACCACGAAGGAATCATTCTGGACAGGTGATGTTTATTCCATCAAAGGGACACTCTCAAAGGACACGCAAAGTCCCCCAAACTTTCCAGGATTAGCAGTGAATGACCTAATATCTCCTCCCACCACGGGTGCCTAACACTTTACAGAAATTTATGCACAGAATGTGACAACTTGTCATGAAATGCTCAACTTCATGTATCCCATTTTCCTGCAGAGTTCTCTGCATAATATATAAACAGAGGGGGGTGGGGGAAATCTCTCTGAAAGCTCCTGCCAACTCACATCTATTTCATTCTTTTCTTTTGAAAAGAAACCTATTCCAGATGGTTTATCATTAGAACTTTTTAAATCTCTGACGTTATGAAAAACCGGGGAGAAAATACGTAACATCAGGTCTAGCATGGCCTGAATGCACTCCTGAGAGCTTTCCATGCTGGATCTGTACCTGTAGATATGCCTCCACTGCAGGAGGCGATGGACTGCCCCAGGTCAGCACAGCCAGCCAGCAGGCACTGCTGATGGGGCAGGATTTGGGCCAGCCTGCAACTGGACCACCTCTTCTCTCCTCAGAGATCTTCCTCTTCCAAGGGCTCATGCACCCACGGTACCCCACAAGCAAACATGCCCAGACCGATGCCAGCAAAGTCATCCTTGCTGTGACCCAGGCATGCCGCCCACGTTTCTGCCAGGGCTCCTGTGACAAGCAGCAATGTGAGCAGGAGCTGCAGTACCTCCCCCTGCATTGCGTGCCCTCCTGGGTGTCAGCACTGCAGCGGGGCAGGCAGCCAGCATGCTGAGGGATGTTTTAAGCCAGGCCTCTGAGACAAACCTCTGCTTTCAATAAAGTGCCACAGGATCTTTAATGCCCATGCCGATCAGGCAGCTGTTACCCAAAGGACATTCTCCACCCTAAAATTACATGGAAATTATTTGCCTCTGAAGCTATGTTTAGCCTACAGAGGCTCAAACATATAATTCTGGGATATCTGGTTATTTGATTAAAATGCTAATATAGCCACCTAACTGCTAATGCTGCCAACCAGCCGCGCTCCCTAGGGCAGCGCTGTATATTGGGTTTTCATGCCTGACGCTAAGCCAGGGTCTCACCCTAAACCATGGGATCACGATCACAGCTTTAAGCCCTCCCCAGCAGTGACTTGGGAGGGCAGCCAGCTCACAGGCTAGAAAGGATGCACAGAGATTTTCCCACTGCTTTGTTCCAGGCAATTTCCCTCTCCCGCTGTAAGCTCCTGAGCAGTGGCTGCTGTGGCGGGTTCCTGGGAGTCACACCTTACACTGAGAAACCGTGCTTTTTTAGAAGGAGTGGCTAAGTATGTGAATGGGTGCCACAAGCTTTTCCCAGCAACTTTCTTAACCGCCTTTTGCTCACTGTCACTGCAAGGACTGGGAGCTGTGCATTCAACATTTCCTCTGTGAAAATTAGCTCTCATTTCATCCAGAACCACCTCTGTGCCACATCACTTAAAATTCATAATTTGTAAAAAGTCGGTTATTTCCATTGAAAATCCACGTACCCAGATGCTCAAAAACAATATTAAGTATGAAGAAACTCACTGCACATTTTTTTAGGCTCCTGCTACGAACAAACACTCCTTCATCCTGCGTCCTTCTCCCACCTCAGGGTCTCAGCAAAGAGCTCTGCCCCAGCAACACCAGGTGATTTCGTGACAAATAGATCTAAGCTCCTCTTTTAACCATCCCCATGGCTTGTCACTGTTGCTATTCATTTTTCAGTAGTCCCTTCTTGCTGTAAGGGGCACAGAAGCACTGACCATCCTTATGATCCTGGCTGTTGGCAGGGACAGCACACGAGGCTGGCGGTGCGCTGCACTTCGCGGGGTCCCTGCCTGTATCAGCCGCCTCGCCACTGCTCCACAGGTATCGGGAGAGAGCCTGAGAGGGTACTTTTCCAGAACAAGGAGGGGAAGGATGAGTGTACATGCCTGATTAGTTACAGGCAATTAAACACGTCTAGCTTCCCCTTGCCTCTCATCCCTAACCTCCAGCCAGTGGAACAGCTCGGTGAGCAGCAATGGAGCACAGCCGTTTCCCCATGCATGAACCCGACATCCCCTCGCCTTTACAGCATGGTGCCTGAACTCTCAGCCCCCGGGGAAGGAAGCCGTTTACACAGGATGAGCACAGGGCCATAAGGAAGGAGGCCAGCCCTCCCTGCCAGCCTGTCCTGCTTCCCAGCCACAGGGCAAAACCCTCTCCTGTGCTCCCTGGAGCTGCTGCTCACCTCGAAACAGAGCAGAGGTGGCTTTTGGAGATGTAGGGCTGCAAGAAACTTCTGTGACCCTCCAGTTTGCAGGCCCTTGGGCTTCCCTGGCTGAACACTGATCTGACCCAGGGCACTTTCCTTACAGCAACATTCGGTCTCGATCTAATTTGAAAGCTGCTTTCGCTCCAGCACCTGTCCTCCCTGGCACTTCTGCCCAGGAGCAGCGCAGCATCAGGGGTTCTCCCCCAAGCTCGCTGCCATCCCAGGTTGGGAAGGATCAGGCCGCTCAGCCTCTTCCTCCTGTTGACCTCTGGTTCTGTGGCCAAGCTCAGCGGGCTCACCCTCACCTGCTGCTGCCTCTGCCACTTCCACCTCCAGGCAACAGGCTCCAGGCAGCCTCTCGCTGCTTCAATAAAGAGGTAGGTGGGGAGAGAGTCCCTCGAGCTACGTGGAGAAGCCAAATTTGCAGTCAGAAAGGCAAAAGCTGTTCCTCAGCAGGGCACTCATCCCTTCCAAGCCTTCTCCCCAGAGTGACTTCTATGCTGCTGTGTTGGCCTTATTTTTTTCCGTATTGGACTTTTCCCCACCCAAGACTCCCAGGCCCAATCCATTAACAGAGACGAAAAGGAAAGGTGCTCATTGGCATTACCCACCACCTGCTCTGTCCATTGCACATCTGGACACGTTTTCACATCCCAGCAGAGCTGCAGACAAGGGCAACAGATCCGCCTTCCCTCCTGCTCCCTGGGCTACATTTTGTGTCAGGAGCCCTGCCTGCTCTGACAGAAAATCCCATGCACTCCCAATGATCTTTTCTCCTTCCAGCCGTCTCTGTTGCTACTGCTGCTGAAGCTGCAATGAGAGCTGGTCAGGCCGCTGCTTATTTCATTACAGCTTGAACCTCTTCTGAACACGGCACGGGTACATGGACGGGAAACGCTGAGGAAAAAAAGCCCATAGGACTGGGTGCACTAAAGCATGTAACTGTGATTGAACACAGTCATCACCAAAAATTCACTTCAGCTGAACACGTTTGAGCTTTAAGTGCCGGCAAGAACAAATCGGGATCCATTTTAACCTCTGTGTTGCCAAGCGTCATCATTTTACCAGGACCCTGTGATACCCAGTATCAGTGCCCCATCTTCTGCTTTCACACTAATTGGATTCAGCCATACTGAATGCATAGCAACTCAAATACGGACAGCAGGTATGCTTCCAAAATGTCTTATCCTCACCAACACTGAGCCAAAAGCCACATTAAATGTTGTGTTGAATAACACAGCAAACACAGTCATGTTCAGATTTGAGAAAATATTGAACTGAAGTCACATCTGAGCACCCAGAAGAGGATTAGAAATAAAAGTTAAGAAGCTGAAAGCATCCTTTCCTTTCTCTGTGGTCTCTTCACACCCAGCATGCCTGTCATGGCCCTGATCTACCTTGCTCATCCCCAGCTTTCTGTCCTGCTCTCCCTCCACATCTTTTTAGCCATCTGCTGTGAGTTACTTTTATTCCGAATAAAACTGAGTTTTACTCCAAGTTACTTGCTGTCAATCCAAAGCATCTCTGCTCAACTACGGGCATGGGGAACATTAGAAGCTATTTCCCTAGAAGGGTACTGGGGTGTTATTTGATACAGGGGTCAGAATAGAGGACGTGGTCTAGATTTGACCAAGACAAAGTTTAAAAGTGGCTTGGATAAATGGGGCTTCACTGTAGAGTAGACAGGGTTAGAGGTCAGCCTTTGCAGAGAAAGAAGAAGAAAAGAGTACTGATCCATGTGGGTAATTTCTGCAAAAAGCAGACTTATTTATCAAAAGCTGAATTGATCTAGCTTGCACAACATTAAAGCCAAAGAATAAATAATAAACAGCACCTCCATTTGTCACATGGGGAAAAGAACAAAAGTGCACAACTGGGAAAATGTAATTTGGAGAAAAGTCCAATACGGAAAAAAATAAGGCCAAGTTGCACCAGCAAAATAAAACCAACCTGTGATTTATTAGAGACCATTGTGTGTTCTGTGCTGTATTTCTTTATTCAAATAAAGCCCTGTTTGAATTCCTCCGAGATGACTTTTCAGCAGCATTTAGCACATTGCAAGGCAGGGCTCGAGGGTCACCAGTTCAAGAAAGGACTTGTGTTCCTCTGTCCTCCAGCCACCCGATCGGAGCTACAGGCATGACTTATTCAGCTGCAGTGATGCTGCTGGTGGGAGGGAATAGTCTGCCTCGTGCATTAGCATCTCCTGTAAATTATCTTAGGAACAAGACTGATATAGCTACAGACTGAAGCAGCGTTTCAGCTGTCCTAGCCTGGAGGGAAACTACAGCCGATGGCAAAAAAAAATGAGGAAAAAAAAAAAAAAAAA
>CM021765.1:116720520-116805306 GCA_011076525.1 Nettapus auritus | reverse complement strand
AGGGGCCTGTGTTCCCAGGCACTGTGGCACGTGCTGAGGAGCAGAAGGCAAAGTGTTGAAGAAAACACAGCTGCATGCCTGAGCTCTTCTTTTAGCAGATGAAGGGAGACAGAGAGACGGCCTCTACCAGGCAGGGGACACTTCAGTGGCTATTTTCAGAGCCTTCACCCTTACAGCATCACAGAAGAGCCAGACCCAAGCAGTGCTAGCAGGAAGTTTTCCCCTCAGCAGGAGCACGAGTGCGTCACCTCTCCTGGCACGGAGCCGTGGTCCCACGTCCCCCCGCTGATCCCGGGCTCCCCCTGCAGCGGTTCCGCCTGCTCTGCCAGCGCTGCCACTACAGCTGCCTCGCAGTATTAATTTTTAAAGACTCCTTGCTCCTCCCGGGTATAGATTCAGCGGCAGCTCCAGGAGCCCACACACGCATGCACACCAGCGCGGCGTGGCAGCCAAGTGCGTCAAACGCAATTTTAAGGAAGAAAGGGAGAATGAAAAGTGCAGCCAGAGTGTCTCGGCACACAGAGCAGATACACGTGGTGCCCCGTGCTACATCTGCTCCTTCTTGGCCCTCCCTGCCTCTCCTGCTTCCACCTGTAAGCTCAGCATTGATTTCTTTCCTTCTCTTACACAACAGTGTAGTCAGAGGGGCAGGAGCACCCCAGGCAATGAAGAAACATAAGTAATGAGAATCCTCCGAGCACGTTAGTCAGCGTGACATGAAGACAGCTGAGACGGTCCACAAAGCATCGGTCAGATCCAGCAGAGCTCATTAGCTCTGGCTTGGGGCTACTGCTGCCAGACCCGGGGTAGCACAAGGTCCCAGGTGCCTCTGAACTCCAGGTGCCTCTGGGCTCCAGGCTGCCTCACCGGTGTCTCCGCTACAGCACAGCCCCTCGGCTAGGCGATGTGCTGTGGAGCACGGTGCAGAGATGTCTGAGAGGCTCTTTGGGGGGAAAAGAATGGAAGCAGCAGTGCCTGTAGGGAGGTGGAGCTATTAAACCGAGCCAGGCTTGAGCTGGTGTTGTGCAGTGCCCTCAGGTGCCTCAGCCCTCCACCCCCAGGACCCGTGTTTTGGATCAGCAACCCAATTAAAGTGTCTCTGGATGGCGAGGAGCCAACTGCAGGCTGCTGCTAGAATGGGGTGAGCACGACTGTGGTGGTCACACGTGAGAAACAGGACAGAGCAAACCTCCTCTTCCACCACGCTCAGCCGTGGTCAGCGTGGCTATTTACAGATAGCACCGGCCTGTCTGTGGGTAACAGTAACTTCAGACAACTCCCGCAAACTGGGACAACAAGAGAGCTCCAGCAGTTAATTATAGTAAATATTTACATAGCGGCCGGGCCCTTCAAATTTGGAAGGAATAGTTAATGCAAGGACATGCCCTTTAACCATCCCATTTTATTACACAAACCACCAGGGATCCCGGCACACTAAGATTTGCAAATGAAGTGTTTGATATCGGCTGAGACATTAAACTACTTACCTAGTGCTATAAAATGCATAGGTACAGTACATCATTCTTTTTTTTTTTTTTTTTTTTTTTTTTTTTCCAGAAATTTCAACCCCATTTACTTTGCTTAACTCTTCCCATGCGCTTAGTGTTTTGTACGCCACAAAGAAAAACGGCGCAGAGCCCTAAATAAACCTGGTGCCACGGCTCAGCAGAGTCTGTCTTAAAATAAAACTGCTTTCCCTGTTGCTGTTACTAAATTTGGCATCACTTATGTAGATTCTATTGATGTGTCTAATCTACTTAACATCCACGATGTTCTCCTATTAACTGGTTGCTTGGGAATTTGCTTTACATGAAAGATTTCGCTCCTGCGTCCCATCCCCTGTTTACTCCACATGTGCGCTGTGTAATTAAGCCAGGTTCTGTAAGTGGGGTGATATTTTATCATCCCAAATTATTTGGTTCTCGTGAGCATTGCGGTGAGTCCTGGAACAGCAAATGCTGTGGATGCTGGGACTGAAGGTACAGTGTGGTTTTCAGCCAAGACGTAGTTTTAAGGGGATCATGGTCTAAGCTTGGTAATCCAAGTCACCTGCAAGCAGAAGGATGCAGAGGTGCCTTGGATGAAGCATGATCTATGCCCGGAGCAAGATGAGACATTGGTGACACTCAGGGGCCATCAGCTGAGGACAGTGGCTGGAAGGACCCTGGAAATACCTAAAGACAAAGCACAGTGAGCTGATCGCTCAGCATGGAGGGGAAAGGGAAGGCATAAAACACAAAAAATCCCTGAAGACACTCCCCGTTCCCCACTAAAAAAAAAAAAAAAAAAAAAAAAAAAAAGCATTTCCAGCTACACAAATCAACTACAGGGAAGGGTTGCCCACAGTTGCATTAGACACAGTTTTAGGTGGTCTATAAAAGAGTTCTTCTTACTGAAATGTTATCCCAGGTAGTATTTACTGCTCTATGACTTCCTTTCTAGAGGATTTTTGTGTTACCTCGGGGAGGAAAATGCTGAAAGGTATCATAAGTCAAGGTGCCAAAATGCGCGGTGTAAAATTAGCTGAGAAGAGAGGATGAAGCGGCCCAAGAAACGGCCAAGTTTAGCTGAGGGACAAGTGCTGCAGAACCGGGAACCCAAAGCAGCTAACAACTGAGGGCTGCACATACGTCAGGAACCTTCTGCCAGGCCGGCTGATTTATGTGGCGGAGGAGGCCCAGATGAGCCCTCCCTCCCGAGCTGGCTCATAACATTATGGGGCAGGCTAAGAGGGTTACTCAACGTTATTACTGCTGTTGCTGTTGTTTATTTATTAATGCATCGGTATCAGAGCCCGTGGCTGGGAGCCTCGCTGTGCTACGTGTTCGGGATGCAGAGCAAGGGCGAGCAGCCCCTGCCCAGGAGCGCTCCAGGTGCTCCCTTTCCCCAGAACCAGAGCGAGCTCCCGAAGCTGTCCCCAGGGACACAGATCCCCCCCTTTGCACCGCCATGCTAGCCACTTATTATTTCCCAGCATAAATATGTTTTATAGAGGAATAAAGTCTGCAATTCTGAGAAGGGAGTGCTTTCACACACCCGCTTCTCATCTATAAAGGGCCATGATTTGGCATCTCAGGTTAGAGTATGAAATTATGACACCAGAATTGACTTTAGGAGTTTCTGATGCTTCCTTGGATGATTGCTTCTATAACTTATAGAGACAGGGGAGCGTTTGTATTCTAGTGAACACATAAATTAATACCCATACATGAAAACGATGTGGAGAGAGGGGGACTGGGGCAGGGATGAGTTTTCTGTAGTGTGTAACAGCAGCGGAGGGCTTGTCAGCAGCGGTTTCTGTTGTGTTTGGAGTGTTGTGGTGAGAGTCTGCAAGTGTAATGAAGCAAAATAAAAACGTTTTATACTTGACTTTCTAAAGCAGCTGAGAAATTTACGGTCTTTTCCATCATCGTGCCGTTTTGCGGGAGAAAAAAAAAAAAAAAAAAAAAAAAAAGTACTACTAAAAATAAACATACCTTTTGATTCTTTCTGGTAGATACAAACCAGATTTTTGTATTTTCACTTATGATCCATATACTTTACACCATGAACAGGGCAGATTATTTTGTGGAATAAGGAACAGATGTAAAGGTTATCAGAGTCTGGCCTTATCATGCAAAAGAGATAAGATTCTAGAGTTCATGCTTGCTAAAAGCTTTAATTTAGTCTGTCATGGCCAAGACAAAACTATTTGTTTTTGCTTCTTCCCTACACTTCTAACATCAGCAGTATTATATCCATTGAAAAGAAATTACAGAACAGAATAGGCAGCAGAATACTCCATCCCCTGCACATCCCACAGACCTCAAAGCTTGTTATATGCATGTCAGCGACACTTTAAAAGCAGAGGGGATGAAAAACCCTTGCCCCGCTGAAGCCGGTGGGAAGCTCTTGGTGAGGGACGGGAAACACGGGGGCTAGATTGCACCATGTCCCCAGCACTGTCTCACAGTAGAAACATCAGCCAGGACCTTTCTACTTCTCTCACCCCTGACCCGACCCTTTTTTAAAATTCAAAATAAAACCTTATAGATGTAACATTAAAGAGCTCGAGGCACAAAGGAAACCTTGGCCTGCTCCCGGCCCTGCGCGTCCGTGGAACCGCGACGCTGCGTGAGCAGAGACAGCAGGTCGGAGGCGACGCTGCCTGCCGGAGCCGCTGCCGCTGTGAGCAGGAACAGAGCTACGTGACACGCTCCGGTGCCGGGGCCAGATGGAGGCCTTGGACTCCGCTGCAGCGCTCGAGCTCTCCCCAGACCTGATGGCAAAGCCGCACGCCAGTTTGTTAGGCTGGAGAGTGCAAAGCGATCCTGAGAGAAGCCCTCATTCCGCATAAATCGTCTGGAGCTGATGGATGGCAGGAGCCTCAACTATAAAAATCTCATCCAGAAACATGATAAATAGATGCGTCCTGTTAAAAATAGGCAGCAGAGCAGCAGTCACATACACTGGCTGAGCAGGAATGCCAGTCAGTGACAGAACTGCCAAGGCATTTTGGCATTTAGCTTCAGAGGAGGATTTCAGCCTATTCTTGCAAGTGAACAACCTCTGTAGTAACCTGGGGCTTAGTCCATATTTAATTTCCTCTGGATACCTTAGGAGCTGGCAGGAGCAAGCCCAGAGGAATGTTTTGGTTTGACTCTGTTTTTTATATATAGCAGGTCCTGAAGCTAGCTTCTCCTGGCCAAAACCAAACTTTTCCTGTGGGCATCATTTAAATTTGCTTGCTTTACCACCAAATCCTTATTTTGTATAAAGTACTCAGGAGAAAAAGTTGTGTCCCTGCCTCCTTCGCAGTGTTTCTGCACTTACTGTAACAGTAGTGCATTTGCATGGCGCCTGCTGCACTGGAGACTCAGTCTCTTGTCATGCAGGCACTAAATAAATGCTATTGTGAACTTTCTGGAGTGATTCCCTCACAAGAACTTCAGTGAAACAACAGTTGCTACATTACAGACAGAACAGCAAGACTTTTGAAAGATTCTCTCAACTCTTAAAACTACAAACTAAGTACACTACTCACATATGCATTGTTCTATGCAAGAAAACTAATGAAACCCTAAAAATTTGGGTCTTACACCCCAAAACTTCCTCAGCTGTACTTCATTTCCCTATGACACTTCCCTAAAAATTTGGGTCTTACACCCCAAAACTTCCTCAGCTGTACTTCATTTCCCTATGACACTTCCACTGCAGCACCCAAAATCCTTCCCAAGGCCCACAGCCTCCAGCCTGTTATACAGTCAGGTCTCTTTCATGTTCCTTAAACACCCAAACTAGGTCATCTTTTCACCTCTGCCCTGCCTTCCTCCTGTCCTGTGCATCTCCTACCATGCCCACATACACCCTCACACCACTTGTGTAGCCTCTCGTCTTGGCAAGAGACAGCCCAGGCTGTGACTCACCCAGAATTGCATAGATTTGGTCTGGGGAACTGTCAGCTGCCAAGCAGCACGGGTAACATCCTCTCCCCAGCTTTTCCTTGGTGGGAGTACTATTGGTGTCTTTCTCTTCTAAGCACTGCCGTCACCACTGCCTTCTGCCAAACTTGATTCCGCACTGACCAGTGGAGCTCAAAAGCTCGTAGCTGGGGACTAACAGATAAACAGTGTGTTTGCATAACTTCTGTGTCGTTAGGAAACGAGGCTGAAAACAGGAATACGAGCTATGTCCTGCTAGCATGTTTACAGCTATCTTTCTTGCTAATATTTCTGTTGAACTTGCCCTGCAATTCTGAGTTAACTCCGTGCTAAGCATTGTATAAACAGATAGTAAGGTATGTCCTCTACTCTAATTGCAGAAGACAATTAAAGTATGAAAAGCTATACTAGTCAGCTATTAACAATAATGGTTCTTGTAAATACGCAGTGAGGAGTAAATTCCACACAAGCATGACACACAAACAGGGACAGCATCAGGCTGGAGCAGTCCATATCCGATCAGCTGTGAACACAGAGAGATCCAAATTTGTCCTGCCTACACCCAACTATGAAAAAGTACATGGCTTGCAAATAGCATTCACAGAAGTTCAAATGCTCCTAGATCTTACATCCTGCTACAGTTCAAGGAGATGCCAGAGCCACAAGATCACAGAGGTGGCACCCATGTTAGCTCTAATGTTTCATCAGCCTGTACAGTCATGATGGGATCTGATCAGGATAGCCGACAGCTTGATGGTCAGGCTGTTTCGCTAGAGAAGGGCTTAAATCTGCCCAAATTAGGCAGGGTGGAGCTCTGAAAACAGGTTTTCCATCAGTTAAGAGATTGCTCTAACCTAGGGATGATGGGCGGATCTTGCCCACAAGCTTAGGAAGTCGCTATGTGAGGAACGTGAGCCTCTCAGCATACCCAACTAGGAGCCCGAGTGCCTTAGCTGACCTGTACTTTGGGCTTTATTTTAAAACTTCGCTCCATACATGAACTGAATCAGAGTGGAGCTGATCTCCATTGAGGCTCGAAAGATAACCAGAACATTCAACCATCATCCTTTTTCTTTGCTCTATCAAGAAGGAGTTACGCGACTTTAAACTGTGCTGACCAGGGCGTACAAAACAGAGAGAGCTCTTCCCACAGCATGTCCCTTGGCCATCTCGGGAAGCTCTAGTGCATGTCCTTGGCTCAGTGTCAATACCCTAAAAGAGCTCGTGTTGGTTACCAACATCAGCAGACCATGACTTGAGAACTAGGATTCCTGGTTTGCAAAATACTACCGTGATGCCATCCAGCACGTAGCTGGAAGTTAACTACACACATTGCAGTGAAATGGACATGTAAAGGTCCCCCTCAATGGTTAATCTCTTTGGGGGTTTTGGTTTTGCTTTTGTTTTTTGAAAGGGAAGACGTTTGAGTTGGGGGTAGAAGACTTAGCAATAAAACATTAGGAAAGCAAGTCAAATAGAGAAGCGGAAAGGACTTTTGTTTTCATGTCTCTTGTCTTGAATCCCAGCTTTCCTGCAACTAAATTTATGGGGAGGGGTGTGGGGAGGGAAATCTGGACTTATTTATTTCTGGAAGTGAAGACGAAATCATTATGGCTCGCACAGTATGTTTGCTATTATGAAGCTGCAAACAGAGCTACAGAAAGGGCATTTAGTGGGAAATATTGTCAGCTGGCAGTCTCGGGCACTTGAGTACCCTCCATAACATGCATAACGGAATCAATTTAAACCTAGTGAAAGGGACATTGTCTGATAAAGTAATTCCTCTTTGAACACAAGATGGCAGCCTTAAATAAATGCAACCCCGCACAGCTTTTAATCTTACACATCATTAAATTCCTAATTTACACATTATGTTTTCATGGGCCAACCCATAACTCATTAGTGTTGAACTCATGAGTTGTAAAGACCAACACACTAGACAAATGCTGGTCTCTTTATCCGCTTTTCTTTGGGTGGCAGTTCTCTTTTAGTTTACCACAGAGCCAAACTCCAAATTCAGCATTAAGAAAGCTTTCTGATCTTGTATGCTTTGCGTACTCTCTACCCCAAAGAAAAATCTCTCTGAGTAGTGCTCTGTACCCACAGATTTTACTGATGGAGGGCAGAGTAGTGAATGGGGAATATACATTTTTTTTTTCTCCTTGATCAAGATCCTAAAGCTCCTTGGAAAACACTTTTTTTCTGTGGGAGGATTTCAAACATGCCTTGAAGTCAAAACCAAAAATGGGTAGGTTTTAGAGCTGTTCTTCCAACTGTTTCATGAAATTTTATGTACCAAGTAATGTTTTGATCTTTTGTCTTTCCATCTCCTGCCTAGGTGTTGCCTGAACAAAGACAAGTCACAAATGCCATCTGAAGAGGAGCTCCGCAGCACTCCAGTACCATGACACTAGAAATAACTGTAACAGAATGGGTGGTAATAGCAACAGAAAGGCTGCAATTGCTTTTGCTGCCTTGAAAACTATGGGTCCAAAAAGGTCAAGTGTAGAGGCAAGACTTGAGGCTAAGTTTTGTTCTTCGTGTGCTGGGCTACAGTTGAGCATGGCCACAAGGTCACCACACCACAAGAGCAACTACTCTGAGCAAGCCAAGGTCCTACGTGTCCTGCTGGAACTGAGCTGAGGTTGTCCAGATGGCTGGGAAAAGCTCGCAAGAAGGAGAAGTTCAGGATCATCCCTTTCCACCACAGCTGAGCAAACTGCTGGCAAAATTCAGCACTCCTCAGGGAAATGTTCTCCTGTGCCACTGCTGAGGAAAAGCAAAAGCCACAAACCTAAAAGCAAGTAACACTGATGAGGAGAGAGGAGGAATATTCCCACCTCGAGTGTAAACAGTTGCAGAATCTAATCCCCGTCCTCCCACAAAGCCCTGCTCAAGATGGGCATCTGCAACACCAGCGGAAGAAATCTCAACTAAAGGTTCCATCTATTCTCTTGCCAGTCACACATGCAGCAGCTCACAGTGCTTGCACCACTGTGCACCCTACAGACCCCCTGACACTTCTAGGGAACTACAGTGCTGACACAGGTCACCTGCTCAGCAGCCCCCAGTAGCTCTCTCTTCTTCTGTTCCTTTTCTTTATCCCTCCGTTCTCCTAAAATCATGCTGAGCTTCTCCATGCCTTAGTTTACTCCTTGGGGAAAAGTGTCTAGCACCAGAGGTGTTTACATGGTGATTCCACTTCATTCTCCTGCAAACACATGGAGTCGTGGAGACCCAAGCTACATTTTGTTCTTCCTCCACATCTTTCTCTAGAGGTCTCATACAACCCCCAGGAACATCTGTGCAACCTCGTACGGACATAATTTAAAAACAATGGGATTGCACAAGCATACCGGGAAGGGACGGATTCCTTTTGTGGTTAAAAACACAGCAGGAGGCCCTCGAAGATTTAGGGGATCCTCAAAGATTTAGGATTCTGTTCCTAGCCCTGCCCAAAAGTTTTTATAAATCATTTGAACTTTCCAAGCTTCCAGTTCCACTTTATAAAAGGGGAACTGCGCTTACTGGGGATGGCTGAGGATAAATGCACATGATATAAAGGCAAGGAGGGTTGTATTCCTAGATGCATAACAGCGAGTGCTCTCCCTGGCTTGCCAACTCTCCTCTACTCTTGCCAGAGATGGGACGCAGCCTCCGGAGGTGGCAATTACCACGCCACCAAGTATTGCAGCGATGCGTGGCGCAGGGCACGGCCACCCCTCCTTGGCAGGACGCCTCTCCAAACAGGGCTGAGCCACACAACTGCTCTGGGCAGGGCAGCGTCCTCGCGGGCAGCCCAGTTCTGCCTCTCCGTGCTGCTCAGGGCAGCTGCAGCACCCAGGCAGGCGGCCGGCTCGGTGCCCACTGCCTCTGCTGCCGTAAGCACGGCGTGGGGCTCAGCACAGGCTGTGTCCTGCCTGCAGCCCCCTGTTCCCCATAGCCACGAGTTCTGCACGGCTCCTCCAAGGTCTGCACTCCCCTGGTGCCTGCCCCTGCTGCTGATATCCCCCCAGACACACACCTTCCCATGCACCCCACCACCTCCCGCTGCTTTGGGGGAACCCCAAGCCATGCAGCACAGCAGCCCCCAGCCCTGCGCTCCTCTTTCCTCACCCGGGGCCGCCACAGCCTGCCGTTTGCCCCATCCCCTCACACGTGGCTCAGGCAATCCTGTACTGAAGGGCCAGCCTCTGCAAGTCTCGCCAGATCACAGACGAGACATACCCTTCAGCTACGCGCTGCCAAAGTCAGCACCTCGCGCCGTGCGAAGGCTTCGCTCTGCTTGGCCTCCTGTACATACCAGACTCGCTCCACGCCCTGCGTGTAGCCCTGCGCTCCCCGGCACAGCCCCACTCGGCTGAAGCATGCACGCACCTGTAGACGCAGACGCGCTAACAACAGCGGTGAAATCTGTCTTTGCAGGCAGGAAAGGCAGCAAGGCGGTGTGATCGAAGCAGAGGGGGAGGGAGGCCTATAAACCCTGGGATCCTTGGTCACGAGCCAGGGTGCTACCTTTTAGGAAATGTCGTCACCTCTCTTGCAGCTAGCTGTGTTCACCTCAATCACGCAACAGCTCCGTTTTGCCCTGTGCCACAAGCTCTTCACCTGTACCCACCCATCCAGGCTGTTCTCAAACACTGCTCTAATGGGCATCAGCGCAAACCCCATGGCAGAAACAAACACTCATATCAAACACGTCTCTCCACCAGTCTTGCTCTGCACGTGGAGACGCACCAGTCCTGACTCCGTGGCTATGCCGCATGTACCCCACGCACTCCCCACCCCGCACACCTTACAGACTGTGGGCATCTCAAATACAGCCCCTGATCTCCCATCGGAGTGACATCCCAAACCCTCTGCGTAACTCAAGCACCATCATTACATCCACAGATCCCACACTGATTTTCAAGCTATCCCAGTCAATAGCGCACTACTGGCCGGGCAAGTGAAGCTGTGGTTGCCAAATCAAGAAGCAGATCGCTTAGATCTTTGTTAGAGGTAGATGCAGTCTGCCCGGAATGGAGATTCTTAGGGTTTTGTTCAGCGCATTCATCTGTCCACTTGTATTTAATGAATAGCAAAAAGCCATTGTAATATTTATTTCTATTTTTGCAGCAAGACTTACATCAGGATCCCATTGTACCTGGTGCTGTGTGAGAATAGATCAAGAGCTGACCCTCGCGCCAAGCAGAATATGTTCTAAGTAAGTGAGAAGGCACAGCCAGCAAGGACTGGAGATGATGACATTACGCACAGCTGCTCTCTTCCCTCCTCCTGCCTCACCACATGAATTTACTTTCAAAATCTCTTATCACTCTTAACACTACAGTTGGCTGCTTTATGCTTTCCTGCACTTTGGGCATGAGAAAATATATATATATATATATTATTTTTTTTTCTGTCTCTCTGCCACTTTGGTAGCATAATCAGCTATGGCTTGGTTTTCCCTGACATCCATCCGTCTCCAGTTTCTGGCCATGGGTAGTGCCTCTGGAGAGATTTTGCCCCACTCTTCCCCCTTTTCACGTCACAAGGTCAGGTCACTTCCCTGCAAGTGACTTTTTGTGGTCAAGGTCGTTTTCCTTGACCTGGTTTGCTGCCTTTTAAACGTTCCGGTGTTTTGACTGTTTCTCGGGTTGAGCACAGGATGTTTGTTGTGCTGCTAAGAGGTTAGTACTGCGAAGCCTAGGGAGTGATATATGGATGGTTCATGCTTTCTTTTGGATTTAATTTTTCATCCTCTAGTGCTCTGTGGTGAAAGGAGTGTTTGCTGCTTGCCTAGGGAGACACCTGACATTTAGGCTTTATCTTCTGTAAAGGCTTGGGCCAAAATTCTCTTCTCTGACTTTGGTAGTGACAGGAAAGGACGCACGGTTGAAGCGAAAGAAGGGACAAAGGGGGGGCTGTGCCCTTCTGATCCCAGGCTGCAGTAAGGAATTGTACAGCTCTCTGACAAAAATCAATTGCTCCAGTATAAAGAGGGCTTTCATTCCCCGGGGGCCTTGCAGTTTGCACTGCAGAAACAAATTGGTCCCACACTACTCCTGGGCCATGTGGGGTAGGAAGAGAAAGGAAGAGTAACATGGGCTGCCAAGTCATGCTATAATGTCCTAACCGGGGGGGTCACCAGTGTCTGGGTTTGCAGTTCTCACAGCCACTGCATACCAAAGTAAAATACATGGGCCAAGGAAAAGGGCAAAACTTTTCTCCTGAATAACCTGATTTGGCTGCCCTGCCTTTGGCTGTAGTTCACGTCCCGAGTCAGTAATGCTGATTTAACAGAGGCGTATCTGACACGACTGGAAAGAACAAGGAAAGGAGTCCTTTCTGGAGATAACCCTCTAGTGCAAAATAGATAGGTATGTGTATCCTTCCATCTCCAGGGGCAGTGAGGAGCACTGACCTCTGAGAGCACTACCCTTCCAAGAACCAAGAACAAGGGCTTTCAGCAACTCTCTCCTCAGCTGCTAGGTGGTTTGTTAGATGGGGCTACCACCAAGAGATGCTGTGGTTATAGCTGGTCTTGCCATAGCTCTTCTGTTCCTGACTTTCCTTACCCCAACCAGCCATGGCAGCACAGGACTGTCCCAAAGGGGATGGCAGCTCTGTGGGGTGTGAATGCTTGATCAGGGGTCCAAGATGCCAGGAAAATTTCTTCCGTGAATGAAAATTTGAAAGCTTGTGTTCCCCACTCCTTAGACACAACCATCACGTGAGGGTAGTTTGTACTGCTTGTGCCCACACCTGCAGTTTCCCAATCACTCAGATGTCTGAGCTGCAATGACTGATGGTCCATTAATAGCTAAAAAGCCCCCCTGGCACAGTTGCTAAAAGAGGTGTGAACTTTCTGTAAATGGCACTGCTTTATAGTTGTTGGAATAAATGCTACTTAGCTGGTTTCCCAAGTTTAGATAAGCATTTTGTGCCTTCCTTGATGTGCTGAGTGTGAGAAAGACTCACTCTGGTTGCACATTGTGGTTGTCACTGCTGGCCTCCCTGTGGATAGGTAGCAACTGTTTGCAGAATTGTGGATTATCTTCTGCGGAAATGTTTTATTTCATCAAGTATGATAGGCTGTAAGAGTTAGACCTGCAGATTTTACTCCAATGCAAGAAGTGTGGAGTTACTCTGTCCAACTCTTTTTACCAGAAATTTCATTGGTGGGTTGTGTCTATCAAGTGGCTTCTTCATAGTTCAGAAACGCTGGCAAACTTTCCTTGTCATGCTTTGAAAGGAGGCATGGATGTCCTTGGTCTGATCAAATTTAGAGTGTGTTTAATTTCCACATCGCTGAAATAAAATAGTATTTGTTTTAGAGATTTTGCGAAATACTGTTGTTGTTGTCTAGGCTGACCTTTAGAGGCTCCGTTTCGCCGTGGCAGTGTGTTGCTATGGGGATCACCTTACATGGGTAAGAGCATGAACCAGTACATAAAGATATACTGGGTGCTTTATGCTGAGCCTGTTCAATGGAGCTGTAGAATTGGAAACTGCTCCCAGAAATCCAGTAGGCTGGCTCATAAACTCATAGGGAAAGCTTGCTTCAACTTACATCCTTTTTTTTTTTTTTTTTTTTTTTTTTTTTTCCTATATTTTCCTGTATTGTTTGCCAAGGGTAACTTTTTCTTAAGTTAGGCATTTTCAATGGTGGCACGCATTTTGTTTTCTTCTAACAAATACAACTTAGAGCAAACTGAGGATCAGTCATGATGGTGTCAGATTAAATCACAGAAGTCGCGGTTTTAAGCTCTACATACCCATGATGTAACCAAGTACTTTCTTCTCTGTTATTTATTCTTTATTTTTTATATCACCTGTAAAGTAAAAGTATATCAGTGGTTAACTCCTCCTGGAGAAATCTAATACAAATTCAGAAATACTTTGTGGTGGGACAGATGGCTGAAAGGAAATGATTAATCTACTAACCTTGGATTTAGGAGATACAGATTCAAGTCCCTGCTTGCTGCAGATTTTCCATGTGACGCTGATGCGTAAATATCCTAGAATATGGCGACTAGCCTCTATGCTTGAGTTCACAGCCTGTAAAATAGCATCAACCCTGTCTCTCAGGGCAAGGTGAGAAAAATGAAAGGACATGGCCTCAGCTGGGTAATCCCGGCTTGTTTGCAAGCAGGAAGGTTGCAGGCCCACAGCTACACGGTGAAGAGAAGATGACGAGGACAGTACCTGGCGTGTGTGTGGGAAAGAAAGGGATGGCAAAATATTTTGTTATGGTTCTGGGGTGTTGAACACGTATATTACAGTCTGAGGCTCTTGGATGCTGTGGAGATGGGTACCATAAAACTGCCTGGCAAAAGCAAGGCTATTTTGGGGAAGCTGGAACATAATTTGCAGCTGCTCATGCTGACACAGATTTTTCTATAGTTTTACATCTTAAGGACACTTGTCTTCTGTATGGGCATAATTAGCGCCAGTGACCGTCACCCAAGGGAGTGTCAGAACCAGAATGCCGACATCCTGAAGACACTGTATCATGCAAAGGCTATCTGAGGAAAACAGGCTGATCCTCCTAGTACCCCTGCCAGCTCTCTTTCTCTGTCCCCACATCCCATATGCACCCTGTTTTATGCAGACCCATATATTTATTGGTTCCTCCTTAACTGTTCTGAAGGACAGACCCAATATTTGCCAAAAAGCTCTCTCCCTCTTTGGCAATGAGATACATCATAGGCTGGCTATAGGCACCACATCCACTCTTCCAACACCCCTGTATAAATCAGAAGCACGGGTTCCACAAAAGGAGACTTCGTGCATGGAGTATGCTTGCTAAACATGTGTGATGGCCCCTCTAGTGGCTAAGTACAGGGGAGAGCGGTTCGCTGCTACGTGTGCTGGCTTCAGACCATCCTGAAAAGCAGAGATGAAGGCACACAAACCCCGTGTTCCACGCAGTCCCTTGCACATCTTCTGCAAAAGCACTTTGCCCCTGACAAACAAGGTTTCTCTCTGCCTTTCTGATGAAAAATCCATCATCAAAAGTATTTATTTGTTTTAAGTGAATCCAGAAACCAAGTCCCGGAGCTGCTGTCTTTTGCAATTTCCTGAGCCGACCCCACTTCTCTACACAATTCATCATTGCTTTCTTTGTGCTCTGCCTGCTCTACCCCCAAGAAACATTCAAAGACATTGAGTACAGGCCTGAAAAGTACACATGCCTGCACATGGCTGTCTCCACACATCCTGAGGCAGTACAGGCTGAATTCTCTAGGATTTGGAGCTTGCGGGAGGAATGCATCGAGCAGACATGTCGCAGGCAGGGAATGGGAGAGGTATTGCCAGGGCTGAGCATAAAGGTCGACGTGTTGGAGAGAAAAATCACAAACATTCCCCAGCAACTGGGACCGTGGTCCATCTCCAAGAAGGGCTTCACATCTGGGAAGAAACTGCCTGCGGGTAATTGGGTTTGCTGGAGTTGCCTCTCTAATTAATTAGTGATTTGACTTGGAGATTGGAAATAATAGTTGAAATGATGGCATAAGCACAAGGGCATTGGGGCTGCTGCTGCTGTACTATTAAGAAAGGACTTTCCTGCACAGTCTAATGACACTATATGGCAGTTTGAGGAATGTGAAGTTGTTTGCCCAGGAGACCAACAATGTGATAATATTGGCATATAACCTTCTAGTATTTGAGTAATTAGTTGCTTAGCTACTTTGGATAGGTCATTATTTTGCAAACTGGAAACATTTGCAAGTGGTGATATTTTCCTCGGTATGGTGAAAGAGCTAAACCTATTCTGGCAGTGTTCAACTCCTAGAAATATATATGCATAAATTGTTTCTAATGAGACCATCTGCCTTTTATAGCCCCTTTGGAACTAAATAGTACCCAAAGACCACTCTGTCTTTTAGATATCTGTGGTCAGAAAGGCTGCTCCTGGCAATAAAAGTATATGTTTTTTCTCAGATAGAGCAGCCTTTTGATTCCTGCATTTCAAGAGGTATTTGTGTGTGAATGTACACAGGATAGTGCTTATATTTGTAAAAATTATTAGAAATTGCTGGCCCAAATCTGTTAAGAGATAGCATCTGGTTACTTATCTGCTAAATTAGTATTTCCAAAGATAACAGAAATTGTGATCTTTCCGTTACAGGGCTGGGGGGAGCTTGGTAAAGCTCCTTTACCACATCCGCGTTTTCCTGTATTTGCAAGCGAGTGGCACTATTTTAAAGGAATGCTCTCAATTTAAATTCTCATCTCAGTGGCTCAGACCCAGCACCCCACACCGATGTGCTCATGTTTTGCCTCTGGGACAAACACCATGAGACACACGGGGTGCCATAGCCCCATGACTTACTCCAAGCCCAGCCTGCAGCTGCGCAGGCAGGGGCACAGCAGGGCTCTCCCGGCAGCCGTGGCCCTGGCACCAGGGGAACGAGTTCCTTCTTTTCCTCCTGTTTATAACCAGAAGCCAGTTACTACCAAAATAATTCGGCAACCTGTAATTCAGCTCCTCCTGCGCCTCTCCGGGCTGGAGCCAACTGAGGAGTCAGGTGCTTTTCCCCACAGCCCTTCCCCTTCCGAGCTCCCCTGCGGTAGCGCAGCCCTTTCAAAAGCCTCCGCTGCCTGTGTGTGTGTGTTTGTTTGTTTGTTGTTCTGCTCCGCGACCACGTGGATGCCTCGGCATTACTCTGAGGCTTCATCAAGCCATGCTCCATGTGGTTTCCCTCTAAGCACTCGCTGCGGTTTTTGACGGAGCAAGCAGTCCCTGCGCCAGCTCCACCTCAGGCCGCAGGCAGGCCGGCATGGTGGGCAGCAGCTGGCGGATGGGGCCTGGCCTGGAGGGACCGTGGGCAGGCTTGGTGCTGCTGGCAGCCCTCCGGGAGAGCTTAGCAAGGGCATGAGAAGCTGTGAAGCCTCGTGTAGGCACCGCCGTGGTTTTGAAGGCCCTCGGTGCCCCGAGGAGGGCACGCGGGAGGGTTCCCTCAGGGCGCACCTGGTAGGTGACCAGCCCTGAGGCAGTCGGATGTTTCCGTGCTACGCTGCCTTGGATTAAATATTATCTGCCAGGTCATGTTAATTAACGTTCCAGCTGTCATAACACAGCAGGGTAGTGAGCTGGGGGGGGAGGATAAACACTTCCCTATTCACTACCTGCTGCTAATTAGCGGAGGAATTAAAAAAAAAAAAAAAAAAAAAAAAAAAGCTGCACTGCACTCTTTTTAAGGAATGGTGAATCAGTGCTTTGTGGTAACAGAGCTGCTCTGGGCGCATCTGGGATCTCAGCTATATCCAAGATTAATCCAGAAATTTAGTCAGTGAGCCCAGCACCCGGCTCAGCTTAATTGCAGCGCGACAGCCGCCAGGCTGCACACAGCTCAGGACGAACGCACGAGCAGGAGGGCTTGGGTGTGAGCATCTTCAGTCATCAGCCCTGCACCCCAGGAAAAAAAAAAAAAAAAAAATCCCATCCTTTGAAATCTCACTTGCCCTATTTCCTCGCAGAGCAAAGATTTTTTTTTTTTTTTTTTTCCTGGGAATTTTGATAAAACTCCTTTGGTGTTTTTTAGAGCTGTGGTGCTTTGAAATGCATCTGAACTTTCCTTTAGAGAACTTTTTCTTTTTTCCTTTTTTTTTCTTTTCTCCCTTTCTCAGCTCAAACACGCTCTGCAATTGCTTGCTCTTGCTGTCTGTCTGTCTGAGGGAGAGTAACTTGCATAGTAAAAATATTGATGAATTAGTGGTTTATCCTTTTTTTTTACATGTGGTGAAATCCCGTCTTCTGTTCTCAGGTGGTGTCCCATCATCACCACATAATTCGTTATCTTACCTTAGTTCATATATAAGTATTTGTACATACTACTGCAAGAGATAGTACAGCACATGGTAGTTCTTATAAGGCAGACGGCTCTACACCGAGCACAGCCACCAGCACAGCCACGGCAGGTGTCAGATCCTGGTGTGATCCTGCCTTACACAGAATTGTCCACAGTGCCCCTGGGGCAGTCGCAGTTGTCTTGATGGCTGCTGAATCTGCTTGTTTTGCTCTTCGGCAGGGTTGTTTTTGTAGCTTTAAACAGCCAGCTTTACCGCTACATCTGCATTCACAGTGGGAGCACTTTGCCAGTGCAGAGCAGCAGCGCTCCTCTACCTGCAGAACACCCCGATGTAGATACCGTGTGGCTTAGTGCTCGGAGAGCAGCTCTGACAAAGAGATCAGTTGCTGTTAGTCTTCCCTCCAGAGATAATGGGATTTTTAAGATACGTGGGCCGGGGAGAGAGTTTACTTGGTTTTTGAATAGAATAGCTGGACTTGGTTGTGATACGGTTTCCAGTGAAACACACTTTAAAACAGAACTTTTTTTTGTCTTGACAAGCTTGTTTGTTTGCAAACACAGAGTCTCTATCAGCTGGCCAGGTCTACTGCAAATATGTGTCTTTGTGTGGCTAAAGGCCATCCAAACACAAAAGTTACCATCTGGTTCGTAAACCACAGCCGCAGGGATCAGAGGGGGGCTTCCCTTGCAGCTTTTGTCAGAGCTCCAAGATGCCTTCCTCTGGACTCAGTTACACTCTGAGCACTAGAAACGTCACTATCCGTCTTTGTTTCAGTAGAAACGACCAAAAAATCACATCTTGGTCAAGAAAACACAGCGCCTATTACAGTAAATCAACACGAGCAAATTGCTTCTGTTGAACCGAGAGCAGTGCGGCCAGCGTCACTGTTACGTACATGCATGACATGTTGCGTGCTTGAAAGGAGGTTCAACCACAGGCAGGAAAATAAAAGTTCAAAAGAAAATGCAAGATGTAGTCAGAGCAGAGTCCTCTCTTTCCCTTCCTGTACAGAAGTGGATGATCAGAGGTCAACAGCGGGTGAGGAGCAAGGGTGTATCTGTGGGAAGTCTAACGCTGTGCTAGGTTTAGTCCCTTTTATTCTAATTGTAATCTGCTTGAGCAATAGCTCCACTGGAGAAGGAGGTGGAAGGAACAAAACAAATGGCTACATACATTTTCACAGGACTGGGCACTGAAGGACGGAATCCAAATTTGGGGAGTAATTGCTGTTTGTGGTATTCCACTGGGTAGGGGCGCAAGCAGGAATTTTCACTCCTTACTATCTCCAATGTGAGGTGAACTCACCAGAAAATATATATCAGAGTCTGATTAAAATCAGAGGTGGTTACATTTTAGAAAATGTTTCATCTTTGGGCTGCCATGTACCTTGTCAGTAACCAATCTGAGAGTTTGATAGGGAGAGATGTGCACAGATGCTCTTGATGAGCAGGGTGCTTCTGGCCATGCACTTCTGGCCATGGCCGTGACACAGGCTCACATCCCCACCTGCAAGCCAATGTTACAAGCTTGCTTGCCTGGTCACTTTTATGCTCGATAGCTGAAATTTTGGTCACTGGAAGAGCAAGATCCTAAATGTCCAAGCTGACCTAAACACCTCTCTTACCGAGACCCAAGTTTCTGGCAGCAAGCAAAGCACAATGACTTTATACAGAGTACAAGTGCAGTTCAGCTTTGCTAGTCGACCGATTGTGGCTACCTTAAAAACTGCAATCACAATCCCGCTAGCAGCATTAATGGGAAAGCGTTCTTGCAATCAGCTTTCTGAAGGTTATGCTGGTAATTTTCTGTCTTCTATCCAGCCATAGGTAAACTGCAAGAGGGTGGGTGCCTGTGTGTGCTTATGTACATCTGCACACAGGGACCAGGCCTTCCTTTAGCATTTCTTCCTCGAGCATCCCTGCTCTGACACGAAGAACATAACTGGCAGCTTTTCCAGAGAAAAAAACTGTATTTATTTCTGGCATCATAACACAGTCAGGAGGGAAAGTGCCTTCACCCCCACCTGCCACTGCAGGCAAGACTCACAGATTACTAGAAATAGCAATCCCTCCAATAAGCCCTGGTGTTAAAATGTTACATACAGCACAATGATTGGCGGGATCCTCTCTTTGTGTTCTCTTCTGCCTTTTCTTCCTTGCCTTCAGTTTTAGCTCTATCTCGGTAGTGTGGCTCCAGCTTTTTCTGATTGTATTTTATCCTCTTTGCACAAAGACTGTTTTCTTTTAGGACGTTGTCCCTATTCCCCGAACTATTTTTAACAGTTCCCCCTTTGACTCACTGCTGGGAATCCTCCCTGGGATCCATCCTCTTTCCCTCATCCCCACAGCGTCACTCCCCCTCTGCTAGAGGTCAGCTCTCTGTTCCTGCCTCACAAAAAAAAGGGCCATCCTAGAAATTCAGTGCCTGGGGACATATCTGAGGTTGTTCCCTCCAAAAGCAGAGCAAACAGGCTTCCCTAAAGGTCTTAGACAAAGATCTCCTAACTTGTGATGGCCAAATGGCATCTACATGGAAAGGGGAAGTGCACAAAGTGTCTCTGCTTGGCCCATCCACGTTGTCCTCCAGATGCTGGACATCTTCTGAAAAGGTCTGGGCATGGAGTGGGAGCTGGCACACGTCTGACTACTACGTGTTTGGAGGCAGGCTACCAGCTCCTCCAGGGAACAGACCTCTGTCAAGAGCAAAACTTGGGTTCTTTGCCCCCACCTCCTGATGCTGCTCATGCAGAAAGTTGTCCTCCTAGCCCTGTTAATAAATTTTTTAGAAGGCAATAAATCTACGCTTTGTTTAATAATTCATTTTCATCTGACCAGGGTCCAGGCGGGTGTTTAGGCTCTCGCATTCTCCTGGGACTTTGTGGATGGCAAGGAGCCTGTAAACCGCACTGCTTAAAAATACCCATGCACACACACACCTGCTCTCAGCCCCCGTAACTGCCTGGTAATTGCTAGCTTGGCTGGCTGGCTCGGGCTGCCCCCCCGTCTTGAAGAGCCGCATCCTTCCCCAGTGCCAGGCCTTTGGGGTTGTGCTGCCCTCCCCCAGACCTCGGAGTCTCTCTCTGCAGGATGTCAGCTGTCCTCCTCGTCTCCTCCCTTCAGTGGGATGGCTTCCTCTGCTCTCACTGTGATAAGAGTTTGTTTTCTTCTCCAGCATACCCTGGGCTACTACCGCTCTCTGCATTTTTCTGCTTTGATACCTGCATTTATGTTCTGATTTCTGTCTCTCTCCTGGGGCCATACTGCTTTTCTTTTCTCACCCAAAGCAGCTCTGCCACAAAGACAGGTATAACTAATAGCACTGAGCTCCGTCAGTGAAGCAGAGTTCAATTTACCTTTTGCAGAGATCACAGGGAATCGGGCCCAGGCAAGAAACGTCGGGTGAAGATTTATGTGGGATCGTTTGCCTAAATGGGTTCCCTACTTCCTTATTTCCATGGGGCGAGGAAGCTGCCGACATCTGCTCTGTGCCTGATACCGCCTCCGATTCCACCAGCAGCAACTTTCCCCATGAGACAGTAGCAGGAAAATTCCCAGGCTGGCATTTTCTCCATCAAGGACTCCGTTCCCGCGAGGGAGATAGGCGCAGGGTGCAGGTTGCCCTGCAGCTCCTCACCTCACACAGCTGACCTGAGCAGTGGAAATCCTTTGCTGCAGGCAGTTTGTACTCCACCTTCCTCCCCCGCACCCCGAAGGAAAGTGGAGAGACGCAGCTTGAGGTCAGAGAATGCCCGTGGTGGGCACAAGTGCAGAGGAGTCCTTGTTTTGCTCAGGCACGGAGCCTTTTGGCACCCTCATCCTCCCCAGGGAGAAACCCCACTGTGTTTTCTCATTGTTGCTGTTGTGCCTGTTTTGAGATCTGCCAGGGAAAAATGCTGCTGCTCTCGCCTGCGCCGCTGCAGCCCTTTCTCCTCCAGGACAGCGTGCAGCTACTGGAAAACCGGGTCAGGGCAGGCTCCCTGCCATGGGATGCTTCATGGGTTTCGGGCTGAAGCAAGACTCCAGTGAGCCACAGACCTACAGAAACTCTTCTACACCCTGGCTCCAGTCAGCGAGAAATCCCGTTTTATGCCTAGAAGTTACGTATTTTATGGTTTTTCAAAAGTGTGTGACAGCTCTTGTGTGTTACACGTGGCCTTCTGCACGGCTGAGCAACAGACCCGGGATTTTACCGAGCAGATACTTGTGCCTTCAGATGGAAGGGGGCATTCAAAGCAGTGAAATACGGGCCGACTTCATGCTAGCCCCGTAACAAAATAAATTGAGGGGAATGCGTTAACTTTTGTTTTATTTAACTTTGCCAACTTTCAAGTCAGCTCTCAAGCACCCAGAAGGTTTTAGAAAATGTTTAATCTAGCTCAGACAATTTCCTGAACTCCCTAACTGGACCACCCCATTTTCTGAAACGCTGCCAAGAAGCCGTAGCTGCTCGCCGGCTCTGCCGCGCAGCTCTTTCACAACTCCATGCTGTCCCCTAACCCCCACCCTCAAGCCGTTGCGCACGCCTTAATATAGTCCAGAAAGAGGAACCTCCTCGACCTCGCTGTAAATGCCTGATTAAGCAAGCCCCACCGACGGCCGCCAGCGTGCCTGTCAAGCGATTGCCCTGGCGTGCTTCTAGGCTACGCGCGGTGTGAGCGCGGGCACGCGGCCCGCCGGCGTCCTCCCCCTGCTCCAGCTGCGCCGTGCTCCAGCTGGGACGCGAGCATCACCTCTCCCCGCTCACCTCCCGCGCCACTGCTGGGGCAGGGAGCAGGGATGGTCACACACGGCACATGAGGATGCTTGTGCTGATGCCAGAGCCCTCGAAGGTGCAGCTTTCACGCTTTAAATGTGATCATTTTGTTTTCCAGTTGAGCCAGCGTAGCTCAGTTTTGCAGCTTGCTGGGGTTGTAGCCACCTTCCCACTGTGCAATGCATATGTTTTGGGGGCTTGCTCTTGCATCTTATCATCATGTGATAAAAGTTTCCTCCCAAAACTTAGTTTCCTGCTCTTTCTCCTGTGCTTTCCTCTGTTGTCCACCCACGCCGCTGGCTCCAAATAAGGGCAGCGAGCTCCCCAGAGCTCTCCGCCACCTACTCATCACCCCGCTGCCCTTCCTCCCCTGTCCCCTGGCCTGTCCCTTCCTGGTCGCAGAGGAGGTGGGAGGATGGGAAAAACTGGCTGGGCTTTTCCAGGGATTTCTGGAGGGATTTTCTCTCTTTCTCTCCTTGGATGCGACTGGCCCATCTTTAAGATTTTTCGCAGGAGGAGACGTCATTCAACCACAAACCCCAGTGAAATAAAAAGATGGCAGGATGAAGATAAAGACAACGATAAGAAAAGTGATTAATTAAACTGTCAGAGTCACATGTTTGTCTGCAGCTTCTTGCTGGCTGAAACTGGCAAAGCTCATCAGAAGCCACCCAAATCCCGTGGGTCAGAGCTAGCCCCATGGCACCACTCTGCCATGGGATGCTCGGTCCCAGCATGTGCAGGAAGGGGGTGGCATCCCAGCTGCCCTGGCAGGGCTGCAAATTGCGACTAAACCTTTCAGGGCTCAGGGCCTGCCTTCCCTCTCCCCCAGGACGGAGCTTTGCTGCAGGGGAAATGCTGCCAGCCGGGAACAGCAGCATCAGCACATTTCTAGAGGCAAACCTTTGCTGGGGGCAAGGGGGCTTTGGGGACAGAGCTGTTTGGGGCTGGCAGGGTTTGGTTTCACAGGCTTCAGATGTCAGGCTTTCCTTGGTGCTCGTAGCTGTCACACCACTCCTGGGAGGTCAAGCCTCGTGCTTCCACTTGCTGGAAGTCTCTGCTCTGAGCACGATGGCACGCAGGGTCTTCTACAGCTCCTGAGTCAAGGAGTTATTGCTCGGAAATAATTTCCCCGTCCTTCACAGAATTATTGCAGGAGGGAGAGGATTAACAGGTATGCAAATCACAGCGGGTGGGGGAGGGAGCGCGAGCAATGCTAAAAAATTAATAAATGCCACGGTGGTATTGCTGTTCAAGCTCTCGGGTGCCTTTTTAGGAAAACTAATGTGTTTGCAGGGTGACTGCAGGCCTGGTGGGAACGGGGAGCCGGCCTTCCCCCTCCTGGCTCCTGTGCTGGCTCAGGGCACAGGACCTCCTGCACGGCTGTGGCTGGGGACAAGCAGCCAGCCCCCCGCACACCCACACACATGTAAATGTGTGCTCACTGTGCAGAGCCGCAGCATCTCCTTGTTGGGTGGCGGGGGATGAGGAAGAGCCACAGCATGGTTGCACGCTACAGAGAGGGGACCGCAGGAGCACAGTGAAGGCTCCCTGTTGAACCAGCCTGCGAGGGAGCGGAGGAGGGAGCTCCCCAGCAGGCCTGTTGCTGCTGTGACCGACTCTGGCCCTGACACGCTGGGCTGCCTCCGGAGCTTGTATCGTGCTGCAGCCATGCCGCACGCTGCTCCCGCTGTCCGGCTGTCATCTGTCATGGCCAGTATCAAGGCAAGCAGGCGGCCGAGTCCCTCCATCACCCTGGGAACCTCTCCGGTCCCAGCCCCTGAGTTATGCTGGAGGTGGAACGTCTGCAACCCCTCCTCACCTCACCCAAGAGAGTACGTGCTGGCAGACGGGGCTAACGGCAAGCTAGAGTGATTTGAATAAGCCCCTTAGTGCCCGATCTCAATTTCTAAATAAATCTGCTTTAAATTACATTGATTTATGATTCACGTATTTTTATTTGATCAGTCAGCAGTGCTGCAAAACCTTCAGGCGCTTAAGGTGTTTCTAATCTCCCCATCCTGTCGGATGGAGGCACCACTTGCAGAAGGCTCTTATTTAACCCCTGAATCCACCAGCTGCTTATACAGGCTGCCAGCATGCGTTCCAAAAATGCGCTGTGGCAACGACTTAGCAGAAGGCAATCTCCTGTCCTACTGGAGTTGTCTCTCTTCCTGGCTCTTGCACATCGTGGTGCTGCAGTGAGACCACTGTGTAGCTTACCCAGCAACTCTGGGGTCCCGAGGCCCCTGGGGCACTTGGGTGAATCTGGCATGAGGATATTTTGGACACCGGCTGTGACTGTACACATCTCTGGGAGTCTCCATTTTTAACGTTTGTACCAGGAAATCAGTTCTCTCAGTGTCAAGAGGTTAGACAAATACCTGATAAAGAAATAAACCTGTCAAATAAATTTACTTTGCTAAAAGACTGAGCCCTGCTGAAGTCTCCGTTGTGTACTTAAAAAAATGCCTTACACCTTCACAAACAGACTGCCTGGGATACTGCGTTCCTCCGCGCCCCCGAGCCAGCAGCGGCAGCGGTGGCAGCAGAAGAGGGGTGTGTGCTCAGGAGCTTCCTGGGAGCTGGCGTTTACCTTTAGAAATTATCCTGGAAGGGCTTCTTTCATTCTGGAGGTCTCCAGCCCGCTCTGCCCCACCACAGCCCCTGCTGTGCTCGTGAAATAGCCCGAGCTGGAGCGCTGTGCTAGGGCTGCTGCAGAGGTGGGTTGTTTTCCTTCTGACGGCAGTTGTTTACTATTAAATAACCTTGAAGACAGAGGCGTTGCTTTGTGTCCACAAAGCCGGGAGCTGGTCTGAGCCACTGGTTTCTCCAGAACAGCGCACCCTCCCTTCTTTAACATTTCCCAACATCCGCAATTGTTTCTTGCTACTACCCAGGGCATCGACTTGAAAACCAACAATGCACCTTTCTGATGCAGCATATTTGCATCTCTTTGTTGACTTTGCTAATCAAGCTCACTTCTAAGCCTTTGAAAACCAGGGTAATCAAAGGCACGCTGGCTCTCTGGGCATGGCAGCCACTTCAGGCGAGGTAACCCCTTGGGGACCAGGCACTTCTGGTCACTGGACCATTAAGGGCTGCATTGGGAGCTGGTGGCTGTGCTGCACATCCAGGCTCCAGAGGCAGGTCACGCTCGCCCAGCTGAGCCAAGATAATGCCACACTGCCACCAAAAGGGCAAGGCTTTGCTGCCCATCCCTGTCCTTTGCCCTGCGCATATGGCCACGCGGTGCTGCCTCCTACCCAGGTCTGCCGGACTGTGACAGACACCAGCTCATGGGGGCAGCAGGGAATTCCCCATCTGGGAGCACCACCCCTGGCAGCAGTGCCACTGCAGTCACTCCCCTGCAGCCAGGGGCTCCAAATCCCCTTGTGCTGGTACAAAGCCACCCCCGTGACTCAGGGCTGGGGGCCAAAAGGATGAAGCCGTCACTCTGCACGGTTCCCAGCCCATGCTTTCCTCTGCATTTCCCACAAAGCGGCATGATTTTTCCATCAGGCTATTCAGGACTAGCCAGCATGCATATCAAAACACTCTCCAGCTCCCTGCTACATCCATACTTTTCATTCTTTTCTGGCTCTTTCAGCAACTTGCAGGGTATAGCTAAGCCTAGCCCAATTCAGAAAGGGGACTTTTTCTGTGCATGCATAGACTGGCACATCACAAAGATACTCAAAACTGCTATTTCCCCTAAGATGTCATGGAGGGGTGAGGGAATACGCCTGGTTTCCAACTATTCGGCTCATTGCCATGGTGCGTTATGCCACCAGCTGCAGCCTCACAGCAGGGTCATGGCCTGGTCCCACTGCAGGGCCAAACACCATGCACCCAGGAGACTCCTGTGTCCCTGAGGGATCTTCTCCAGGCTGAGCAGCCACAGACCACAGACCACGGCCCCAGCACACAGTGGGGGCAGCCCAGCCACCCCTGCTCCCGGCGCCCAGCCCTGTCAGTCGCGGTGGTGGCTTCAGAGCAGCCAGGCCAGGCTGTTAGAGCAGAGCCCCTCCGGCGTGTGCTGGCGCCGGCGCTAAATTTGCATACTGTATTTGCCAAGGGTTATTAGTGTTGATCAGCTGTTAAATAATCTGCCCTTTTCATTTTCAGGAGGCCTGTCAGGACTCGCCTTCGCAGAGGCTTTACTTAAAGGGGAGTTTTATGGCATATTGGAAAAGGGTTTTCATTAGGGAGCCTTTTCCTCGAAATTTCGACAGCTACAAATACTAAACACTGTCTCTGACATCACAAGTGTCTGCCGCATGTGTTGACTAACCCTCTACATCCTCAGCGCGCTAACATGGCTGCAGCCATGGAGCACTGCAAGCCAGCCTACAGCCCTACTGGCTTCATTTCCTCCTTGTGCCAGGGAAGGACCTGACATGGGAGATGATTGATAAGGACAGATCCCATATCCCAAAATCAAATTGCCGTTCTGGGAGAGAAGGGCGCTGAGAGGCTGGTGTGTATGGGTTTGAACCAGCCTCACCCTGCTCCGCACCCACAGGGATGCAGCCCGTGGGGTGAGCTGTGGGTGCTTTCCACAATGCCCAGAGGAGTCTGGGCCGCGTGTCCTCAGGACAATGAGCAGGAGCTCCTGGCCCTGGGGACACCGGGTGCAGAAGGGGTGTCTGACTCACACGGAAACAGCAGGATGGGGTAAGAACCGCATTTGGTCTCATGGTTAGGCAACACCGTCAAAGGCCTCTGGAAAGTCGAGCCAGGAAAAAATAACTTGAGGGCTGAGAGGAACTTTGCAATGACCAGCTGCTTCCCGCGCACATAATTACGCCCAGTACCCTACACATTGCTAAAAGAACCAGAAAGGAATGAAAAGTATGGATGTAGCAGGGAGCTGAAGAAGGGGTTGATATGCATGCTGGCTACTCTTGAACAGCCCAATAGAAAACAGCTCTTGCTAAAAAAAATCATGTAAGAAATTACCTACACCATTACAATCCAAAATGGGGAGCCAAAATGTATTCGTGCAGGTCAGTCCCATGCCCTGCACCCCCTCTTCCTTCTGCCTGCAGATTTTGAGTGTCTGCTGAACTCCAGGGGCTTTTTCCACAGCTTTTTGGGCAGGGGATGAAGCATGTTGCCACCACCGTCCCCAGCATCCCCACCGTGCTGCCCCCCTCCCTGGGGCCGTCAATTCCTCGTGTCACCACCATACCGCCAGGCAGGCCTGCCAGCAGAGATAAGGGGACTGTGGAGGGGGCCAGCAAGCCACGACAGAAATGCTTCCCGACATGGTAAGGAGGTGGCAAGGCAGGAGTAGGACGAGCATCCCACGGCTCCCACGCCTGGAAACTGCACATCGGGAGAGGGAGAAGACCCTGGGTTTTTCTCCCACCCCTTCTCCAGACGTGCACCGCGGAGCAGAAAGGCACAAAAGCACCAGGCTCTGAAAAGCAAACAACTGGCCTGTGCTGAAGCATAAAGCACAGGATCGGCCGCCTGCCCCTCGCACGCCTCGCAGTTACAGTGACTCAGCTGTGCCTTGCTGCCTGCGTTATGTTCATCAGGCGACAAAGCAAGAAGTTAGAATGGATTAATTGATTCGTGCAATAGGTTTTCCTGCTCAATTATTGGCAGGTTTGCTAATGGATTACTATTTAAACGATTCTGATATTTTAAATTACATGTTACTTTACAGATGCACATTTACTTTAAAAAAAACAGCACCCCTTGCATCTATTAACATATTAAGAAGAAAATAAAACATCCAGGCTGATATAATGTACAATGTGGCATTACTCTGGGTGCTTCCTAAGCTAGGGAAATCTTATTTGTTTAATAATAAGTTAGTCATGAATATGCAAATCTGCATCAGTGCAGTACCTCACTGCTGTCACTATTAATGATTTGCAAATTAATGTGACAACAAAAGGAAAATCTATTTAGTGGCAGAATTGTACTTCATACCTGGCTCAAGAGAGTAACCAGCTACAGGCACTTTGGTCTGCTGGAGCAAAATGCACACATGGTGTGGAGAAGGTTTGCTTCTGGGCTGGCAAACCAGACATAACCAATGCACTGCCTTCACCCCCAGCTTCAGGGCAGAAGGCAGCATTGCTGGCGATGCTTGATCACACACCTAACCTGCAGGATACAATCCATTCACTCTGCAACCAAAGTGAACCCATGTGAAGCACACAAAAGGGGGAAATGTAGAATTAGCAAGACTGATCTGGTTGGGAAGACTCAGTGTGGACACCGAGACATGCTACTTGAAAGAGCTTCATCTTCAGCTCTGTTCTGGGATTTTTTTCACCTGACAAAGCTCCAGCCTCACAGAGGGAAATTTGTTGGATTCTGGTCACTTTCTTCTCTTGACCCTCCTCCTAGCAGAAACGCAATGGTGATTGAGAACATTGACAAAAGAACTAATACGTGTCTTCATGACTGTGGCATTAAACTCATGCCTTGAGTACTGATGCCAAGCCTACTCCTACCAACACTGGACTCATGCAGAACTGAAAAAATGAAATACCACAAGCAATATTAAATAGATACACTATTATTTTTCAGTTAGCTTGCATCTGTACATGTTTAAAGTTGCAATGTGGACCTTTTTCCTGTATTAAGTAATAATGCTGCATGTTTAAGAGCCTGCAGATTCAGGCCATTCCCAGGCTCTGCCATTCCCTTGCAGAGCCTGGGAATGGCAGCTGCCTGTATTTACCCCTCCCTGACATCTTGTTCATATTAATATACAAGCTGTGGGTCCCATCTCTGGGGTCGGCATTTAGAACAGAAATGAAGGGGGGAGCCAGCTTCCAACTCTTTGATTCACAGGGCGAGCCTGAACCCTGGGAGCAGCTTTGAGGCAATTTCTATTCTGCTCCTGTGATCCTGTGATCAACCTAGAGGCTGGGTCAGGCTTCCAGCAGGCACCTGGGCTCTGCCTTTGGGGAATTGCTCCACAGAGAGCACAAACACTAGGTACAAGCAAGCTCCAAACATCTCCAGCCCTTACCTGCCAGCAGTGCCTGCTTTGGGGCCACACAGAGGGTGCCCAGGAAAGCACTGGGAAGGAGAGCCATATGAGTCCAACAGCCAAAATGACAAACATCAGCCCCTCCCAGCCCTGCCCTAGTATGCCGCTTAGAGCTGGTATGTCCCCGCCTTGGCCACTGTGCAGGATACATCCAGCCCTGGTGACTCCCTGGCCTCCCCATGCAGGCAATGTCATCATCCCTCCTCTCCACAGGATCACCATCTCCAGAGCTTACCTCCTGCAAATCCCCCACACAGGAAGCACCCTTGGTGGCAGCCACCCCAGAGCACCCAGAACAGGGCCAGCCACACCAGCCTCCTACGTCCACCACCAAGTCTCCTCTGCTCTCCCAAGCACCATGATACAGCCAAATCCTTCAAAAAAAGCACACCCCAGAAGATAAAACAGTCGCATTACATCAAGGGACAGCACTGCGGTCAGGTGCCCCCCCCTATTTTTAGAGTGCAGACGTGCCAGCATGACAGCGGCGTGCAGCTGTTACTGTATTTGAGCACGGAGGCAAGTGCCAGCATGGAGGAGGCCCAACTGTACCAGGAGCGCCGTCGGAGAGCGTGCAGAGCTGACTAAGTGGAGACGTTCGGGGAGCACATGCTCAGGATCATCCGAGGAGATGCCAGCCAAAAGAGGAAGCTGCACCCATCTCCTGTGGGCCTGCAGGGCATGGGGAGAAGTGAGGTGCCTGCCACGCACCCCTGGAAGCACTACAAGGCCAGCCTGTGTTCGGCTCCAACCATCATGCAACTGATCAGATAAACGTGGCAGCAGCAACTACTTTTAACTTCCTCCCTCACCTTGATTTTTTCCTGGTCTCCCTTCCAGCAAAATCGCAGAGCAAAATCAGTCAGCACCAGAGAACAATGATGCCTCTATTTCAGTTCCTTGCAAAGCTGGAAGTTGGCCATGGGCATTCAATGATGGACCACAGGCTTAAAAGGAAACCTGGGGTGTGCCTGTAAGCCATACGAGAGATGGTATCACCTGTATCCGAAGTCTGGAGGAAGATGGTGGTGGTTGTGCAAGTACTACAAATTCCTTGCCCCGCAGGCAAAACAGGACTTCAGGTGCCACCAGCACACGGTTGTGGGACAGCTCTCGTAACTTTTGTCTCAACCACAGCATCACCTCGCAGACAGCAGCAGTCCCACTGTAAGCATCACAGCACAAATATTTGGCAAAGGTCTAAGTGGCAATCACACCAAGAGAAGCATCAGATCTGCGTCTTTTCCTCTGGGACACTTTCATGACCAAGATGTCATTCTCCCTCAGCTTCAGTGTGAGGGTCTTTCACAGTCTTTCTTAAGCTCCCCCAAGAGCAAAAGTTTGAACAGCAGCAGTAGTGTTGAGCCATAGAAACCTCTGAGCGCCACTGCTCCATGGACACAGAAACTTCTTCTTCTCAGATGCTTTTCTCAGATGGTCCAGCTGCTCTGCTGAAAACCCTTTTGGTGGGCATCTTGGCCATCATCAGAAGAGCTCTGGAGTTTAAACCTCTCAGCTGAAATGTTTGGCTATCATAAGGCATATTACACTTAAGGACAGGCCCAAAGCAAAACTCAGATTTGGGTTCACAGCATGAACTTCTTTCAGTAAGGGAGAACGCAGACCCAGACCCTTAAGAAGGTGCCTGACCAAACCCAGGGAGTCCAGCCTCTTGGGTACACATTCCTGAGCTGTGTAAAAGTGTGGTTCTGTTCCCTGAAAAATTCTCCCTTTGGGTACCCCAAAGTGTGCTTGTAGCCTTAATGCTTTGTATTAAAACTGAAGCATTTACCCTTGTACTATTTTCCTCTCCTCTGCAGACACCACTGAAAAGAAAATTCAGTCAATTTAACTTTAAAAGACGACAAAGGAGGAAAAATAATTGAACCTATTCACAATTCTTTAACTGAATGGCGATGCAGAAAGTATTGTGAATACTGCTTTTAAGCCTCTGTCCCATAAAGGGCTCCCAATGTTTTCTTGTAACCTTGAATTTAGAAAGCCAGTGTAGATTCCACCTCAGATTCACAAACCGCTGGCTCTCCAGCACCTGTGCCAGCTCTGATCTGCTCTGCTGCAGGAGATATGCGCAGAGCCTCCTTTCATAAACATTATTAAGTCCGAGCTCATTTCACAGTCATGCACAGAATTAGAGTCACTTTAGCATCTTCATTTCTCAACAGTTTTATTGCCTTTAAGAAAATTTTTGTAAAATATAAATACAAAGGCAGGAGATTTACTTACAAAGTTAAAACACAGATCTCAAACATAAACACACAATTCAGAAAATTTAGTTTATGTACAGTTTCAAGCAACTTCAACATATGTTAGTTTTTCATATTTTACAAGGTACAGAAAAAATAGTTCAACGTCTTCTTTAAATAAAGAGCATAAAATGTTTAAACATATATAAACAATCCGGTTTGATGTGTGAAAACTAAATTTCACAGCTTTTAAATTAGGATATAAAAGTTCTTACAATTAGTTGATGTGTATGGATATGGTTTAATTTATATTACAAACTATTGAATTATATTCAATAGTGCTTACCTGGCCAAAGCAGGTAATTCTGTAAACAAAAAAACAAAAATAATATCACCAAGTGCCTTCCCAAAATCCTATCTCCCAAACAAGCCACATGACTTTGATCACATCACCTATAAAAAGTATGTTCTGTGTAATCAGTGCTTTGTATGAAACAAAGTCAATGTGTGGGTGTATTCTCTAAAAAAAAATGTGTTCCAAGTAATAACAAACTTATCCCAAAGCCTGTGTGCATTTAAAGAAACATTATATAACAATTTTGTAAAAACTGATTGAAGTTAAAAAAAAATTCTTCCAAAATCCATCCAACTGGAATTCAGATCTCTTATATAAAGGAAAGATATTTTCATATTTAATAGTGTCCTTTCTTTACAGAAACAATTGCATTTGAACACATATACATAAAGAAGTAACTGTATATAGTACTGTACATTAAACGGCCTGATGGTTCAGCAAAGGATGTCGAAGGGAGGGTCCTTGTGTGGATGCAACCAGTGAAGCGAGGAGCCCAGCAAAGTCTTGAGTTCGCTTGTAAACTCTACCAAGTCCAACAGCTCTTTGCTTTCTGGGTTAAACGCTTCAAGGTCCGTAGCACAAGTGAGCAACTGGCTGAGAGAAGTCTGTTTGTAAAACTCTGCCTCTGTGATGGTGACGACTTCCAGATTGGGGAAGTTGCAGCGGAAGATGCGAGATGACATTTTTAGCCTCTTTACCACGTCGGAGAGCAAGAGCCAGTTTCGCGGTCTGGGGAGGTGAAGGAAAAAAAGGCTCCAACAACTGACATTAAGCCACAGGCTCCTCAACCCTCCACTACCCCACTGCCGTGTGACAGAGCCCTCCTACCCGCCCCACTGAAACAATCCCCTCAAAACCAAGGGCATTGCCTGAGGACTCAAACACCACAGATGCAGGCGCTGGAGCCTACAAACCCAGGGCTTGTGAGTGCACGCGTGTCCCAGCAGCCACACCAACATCTAAAGCTTCAGCGGGCTGAGCCTGACTATCATGCAGCAAGTCAGGAGATGGACAACAGTTATAATCTAAATTTCAGCATTTCTGACTTCAGCAGATGTCGGTGTTAAATATAAGTCATCAGAGGGTTGTTTTTCAGATTAAGAAGACAATTCTTTAATTTAACCTTTCCAATTGTCCATTTCAGAAAACCTGCGTTACATCAATCACCCAAATGATGAGTATATGCTAAAACCTGTCCTGCTGCATGATTAGTATTTAAAACTGTTTTTCCCACAGCTGTCATCAAAACTGGTGCGAATGACAAACGGTAGCTATTCACTAAGCTAATCTATATCTTCAGTACAATACAGAATCAAACGTTTCAGGTCTTTGCTTATTATTATCATAGTATCTTCTGTAAGGTGTTTATTTGTTTGATCTGATTTGGGGTTTGAACCAGTTTTGCTGCAGCTTCTAGAACAGCACTAACGGTGCGGTTTTGTCACCTACAAAAGCACGTCCGTTCAGCATAGCAGAAATGCCTGTTAAATAAAATTAAGAACATCTTTCCGGCATCATAGCCAAATTAAAGTGCCAGAAGCACTTGTGTTTGGGGATGTTTCTATACCAAGGTGTCTGGCTGGGAAAGAATTTGTGTTCAAATATAATTCACTCTGCTATGGAGCACGGCACTCCAAACAGAGCCCCCACAAGGCAGCTCTTCCCCCTTTCACCCTCTGTTATCTTATTTCAGAAAAGCCCAGCAGTTATGGTATTGCCGTCTCACTCACATTAGATAGCGTAAACACATTTCCCACAGATACAAACTGCTGTCGTCCCAAGCGGGTCGTTTCAGCTATTTTCATCCCAAAACCTGTACTTGTTCTTACCCCTGAGAGAGACACACTTGGATGTTGTAACAGGGCAAGGGAAGTTCATCCGAAAATTCAAATTCAAACACATCACTAAAGCCATCTTCATCTTCATCACCTGGGCCAGGGGGATTTGCCAAGATGTCGAATCCAGATTCATCTTTCGGATCTAAATAAAATTGAATAAAAAGGCCAAGTCAGCATTTAAGAGACCGTTGCAGGTCCTCCTTTTTCTTCTAATAATATAATCTGTAAATAAAATCACTTTGCTTCCTTCCTAACTTCCTCCACCACAAAAACAAGCCAGCCCCCGCCCCCACATGCTGCATGTTTTGAAAGTCTCCACATGCAAAGAAAAAAAGGGTAACATTTGCTCACCGCACACAGAGCTGCCATAGAAATCCCAGTACAAACCAGGGTCATCAACAGTTCGACCTTGCAGGTCAGTTAAATACTCTGGAGAGGAAAAAACAACAACAAAAACATACTGATGAGAACAAAAAGCTGGCAAGTTTAGCAGACCGTGTGTCATACAGAGTCTCACTGTGCATACTTCATACCTTCCACCGAAAACACCCACAATGTATTACAGATGCACACGAAAAACGTGCATGTGCCATCCTCACAAATATGCCTGGAACTCGCTCCTCCCCTGCATCCCTTCTCCCGCCACACAAAATCACGGCCCATCACATCACATAATCACCCAGGGTCTGACAGGGACAGCCCCGACCTCAAGCCTCAGTAACTGACAGCAGCACTTTGTTTCTGTGAAACGTAGGATGTACCACGCTTTTTAGCTTGCAGCTACTCTGAACACCAGCTCAGGGGTGAAGCAGTGTCCATGAAGAAACTTATGGAAAAGGTTTTTCCACACAGATGCGTTCAGTAGATACGAGTGTTTTCTACAGATCTAAGTTGGGAGATTTGATCGCTGAGTTGATGAAAAGATACTGCGATTCAAGAGAAGCTACCAAAGCCTTCTCCAAGGCTCCTTGTACATGGTGCCATCCCAGGTGGGCAGTAGGACTTTTTGGGGTAGGGAAACGTCACTCCACAGCCCTCAGTGCCCCGTGACACAAGTCCACACACCTGTGAGGAAGGTCTCCATCAGCTCACTGTGGGTCATTTTCACAATGGTCCTCCCAGAGTACGTCGCGAGCGTGGGATCAGCACCATAAGACAGTAAAAGACGGACAATTTCTAAGTGATCATTTTCTACCGCGTCGTGGATTGGTCTAGGAAAAAGAAAGAAGAAAAAAAAAAGATCACGATATTACACTTTGACTCAAGCATTATGTAAATGTGTTCAAAAAGAAACTTCTGATTTCAGACCAAAGTTATTTATAGCGAGTAACACTATTAATACAGCTGTCAATCGTCTCATTGTTGGTTTTACTCACACATCACTCCCTCCCTCCCCTCCTGTCTTTTCACAGTCAGACTGCTCGGGGCAGGCATTTCTGTTACATCCATTCATTGCCTTACATATTTCGAGGGCCAGTAAAATAATTACACCCCTGTACCAGAAAGCAGGAGTTTGTGTGAAGCCTCACAAACATAATTTTGCTGCAAGTCACTCTACCATTCCAAATCTCTGCCAATTTAACAGCATGTTGTGCAGTGCGGGCTCATTCAGCCTGCCTCTGGGCAAGCACGTACATCAGTTACCCAAATCTTCTAAATTATGTACACGCAAATAAGTTATGAAAATTTGCTAGGAATTAAACTTAGGAGCTATATCCTCTTTAAATAGCGCTTGTGAATATATTTGCAGCACAATTCAACCGTTCTACTTGGCGAATATAAAAGCGTGGTATTTTAAGTTTAGTCCATGCAGAAGTTAGGCATTGTATGTGGCAGCAACAATCCATACAAGCTCGGGCATAGATCTGATGAGCCTACCAAAGGCTACCAGATGTATTACCTAGGCCTACCACATGTATTATTAATACATGTGCCTGGTTAGAGTTCCTTATGACTGACTACAAATCACATTAACTTTTGCCTTTAGAATGCACTACACGAAACAGGGAGTTGTCTGGCAGCAGAACACCTCACCCCCTGGACTAATGAAGAGGTGTTAAAACCCCATTTTTCCCCTGGATGGCGACGGGCAGGAACTGAACACCCAGGGGTGAGCAGCCGTGACTGTTCAGCCGGGTGCTTCCTTCAGGCTGCCAAGCAAAAGCGCCGCCGCCCCCCCGCAAGATTTTAAGCTCTCCAGCAGATGTGTTGAAAGGCGAGAGAGATAAGGAAGGGCTTCAGCTAGGATCACACTCTGCCTCCCTGCAAAACTTGCTGAATAGCATTACAAGGGAAACGAGCCTGGAAGCAGAGCCGAGCAGAGCCTCCGCTCCATGTGCCACCCTGCCAAGCGCCTTGGCTGGCACCCAGGGCTGACCCCCCCGCAGAGCCCCCTGCCACCTGCAGCAACATCCCCACTACGTGACCGCTTTCTGGGCATGGGCTGAGGACTGAGCAGAGGCAGATTTGAACAGCAGAAGGTCGGGGTGAGGAGGAGGGAGAAGAGGAAGGGGCGCCACTGCTTCCCCCTCTATCACTGGTGGGAGGAGGGCTCTGAGATGCCTTATAAAGCAGCGTGTTCCAGGTGTGTTTGTTCCAAGTAGGCTGTGATTTAGGGTGATTAACACGTGAAGCACTCGCGCTTGCTCCCATCTTGCCGGAAAGCTGCGTGCAGCTTTGTTTTTACCACACTCAGGCTGTACTGACACACGGAGATGCACCCAGAGAGCGCAGGGCTCCTTCCCTGCAGAGAGGGGCTTATCCCCCACACACCAGCACAGCAAACAAGCAGCAACCCCATGCTTCTATCTGCTGCCCTTGATCCAATTCGTGCCACCCCACAGCCCCCTGGCACACCTCCAAGCCAGACAGGGGGGGCGCAGGGAAGAGGCGAGAGTGACGGCTGCCTCCAAACACCGAGGCCACCTTCTCTCCCCTGCTCCCGTTGCTGTAGTCTTTAATTGTGAGCTGTTTTCCATTTTATTTTAGAATTAGGATTTTCTGGTTTTGTTGGGGGGTAGGTAGGAGGACTGTGGGTTTATTGGTTTGTGGGTTTTGTTGTTTATTTTTTTGTGTGTTTGTTTTGTTTTTTTGTTGTTGTTGTTTTTTTTTAACTGACTTACCTAAGTGGCTTTTGAAGCAGTAACGAATTCAAGATGATCCCTTAACTTATTAAAAACAGCATCTAAATCGCTGCCCCGTGTTTCACTCAGTTTAGTGACACCCAGCTGAGTTTATTAAAGAGAAAAGCCCTGGGAGGGGAGCCCCTCTCCCCACTCCATGGCTCACCCAGGCCAGCGGGGTGCTGCAGGGGGGAAGGCAGCCCCATCCCACAGAGCAGTGGGATCCCAACCCGGGCACAAGAGGGGATTTTACAAAGGCAAGGGAAGGAAAGACGCAGTAAAGCCCTGTGGAAGGAGGAAGAACAATAAATAGAAGGAAGGAAAGAAAATGCTCCTGGAGAGGGGGGAAAAAAGGGAGTTTCCCCACAGATAAGGCAGGGGGGAAATGCACTAACAGGGTGCTACCAGACTCTTTTACTGGCTTGCACAGCCCTTTGGCAGGTTCAGGAGGGGGACTGTGCAAAGACACGGATACCTATGTTTGCTTCTCCCACCAGGGCAGGCAGAAGGGGGAATGTTTTTCAGTCTTGGCAGAGTTTAACCACCCTCTCTGTAGGATGCAGAAGTGACTACTGGAGTTGGAAACTTTCTCAGATGTGAGAAAAAGATCCCTGGGGGGTCCTCTCCCGGGCTCCTTTGCCCATATAATCTTTTCCGCCCTGAGCATTGTGGAAATAAACATTCCCCATCCCTGACGGTACAGTTAACGGTAGTACAGCTTGTTTTTAAAACAAACCCTTTGAAAGGCCCCAGAAGGGTCTGGGGACATTCAAGAGCTGAGATATCCTACAGCAGACACACATCTCAGCTCTCTCTGGTGTACTGTTGAATTCTTACTACTATTTTTACCGCTACCAGAGTCAGGGAAACATTTCACTGGGGGTTTATCATTCCACCACCAAAATTATAAACTATTTAGGCCAGTCAGGGTTTGCTCTCAGCCTTTCAGGCACCATCAAAATTTTCCCTCGCTGCAGCGAGAGGCCTCGAGACTCACCGGGCAGCACCATATCTGTCTCACGGTTTTATTTTTGTTTCCTTATGGGCTGTTATGCTGCAGGGAGAGGCCTCGAGACTCACCGGGCAGCACCGTGTCTCTCTCATGGTTTTATTTTTGTTTCCCTGGCGGCTGTCACGCAAGGCTGCCCCGCAGAAGCAATGAGGCACGAGTCACGGGAGGCCAGCCACACCGGCTGCCTCTCCTGTAACGCAATTAGCTGCTGGAGGGGATCGTCTTGCCAAGACCAGCCGCGAAAGGACGTAGGAAGAGAGCGAGCCGTCTTGGCACGGTCCTCCCCAGAAATAAAAGGGCTGAGCTCATCAGCCGCCAGGAGAAGGATGAGGCAAGGCTGGCTGCGGAGGGCCAACGGAGCGAGCAGCTGGCGGTGCCCAAGGCAAGGGAGCGCCTCGCCAGCAGGCTGGAGGTGCCCGCGTTTCTGGCGTATGGCTGTGTTATTAAAGCTAAAACGAGGTGAAGAAAGGAGACCAAACACGCCGGCAGCCACCCTGATGTCAGGCACTGGCCTTACACTGCTGTGGTGAGCTACTGCACTTAGCAGGGTCCTGTCGGGGAAGCAGTGCAGTCACCTCTTAAGTACGGCCTGTTATTATTTATAGGTAAGGCGATTAAGAGCCCTTAGTGGCTGCAGCACCTTTGAGACGGGTCTTAAAGATCTCGCGGGGTTCTACAATAATCTTTGATGGGCCACTCTTCAGCAGCAGCCTGCTTGTGTATTCAGGGTCTGCTGACAAGGCTCCGCATACAGAGAGCTACCAGCAGCATGCAGTTTATGGGGGAGAAAAGGGAAAAATGCTGAACCTTGCCGCAGGGAGCCCCTGGGACCAGCTGTGCTGTGCCTGGGGACTGAGGGACACGGTGCCTGCAGGCAGCAGGTTGGCAGGCAGAGCCCCAGAGCAGGGAGGCACAGCACCCGCATCTCCTGCCTTAGTTTTTTATTTCACTGGGATTTCTAAGAGTACCAGAAATGAAACCTGCCTTTTGAACACCGGACTGACTAGCTGTGTGGCTAAATAAAAGGAAAATACAAGGAAAAGGGAGTGAGAGGGGATCTTCGGCCCAGTGCTCTGCTTCATTTCTGAAAGTTGCACATGTACAAAAACGCCATGTCCACTGGGGCACGAGCAGCACAGCAGGCAGGGTTACAAGAAGGCACACAAACTCTGCACAGCTGCCCTACACACTTCCCGTTGGTACAGATACACTGCTTAGGCTGTGGCAACATCCTCTCATGTCACAACTTTTCAGAGTCCCCCAAAAGTCAACACGGAGGCAGCAGGCAGGCAGCAGCCCAGACCCAAACTTCAGGACACGTTGAGAAATCCAGCGAGTGCAGTTACACCAGCGGTCTGGTCTGTATGGGCTCGTGTAGCTGCCTGAACAGTGTGCTGAGTAAGTTCACCAGAGATTTGAAAAAAATATCAATCCAAAGGGGAAACATTTTCAGGAATTTGAATTTTTAAAAGCAACTAAGTTGAGGAAGACTGACGCTTCTTTCCTCCTCAGAGTTAAAGGACAAAAACTAATCAAAGCTTCAGGATCAAAATGGGAGTTGTCTTAGGAACACTGGGGTTTACTTGTGGAGAAGGACAAGTCTGGCCCCAACAAAAGGCAGGGGACAATGCATGCTCCCTACAGAAGCTTCTCCTCTCTGCCCTGCTAGACTGTGGGCAGCTCTACCATACTTCATCTGCACCTGAGATGCGTTTTGGATTCACGCTGTCTGCTGGGCAGCTTTTCAAAAAAAGATTTAAGTCTGCCACCAGAAAGCAAAGGGAAACACAAGCCGAGCTCTGACTCTGCCATCGAGGATCGCACCGCTATTACGTTGGTTTCCAAGGAGCATTTTCCCCACAACTTTCCAGAGTGCACAAGCCAAGTTTCTTCCTGGAAAATTGACTCCGTCTGTGAACTGAAACCAAAAGTGGACCGTGCACTCGCAGGTGACGGAGACTGCCTGTTTCTAGGGCTGTTTTTTTTATCTAGGCTATTCCTGTGAGTGAGGCAAATATCATTTGGGACCTGTTTAACGGCAGCCCTGGCAGCCCAGCTTCTGCTCTCTTGTCTCCTCCCCTCCCCAGTAAAGGCATAAAGAGCTTAAAAACAAAAGAGGCAGACCCTTAGTCATGCTGATTTTACCTCCCTGGCTATTGGGATGGTGATAGTGAATGCGATAAACCATTTAAGATAACAAGCTGCAGGAGCCTGGTGGAATACAAAGCGACCTGTCCCCAGAAGGAATAGGTCGGACAAAGTCCTGCATATTAGGGGGAAAAGTTATCCCAAGGTCAGCCCCGCAGAGGTGGTCAAAGACAGGCTTAGGAATTGGATAAAGACTTCATTAGGAGATGCACAAGGAGCTTAAAAAAGAAGTGGAGCCACATCTTCTACATCCACAAACCAAAAAAAAAAAAAAAAAGGGAAAGAAAACCCACAAGCTCAGTATTCTGTGAGCACCCCTTCTGTGAAGGAGAAAAAAAAGCCAACATTGGCTTAAAAAAAAAATCAATCCAAAATATGCAATGCGCAGATAGAGTTTAACAGCTAAGCAAAACAATATTTTTATAAAGCACATATAGGACTTGCTCACCCAATCACTGTAAAAGCCTGAAGTGCTCTTAAAAGTAACACTACTAACAAGGCAAAGACCACTCTTTTGGCACAACTCAAAGGACCTGGAGCGCATACAAATAGGGCTGCAGCTCAAGTATCATTCCTTCCTGCCCTGCAGCTGGGTATTTCACAAACTCTTTAAAAAAAAAAAACTTGTTAAAATTCCCAGGGGGAAAAAAAAAAAAAAAAAAAAAAAACTCACATTGAAGTGGAGTCACAACAACGATGTGCCCCCCACCACCCAATCGCCCTGTCCCAGTGACCAGGAGGAAGCGTTACCCCTGGGGGGCTTCATGCAGGTTTGGGGGGACATTGGGAGGAGATGGAAGGTAGAGAGAAGGGGTCCTTCCCCACGTCACCGTCCCAGAAGAAACCCCGCGTGGCAGCCCCGCGGTGCAGTGCACTACTAACCTGGTTCCATCCTGCGCGCTGCAGTTCACGTCAGCCCCGTACTCGAGGAGATGTCGCACGATGCTCAGCCAGCCTCTGGCACAGGCCTCATGCAGGGCACAATAACCAGCATTGTCACGATGGTTTACATCACAGACCTTGTTTTCCAAACAATAGAGAACCACTTCCTGGAAATAGGAGAGGAGGAAAAACATGCATCAAGTTATTTGTTACTGCTGAGCTGCTGCACGGGTTTCTCTTCTCTAAGGAAAGGGGGCTGGGAGACAGGAGGCAAAACACAGACTCCCTACAATATGCCTAAGTACCCCCCTAGACACAGGTCAGCCAAAAAAAAAAAAAAAAGGACAAAGGGGAAGGCGTTCAAAGCTGTATTTGTACAGGAGGCACCACGATTGTCAGCAGCAGACAAGACTGTGCAACGCGGCACCGAGAGCCCCGCGTCCCATGGAGAGGTTTTCCCGTCGCCACAGGAGCCCGGGGACATGCCGATTTCCCAGGCAGGGCTCACAGCTGCCGCTTCTCAAAGCTTCCACACGTGAAAGCGGCAGAAAGGTTTTTGCTCTTACATCTGCATTTCTGGGCACAGGATTCTGCACGCGCAATGGCAGCACAGCCCACGTCAGTTTGGTTTGAAAAAGAAAAAGAAAGCACATGATCCGAAACAAAACACATTTAAGACACACAAAGGACAGTTTTCTGTTGGAGAAAAAAAAAAAAAAAAAAAACCCCGCTCTATCAAGATCAGGGAAATCCCATTTTCACCCACACTGATTTTCTGCATGCAGAACCAGAGTCAGGCACCAGGTTCCAATAACTAACCCGGCGCTGTGGGAAGCCATGTGAATTTAACGCAATTCATCTTGCAGTCAAATACACCATGGTTGAGAGCCTGGGCCAGGCTCAGAGCTCTATGCCGTCGCGTGGCCTTGAAACAATGACTGCTCCATCACTCAACCAAAAATTTAGGATGGTGTGAGTCTTCCTCGATTTGTGTCAGATGAAAAATAAAAAATAAAAAACACACATTTCTAAGTGATGCTGTACATACAAGGCAGTCCCCATGGCAAGATTAAGCCATTAATTTTGCATTTGCTGCTCTCAGGGATTACGGGGTAAGGCGTGGGGTGGGGGGCGCGTTTGCTTTGTCGGAACGGGAGGATAAAACAACCGCCGGGTGCAACGCATTTATCCCTCCAGTTTCCAAATCTACCGGAAAGCCCGCAATCATCCGTGTTCTCGGTATCCCTGACCCGAGGACTGGTATCCAGGATACAGCATGAAGCTGTTCTTTTAGCAGGCCCTCACCAACCAGGCGAAGGAGGAGAGCAGCGAGCCAGAGAGCTGCCGTCCCGGGCACGAGAGCATCCCTCCCTGCCGCCCTATCCCACGCCCCTGGTCGCTCAGCCTGGCACCCCACGGGCCCTGCCTCTGTCACCCGGCGGCTTCTGGTGGTCCCACTTGCCGCCCCAAAAGCCAAAAAGCAGCCCAGGAAGGGTGTTCTTCACCCTGCGCTTTCCCAAAGCCGGTGAGAAAGGGCGGTGTGAAATTATACCCTAGAGGCAAGAAATTTTCCTGCAAAACCAGACCACCCCACAAGGCAAATTAGCGGACGGCTATAGGTAGCAGAAGTGGCAGCCGTATTCAGCGCTGCCTTTAGCACGCAGCTACCATTTAAAACAGATTCTGCAGCTCGAAATAAGAAAAAGACCTTTCATCTAATTTCATGGAAAGCAAAGGCTGGTTCTAGGGCAGAATACCTACCACCGGCCGAAAACACTAATTTTGTCGGGCAATTCTACATTTAGAGGCTATAAGAAGAATGTCATTAACCACAAAATGTAACCATAAAGACCATAAAACTCTACATTGTTAATTAATTAAATGCCTCATTAACTTTTTTTAACATGATTTATTCAATTTACAAAAAAATTAGCCTTCGCCGCCGAATAGGGGAACATGTGGTGCCACAAACACGCTTTTGGTTTCACGAGCACCGCTAGATAACATTGGAGAAAGGCCATGAGACTGCCACGGGGTGATTTAATGTCTGTTCAGGTGCTCTATTCCAACCAGCAGTCTGAAAATCACTCTCGGTTAACCCAGAGAGCCAAGCTCACATGTCACCAGCCAGCTCTGTGCCACCACCACTTCTGTGGCCGGCAGCTCATTAGCCAAATCACAAACAGCCACAAGAATAGGTGCAAGACGCGGGAACCCACCTTTGCAGTCATTCAGCCCCCTTGAAACAAACATCTTTTCCCCACTCTTATCATACACCACACATTCCCCTTATTTTGCTGCCTTTCTAACCAGGATTTAATCCCAAATCCACCAGAGAACTTCCCAAGTGCAGGCACAGGCTAAAAAGCAACATGCGGCACAAAGACAGCCCATGTTTCCTCTTGCAACACATTCATTACTCGAGATTTTGTAATTTTTTTTTCCAAAAAGACGTTATGCTCCCTGTAATTCCCCCTCCTTTTTCCCCCTTCACAAACAGTAAATTACAGTTTTAAGACTACTATTATCTCAAGTCATTTGTTTCAGATGGGGAACACGTAATGGATTCAAGCGCGACCATAGACTGCCATGGGCTGCTCACATCCTGATCAAGCAGTGCCTGGCGCAGAAGTCTAGTGAAGGAAAGGTAAACCTTTCTTGTAGCCTGGGTTTTGCTGAGACCACGGGATATGCAGAGCTGAGCACCGTGTGCCACACCACCTGCATGCAGCCTTGGGGCCGCAGCCCTGCACTTTCTCTGTGCCCCAGTTCTCAGCAGTACCGATGGCGGCCACAGCTCACACCTACCAGGCTTTTTCCCCCTCTTCGGTGAGTTCAAGTCAGTTGCCCTCGTGACAGAAAATCAAAATCCCTAATCAAACAATGATGGAAATGCCTGCCGAGAACACAAGGTTACCCAAGGGCTCCAGGACCTTCACCTTGGCGAGCCCTGGCATCCATGCGCTTTCACAGCCATCCTAATATGGGCCAGTGCTGCAGCCAGCAAAGCAGAGTCCTTGGCCCCTGCTAGAGCAAAACCCTGGCCCATCACAAATCTCTGGGGCAGCTCCCACCAACCTCAGAAGGCAAAGCGCCCAGCATCCCATGGCAGCACTCTGCCACACGCCAGAGTGCTTGCCCCATGGACAAGGGAAGGAAACGCGTGCCGACAGCTTGCAGCACATGCTATGCTACGCTTTGGTTTGGGATCCATAGGAAATTTTAGATCCATCGGAACTTAAATAATTTAAATGATAAAGATTACCATAGCAACGCTGTAACAACTGCTTCTCCTCCTCCCAGCCCAAGTGCCCTGAGCTGGAAGAAGCTCTGCTTAGGGCACGCGCCAGCTTTCCAACATGCCCCTGCCTTCCAGAGCTGGAGAAGGCCTCCCTCCATCCCAGGCTCCCCAGCTGCATGAAGGCAACTTCCAGGTTTCAACAAGTCCCCGAGGCCCCCAGCAGTGCCAAGGCTAAGCCTCAGCACCAAAAGTCAAACAGGTCTCTTCTCACTATCCCGGCCAACAGCCTCTCCATGAGACCCCAAGTTGAGCAACAGTGACACTCACACCTACATTGCCCAAATAAAAGCATGCTTCAAAACAGCTGAGTTGGCGGATTCATCAGTTCCTGATTTTTGTAGCAACAGGGGGGCTGTTTCATTAGACAACATTGTTCCAGCTACGCTGAGAAGCTCCAGACTGCGAGCATAAAACACGTGCAGTGCTCCTGCGACACATCCGATCACGCAAGAGGACACTTTAAGCACTACACCCTGTCACACACCCGACGGCTCCTTGGAGAAAAGAGCGAAAAAAATAAAAGCCTGCTCCTAACCTACACGCTCCTCACAACTAACAAAGGCAAAAATGACACGGCTCATTAAAGATCACCGTACCGACTTAAAAAAAAAAAAAAAAAAAAAAAAAAAAGGCCGGGGCGGGCCGTGGTTGCAGATGGTTTACATTTAAACAGAAGCAAAGGCTGCTAATAAAACTTCACCCCGTGCTTGCTCCCACAGGATGCCACCCGCCTCACACCCCCAGGTGACAGCGGCCCCCTGGGGACGCAGGCAGGGCCCTCACCTCGTAGCCCAGGCGTGCTGCCCGCTGCAGGAGGGTCTCGCCCGCGTTCTTGTTGACGATCAGCCTGCGAGCCTCGGGAGGCATGGGCCGGCTCGGGGTGGTCTCCGGCGGGGGGCTGGCCACCTGCAGCGGCGAGGGCTGGGGGGCGGGTGGCAGCGAGGGGGGCTGCTGCAGGCGCTCAAACAGCTTCTGCTCGTAGGGCTTGGCCGGCGAGGAGTCGCAGTCCGAAGCAGGCTCCGGTCGCTTCCTGACCTTCCTCATTACCGTAACCTGTCAAAATCGTTATCGGTTTAGGTTGTTTCTTTTTTCTTTTTCTTTTTTTTTTTTTTTCATTCCCCTCCTCGCTTTTACAATGCGGCGAGGGTATTGCATTTTGCCAGCAGAGAATTGCATTTCCCTGCTCGCACTGAATTTTTCAAGAAAGCTCCGCTACAGCTTTTAAATGCAAGACTCCTCAATACCCGCAATAGCAGCCTAAACAGGAGCAGGTTAAGAAAAGGAAACACAAGATGTGCAAAGCATACGCAGGAACGTCTGAAGGGAACCACCGCTACCCCGCATGCACGACAGCGCGGCAGTTTTAAGCAGGCTGGCTCTGCATTTGGTGGTGCTAGTGGACAATTAAGTCTAAATAAAGATACCTTATCTTCAGCATTTTCGATATCTGTGGTATCATCCCCTGTCAGGGATGACCTCCTTCTCCTCTCCTGCAGTGCCAAGTGTTTTGTTTTACACTGACGTTTCCCTGATGGCTTCTCACACTCGGAGTATTTCTGCAGCAGAGATGCAGGTTGGAAATCCTCCTCTTCATCTGTGTACAGCCCATCTGTCTTCCGGCTTTCTTTAATTTTCTGCTGTTTGGCAGCCAACCTCGAGGCTGGAGTACAGCTTGGCTGAGCCTGCCTTTTGCTGTTTGCATTGGTGGATGAAAGGCTCTTCATGTGCGGAGACACTGGGAATACAGGCAAGCCTAAACGGGAAGGAAAGGCATTACACGTTGCATGGTGTGTTAAAAGCAAAACATATTGCTAGCACTTAACACAAGCTCCTTGACTGCTTAAGAGATCTACCAATTACATTTTCAAATCATTAATATTTCAAGCGTTCCGCATTCAAATTGTAAACAGCATCTTGCAACGCAACGCTAGCTAATCGTCACGATGCTCCGATAAAGATCGCGACACCACATTCCCCGCCACCGGTGCCCGGGTGCTGCAAGGGCAAAAGCCTGCCCCGCTGCGGGAAGAGGCCGGTCCTTACCTGGGACTGCCTCGTCTGGGTGGAAACCAACTGCTCCCTCACCCTGCGCCCTGCTGGGCTTCTCTGCCTCCTCTGCTCGAGCTGCAGGGCTGGGAGGAAGGAGGGAGAAGGAGGAGAAGCAGGAGCACAGAGAGGTCTTCATGGGACAGCACCGACAGCACAAGGAGGGGGAGCATCTCCCTGGCAGCGGTTTGATCTCGAAGCCAGAACAAGAGCACAAGAGGCGATGTGGGAAGCCCCGTGCACGCCCGCTATCCACAGCGTGGGATGGGGCAGGAGCAGCCAGCAGCTGTGTTCTCCAAAAGGCTGTGAGAGCAGAAAGCGCTGGGAGGTGAGGCACAGCCAGCGCTCTGCAGCCCGTGGCAGGATGTGTGCAGGGCTGGGTTTTCTCGGCGGATGAGTTAGAACAAGCTGAATCCCACAATCTGGGCCACATGCAAAAAGCATGGGTACTTTTTTTCAGAGTGCGAGCGGGTTTTTTGCAACAAAACAAGGACAAGAAAGTTGACTTTTTATAGCCTGAATTTCCCTTGGGAAGAGAATTGAGGTGGCCTCAGAAGCAACTCCTTTGCAGAAAAAAATGAATTAAAGGTTGCTGGGAAGGAAGGGACACTTCAGCCAAACAATGCCACACCATTGAGGGAAGGTGCGGAAAAAACCCAGAGCACTTGAAAAAGGCTCCTTTGCTCTGAGGAGCCTCTGAAGTGATGCTACTTTCAGCACAGAAGAGATGGCAGGAACAAGTAAGGCACAAGGCTGCTCAGAGAACAGGAACCTTTATTTAAAGGGACTCGATCCAGAGCCAGTTGGTTAAAAAAAAAAAAAAAAAAATCTAGAATACTCTTAGTGGGCATCTTCGTACTTCTGTCTTCCCTTAAATAGAGCTGTGAATGCAACTTGCAGAAGGCTTTCTGGATTAAAGATGAAAACAGAAATCCCTCAGTTCTTCAGAGCCACTTTCTAGAAAAAAATGCACACCGCGGCTTGCCAACCAGATGTCAGGGGATTTACAGGACACATGATGTGCAGATTGTTCAGCAAAAATCCACAGACTTTTCAGGCTCTGCGATCAGACAAGATGCCTTCCAGTTGTAGGCTGAGCCTACTGATGCAAGGTCAATTTTCCAACTCTGCAGGCAGCATGATATAAGAAGGGTGTTTCTCATTCTCCTGCTCCCAACTAACCTAACTGGAGGAGCACGGACAAAGCCCAACTCCAATACAGAAGTATCATTGTTATTTCCTTAGTGACTTACTAAAAAAATCGCAAAGATGGAAAACAGCAATGAGGTCTGGTGAGTGCAGGGGAAGTCAGAAACCACTGCTTGGCAAAAATCAAGAAGAAGGGAAAAAGCTGTTCTGGAGAAGGAGAGAAGTACAGAAAGGACGCAGGAGGAAAGCAGAGGAAGAGGAAAGCAGAGGAAGAGAAGCTCGTCTCAAAGAACTGCAGGCTTTCTCATTCAGGGATGCCGTGGAAGTTTAATCATCACCAAAAACGTGCTCCCAGCCTGCAAGCTTCACGTGAACCCTGCACTCTGCTCTGACCTCCACGGTGGTGACAGCAAGCACAGAACTAAACGTGCGCTGCCGCTGAGAGATCAAGAGCAGCGAAGCGACGCCCAGGAGCTTCAGGATCAATAACTTTGCAAAAGGCCAGCACTCTCCAGAAAAAGATGAGCATCAGCCCAGGAAATGCAAGACATGCGGGCTGAAAAAAAGGCAAGTGGTTCATCCTCAAATCCCAGCCCATCTTCCTGGCCACAACATGCGCGATGGGAGAAGAAACAAGAGCAAGGATATCCCCTTAATATACATGCAAGAAAAAAAAAAAAAAAATGTAAAAGCAGGCCTCTGAGTGATGTGGGTTGTGGTGAGCCTGACTCAGAGCAGAATTAGCTCCCCAGCCCACAGGACCAAGCTGCACACTGCCTTGTCCAGCTCCCGTCCTCAGCCCAGCTCCCAGGGGTGATGGATGGGGTCACCGCAGGGATCAGAGCGCCTGCATTGGCTGGGGACCTGAGGGCACCACCTGGGAGCTGGGAATGCCTGTTTGCAGACACAGAGAGAAAAAGAGCTGCAAGCAACAGTGGATGTTCCCATGTTTGAAACACCCGCTTGAGAGCCATGTGTTGGAGAAAAGTTTGAGGACAGGTCCTGGGAGAGAAGGAAAAGCTAGAAGTTTACATCCCAGTGTGACCATCCCACAGAGAATGCTCTGTTGCACAACGGGAGGGAAATTTCCCCATCCTAGTGAGCTGCAGAAAAAGGAGATTGAAAGGTTTACACTTCAGTGGGGCTGGGGGAGCGCCAGCATAGTGATTTGAATGATCTCCAGTGCCTCGGCACAATGACTGGTGAGGCACAATTTAGTCAGGTTTATGGGTTTATTAGAGGCTCCCAAAACCAAGTTTTTCATAGCCACAGGCTGGCTGAATTTGAATACCTCTGGGGAAAGGGCATAAATCGGGAGGCACCTTTTTTGATTTCCTGAGGTCATGTGTGAGGGAAGCCTGTTGCTATCATGTGAGGCATTGCAGGGGAAAGCTAGAGCATCCTTACACAATGTGCCTTCTTGTTAGCGACCCTCGTTTAATCTCTACATGATATCTTTTTCTGAAAGTACAAAGGGGAGCAGGTGATGGGCAGGGATGTTTGAGCTGATACCATGCTCACCAAGGCAGCACATAAAGCAAGGGAGGAAGAGTGAAATCTCCCTTTAAACTAAGTTTTGATCTCCCCACAGATCCTTTTGGAGAACCTTCCCCAACCATAAGCATCAAAGTTTGGGGTTTTCTGCTCTCAGGTAATCTTAATGAGGGGAAAGATGGGTGGGGAGCTTTGGGACAGCAGAGATGCCAATAGTTCTGCCTGCAACCTGGAGATGCCACCCAGGAAAATTGTCCCAAAGTGCAGGACAACCTGGACTCGGTCCTTTCCTTGGCATGGGACAACAGATCCACTTGCCATGTGCTTCTCCCTCTTGAGGGGTCTCAGATGGATTACAGGTAAGGCCAGCTGGGGGGGGGGGGGGGGGGTGAAGTGCCACCAGGCTTGATGAAACTCCCAGCCCTTGAAGGAGCCCAAACAACCAGCTCAGAGCTCCCCACCACGGGGACTGAGCAGAAATGAGGGATGAGAAGCTGGAGGAGGGAAAGAGCAAGGGAGGGAAGCTGCCAGAGACAAAGCAAGGAAAGCTGATGTACTTGAGGAGGTGACCCTGCAGGAGAGAGATGCTGGGAAGACCTCAGCACCTGCATGCGGAGCAAGCCTGGGACAAACCAGCCAGACATCCCCAAGGCAGGAAGACGAGCCTTGCTCCTGCCCCAGAAAAGGCAGAGAAGCCCAACAGTGCAGAGGATGATGGAGGCGTTGTGTTCCCCAGACAGAGCCGCTAGCTGTCCTGACGCTGCTTCACGGGGGTCCCCACCACCCTAACGCAACCCCACCATGCGTGGTTACAGGCTCCCTCCCACATGGCCTAAGAGCCCACTCGCTCCCCCCCCGCCCAGGACCGTCGTACGCCCCCCCCCCCCCATTTCCTCTAGAGGCACAATCTCCGTCTTCACGTTATCTCTGGAGGGGTTATGGAAAGCCAGAACACACACACACACACGCACGAACACGTAGTTACACGCACATACATAAACACATTTGCTTGTCTGCCAAATATCAGCTACGGTGCAACTCTTAGAGAGGAGGTGTCAGTGCTTATACAAATGGACATCTACAGAAAGATAGATAAGATAGATAGATAGATATTTTTAAAATAAAGCTCTCGACAATCCCTTAACATCGGTGGCAGCATGCGTCACTGTAAATGCTAAAGCCAGCTGGTTTCCCTAGTAGTCTCTGCATACCTTGTTCATTGTCACTTGTTTTGAGGGACTCTTCAGACCAACTTCTATTGCTTTTGGCCTCTGACCTTTTCTTGGTGTGCCTTTCTTCTGTGAAGTCTTTGACCTTTGCAGTGGCCTCTGGCTGAACAGCCTCAGCTAAATCTTTCCTGCTTTGCCGGCCCAACTTGCCGGACGGGGATCTCTCTGGTGACACCTGCTGCTCCCATAGTTCCCTAAGATGCTGCAGGTGACGCTGCTTTTTGGGATGGAGCCCTGTTAATTCAATGCACACCTTCAGGTTGGTCACCTCATTACAATTGGGCTCTTCTAAGTGGTTAGAGGAATTGTTTGTCATTTCCCTCTCAGGCCAGTCATCTAATGGAAAAATAACTAAAAATTAATCAAAAAGCCCCCTCAACTTAAAACAAAAGCTACATTTCACTTTCGGGGCATATAGTCTCAGCTTTACCACCACACTATGCATTTTAAAGGTTCGCTCATTAAGGGTTACATGCACTACAGTAACTTGCACTGCTGTGGCTACAATGTCCAATGACTAGTGCTTTACCCTCATATACCGAGGTTTTTATATATACATATATATATATACACATATATATACATACATATATATACATATATATAATTTCAAGTGAAATGACAGTGCTCACATTAGTAACTATCAAGTTCAAAAATGGAAACACATTAAGCCAAAGGGACGTTCCTTTCACAAGACATTCCTTGAGAGAGACCACAGCAAAATGCCAGCTTACCTTTGGAGCTCTTCTTCTTTTTTGCCTTTGATATAAGTTCATCCTGCAGCTCGTCCACAAAGTTTTCAGTTTGGCTGCCATCATTTTGCACTCTCTCACCAGAGTGTTTACGCTTCCTGTCCAGACGTGGACATGGATGTTGGCCAATATCTTCTGTTGGCTGGTCTTCCGCTTTCTCATATATAGAATGTCTCTCTAAGTAACATTTCTCATTTGAGAGATCTTTTTCCTCCGGAGTTTCAAGGAAGTGACCTTGGTTGTTTTCTGCACTGGCAAAATTACCTAGAAATAAAAAATAAAAAACACATAATAAGTGCAAAAGAATTCATTGTGAGAAAGCTACGCTCTCCGATCCCTTCAGTGTCATCCCTATCATGACTTAGGGCTTACAAGGCATGCAAATAAATACAAAATTGTACTTCAGAACAAATCTCCTCTGGTCAGCCTAAGTCGGCAGTTTTCTCAACAGCTAAGTACAAATCCCCCGAAAGTATGATACTTTGTGCCATTTTTTTAAATCAGTTTAAGAAGTACAAAATTCACAATACTTGTAGCCATAGAAACATCACAATATGCTTTTTTAAATAAAGAAACATCTTTAGATATCAAAAGCACAGACCCTTTTCAGCATGCAACCTCGCCCCCAAAAACCTTGGTAAGTAATAATCCAAGCTTCACTTTGCGACGACTTTATTTTCAAAAATACTTTCTGATGATGATAAAGTATTAGTTTTTCACTAATTCATAATCTTTCCCTAACTTCACGCATCGAAATGCAGATTCTGACTTAAAAGCATTTGTCCCTTCTTCTGGAGATGTAAGTGGGAAACGGCACACGCACACACATACACAGGAATACCACTAAGAATAGCTATGATATTTTGCAAAAAGCTCTACTTGAATCCAAGGTTATAAAAAGGCTTCCTCACTTAAAGCAATCAGCCAGTCGCTGTATATCACACGATCTTTATCACCTCCTTTTAAAAAAGACCTCGCTTATTCAGGGAGTATTTCCAGCAATAGCAACCAGGTGAGCTTTGAAAAGCCTCCCGGAAAGTGGCCTGACAAACTGGCGCAAAAATACCATGTTGCCAGGCTTGCTGTGCCTTCACCTCCCCCCCAGCTCTCTTCCCCCAAAGTTAGGGACAGCTCAAGTGATTTCAAATGGATGCTTGACTTAAAATGGCACTTCATCATCATCTTGAATGGGTAGTCTTTCTTTGGCTTAACCAAATGAGTAGGCGGAGGTGGTACAGAGTGTGTGGCTGCTCATCAGCTTTCTATTTAGCCCTCATGGCTAAAAAGCATATTTTCTCCACGCATGCCTGCTGCTGTTTGCCTCTACTCTCCCTCCTGCGTCCTGGCAGGACGTCCCTCTTCCTCTTCGCCCTTCCTCCTCACTTCCCTTCTCATTCATACATCTGCCGGTTCCCAGCTGGACTCACTCCCATCCCCTGCCACGCAGGCATCTCCTTCCTCCCCCGGAGCCTCCCCAGCCTCCTCCTCCTCACAGCCTGCCTCCAACTTCACCACTTCCCCCTCAACAGTATGGGGGCTTGGGCTTTCCCCCCTTTCCCAGCCCCTCTGCCCTCCCATCGGGTCCCAGCCCCACCACACCTCCCTAGGGCAGCTCGGGGTACAGCCCAAACACATCCCACTGTATCTGGAGAGCACCTTCCTACTGGTTTCACCATGATCCTTGAAATGCCTGCTCTCAGAAACAAAAGGCAACGGATGGGTAAAAAAAAAAAAAAAAAAAAAAAAAAAAACACGCTCTGATGAGATTTTTCTTCACCACAACTTGGAAAAGGCCCCGAGTACCACACAGCTGTTTGCAGGCACTGGAAGACCCAACAGCCTCGTTTTACACTGTTTGGGAAGCTGCCCACAGGGCCGCTTTACAAAACAGCGGAAGATATTTGGCCAAGAAAAATCCAAACAGAAGCTGACTTTCTCCAGGCAAGCGTCAGGACCTTCAGGCCACTCTTGCTATCTAGCGACCCTGTGTCCCCCAAAACCAGGCAGAATTTGGAAACACGCTGCACTTGCGCATGGGGCTGGGAGTGGCTGCGCAGCACACCAGCCGTGGCTCACACTGGACCCGTAGCCTTTCAAGGATCCCTTTAGGAACACCTCTATCAGATTTCAGTTTACATTTTTGATGCAAGCTGCTCTTTCACCGTAAGGAAACATCGTAATTTCAGCCCTCTGGCCCCGGCAGCAGCTCCGCACCACAGCTCCCGCTGGCCATCCCCAGGCAGCCCTCCTGCTCACGGCGCTGCCTGCCCCTAAAAAAGGCAGGCACATCCCGACCGGCTCACAGAGGAGCTTACGCGGGGTCAGAGGAAGCAGCAGCAGCCCGGGGAGGGCTTGGATGCTCTTAATCTTCGAGGCTCGCAGGAAGCAGCAATCTAATTCCAGCCTGCCGCCACCGAGGGCAACCGGCTTCGGATTAATTCCTTTTCTACTCGAGGAGGGCTTGGCACGGCGAGGCAGCGCGCCGCCCGCCCGCAGACATGAAAAGGAGGGCAGGGACGCCGGCTGGCAGCTCTCCCCCGCCGGCGCTGCGGAGGACGGCGCGCACCCGCTCCTGCTCCCGCGGGTAAGAGCGTGAAGCAAGCGACCTCTCGGCTCCGCTCGCTAATCCCCATTGCATAACCACCCTGACGCGGCAGAGGATGATGGGGATGGGGCTGGGACACTACAGGGACAGGATGCTACCGGGCAGGGACACTACACAGGATGCGTCCTCGCTGCCCTGCTGAGGCTCCCTGCCTCCACCACGGGTCTCTCTGGGGGTCTCTCCCCAGCAAGACCACCAGAGGAGCACAGGCTCTGGTCACACAAGCTCCACTCTGCCCTCAAAGTGTTTTGCCAACAACCTGGACAAGCTACAATGCTGCCCCATATTAAGGGAGAAACATCAGCAGGAAACAGAAGCATAAGCCTACCTTGTGCCCTTGACAAGATAATTTGTTTGCTTTTGTCCCCCACCCCCGTGTATCTACAACATCCTCTTCTCTGCCCCAGGAGAAAAACAACAACAGAATATTTTGGGTTTTCGTATCATCATTATTCAAACAGCGAAGAGGTAGCCCGAAACATAGGATAAATGCAGAGTTCTCATAGCAACACACCTCGATGAGTAAGGAGATTAAACTCTTACACGTGTTCCTTCCTCAACCCTCAAGCGCTCGCGACTCTCACCACAGCTGTGAGAACCAGTACTGACACCTCAAACCATCTCTTGCTGTCCTACAAAGCTACAGACGAGGAAGAATTAAGAAGAGGCTTCTTCACGTACGGTTTCTGCCTGAAGCCCTATTTCCTCGGCACACCGGCTGCAACCTCGAGAGAAACAGTTACACACACAGGCAGCCGAAAAAAAAAAAAGACACCCGCACAAACTGTCCTTCGTTTTTCCATCTTCCTGTTGCGGTCAGCTGCTTGAGACCAGGGCCTCCCATGCAATGCAAACAAGGAAACACATCTTAGCGTTTAAGCTGCAATTCTTTTGTTCAAATAACATGGCAGCTATAAACAGCTTTTCCTCTTCCCCGGAGCAACCTCGTATTGCACTCACTTATGCAAGACACCCTTTATTCATCCCGGCACCTTAACGACCAGCCAAATGCTAAAAACCAGTACCCTGCATCGAGATCACAACATGATTAAAAAAATTCAGCAAGACGCCTTCAGTATCGAATTCACAGCGTCCCATGGGGCAGAGGAAACATGGCTGATTTTGTCTTGTGTGGTTTTGTTGTTTTTTTTTTCCCTCAAAGCATCCCTGCTTGGGAACTTTCCATATTTGTTTCCTTCTGCCTGAACAAACAAACCACCGCCATCTCCCTGGGCAGACTTTTTTTTTTCCCCCTCTTTTTTTGCACTATGTCCTGTCAAAGGAAGGTAATAACTGACCAGGGCAAAGGATGTGTTTACTGCTCCGACCTCTCGTTTGTTCAGGTATATTCACAGTCCAACAACAACAACAAAAAAAGACGTGGATTACCATGCCATGTGCAAACGGGCAGCTCGCCCCGATGCTGAAGATCAGCCGCGAGTGCTCTGGCAAATCACAGCCTTTGCTTTCACACATATAAACTGCTTTAACTTTTTCCTCACGACCTCACGCCCAAATATCAGGCTTTGAACCTATCAGGTCCTATTTTTCCTGGTTAAGGATTAAATGGGAAGTGTCTTCCCGCTGTAAAATTAGATGAGCGGGTAATTATGCTCCCTGACGAAGAAATTCACGGCGTGCAGAACGTGTTCAATCTTTCACACTTCAGTATGATTTCCAATACCGCTACGAGAGCTCTGCTGCGTACCGACATGCGATTGTCACATGCCCGTATTGATGCGCGTGTCCATGCCAATAGCTTAAATCACTTGATCTCTGAACAATTCTCTGACTCATGACATATGCATCCCATAATTTATCATGTTTGTGCTATGGAAATGCACCGTACGAGCATTGCCTCAGCAACATTTACGAGTCACCTTGGCAACAAAGCAGCTTCGCTGCTGTTCTCATAATGCCCAGCAAACCTAAACAAGATGGGAGAGAATTAAAACACCTTGAGTTTAGCCCCTGGCTTAAATTTCTCAGTAATCTGGAGAGCGGCTACCTCCCTTAAATCAGGCACGAAGCTGCCACCTCTTTCCAGACAGCGCAATCAAGCTGAAGGAGGCTCGCAGCACAGGAAAGCTACGCGCTGTCCTGTCGGAGGAAAAGTTTAAGGAATCAGATATTACGCAAAACCGCTTTTGTTGCTGAAAAAAAAAAAAAAAAAGTAAGTCAGCTCGCATGCTGTACACCTGGGAAAATTATCGAGCCTCAGGGTGAGCTTAAAAAACCAACCCGCATCCCCTCAGGTGCCTCTGTGAGCACCACCTGCCTGCGTTATTCAGCCTGTCCTGGTTGTTGCGCTGGCAGATTTGGAGGAGCCGAGGGGGCGAGCAGCTGGCACGGCCCTGATCTGGCGCCGCAGGCGAGGCAGCACCACAGTCGCGGCAGCGGAGGAGCCCTGCAGGCAGCCGGCAATCACAGTTTCGGTTGCGGTTTTCCTCCTCCCTCCCCACTGACAGCAGCCAGGTGACGTGCTCCCGGTGGTGGTCTCACAGGGCGTGCTGCTCTGCTCAGGATGGAGGACCTCTGCGGCATCCCCATTGCTCACGGGAGGCAGAGAGGAAAGCAGAAGAGGCTCCAAACCAGGAGCCATGTCAAGTTAGCAAGCAAGCTTTCAAGCCAAACGCAACAGCGCGGTTAGAAATTGGAGGAAACTGGAAGAAAATAGAGTTTCTCCCACGATCAGCAGCCGTGGCTCTCGCCAGTGATAAACGAAGGAGAGGGGTGAGCATCACGCTGGGAGATGTGTCAGGAGCGCTGGCACGCCGAGCCACTGCACCGGAGGCAATCCCGAGGCGTGAAACTCGGCCTCCTGATTTATCAGCTGCTATCCCCGGGGGCAGAAGGTGAAACACCGCGATAAAAAACTTTTACTGAGGACTGAATCTGTACCTGTAAGTACTGGCTGCTACACGGCCAAGCATGCGAAAGAGGAGCTCCCTCAGCAGAAACAAGATGAGATTTTAGGGGTCTGTAGATGCAGCCAGACTGAAGTATCACGTTAATTCAGGGCTAATTAGCAGCAGAGAGAAACGAGCTAACATAAGGCTGAACACACTTTCATCTCAAACACATTTTAGCCAGCAGACCTAGACGAGACCATTTAGCCAGCGGAGCCGGAGACCTCACTAAGTGATGAATTTAAGGACGCACCGTAACGCCAGCCTCGTGCAAGGACGGCGGAGGAGAGGCTGTTTCAGCAGACAGCGATGCTGCACCGTCCTTCCTCCCCCAACCCCCAAGGGGGATGCCCCATGTGCCCCCCACGTGCAGGCTCTCGCTCCATCCCTATGCACATCCCCGACCCCGCAGGACCTGGCTGGCCCTGCCACCAGGGCAAGCTGGCAGGAGGACCCCAGGGCATCACCAGGGCAGCAGACACTTCAGCACGAGGACTGCAAGCACGGCATTATCTTCCTCCCTGGAGCCACCCCAAGGCACCGTGGTAAAGGGAAAACCCGTCTGGCTTCCCAGAGGAAGCTCAGCCTCTCAGTCCCCACCCCGGCACCTGCTCCACTCCAACAATTAAAACTTCCCCGTGCTGTCTGGCTAGGCCGATTGTTGTTCACGCACTGTTATGTCAGTGACAGCAATAGCACAGTAACTTGATTTAGGTGAGTAACCGAGCAAGTACGATTGACCGGCATGCTCTCTGCCAAAAGCATTAAGCAAAGACCAGAGCAATAATTCAAAGTTATTAAATTGCCCGAATGAAATCTTCTACTGGCCCTACTCATGAATCTCCATGTACAGAAGAGCACAGCTAACCACCAGGTTACACAAGTGCGTGCACACCCACAGATGCACACACAGGCACACGCACCATAAAGCCTACACTGCGCTTCCTCTTGTTTTGCAATACTTTCAGCATCTTTTTTTTTTTTTTTTTTTTTTGGGGGGTTAAAAAAAAAAACAGCCCCAGGGGAAACGATCCTTTATTAATTATTTAGGTAAAAGAAAACAATTTGGAAATTGATGGAAGCCAGATGCTTTCCAACGGTTCCCAAATAAAAAGCGATTTTGTCTGCATGCGGTAAAAAAGTTAATGTTGCTTATTTACATTTGCCTTGCTTTCGGGGCAGCGCTGCTGGCTGCCACCTCCACAGCCCCAGCACCTTGCGGCAGCCTCGAGGGAGCAGCCAGCCATGCTGGCCCCCAAGGACTACATCAACCAGGCGCATGCAACTCCAGCCACTGCAAGAAGTCATCCAGGCAAACAAGTCTTGTGTAATTTGGAGTTATACAGGTGTTTTTTTGTTTTTTTGTTTGTTTGGTTTTTTAAGGCTGAGCCAGCCCGGCACGTTCCTGCTCCCATCACCCTTCTGTCCTGGCCATGCCACCAACACCCATGGAGGTTGGGATCTGGGGTCTCATACATTCGTGACCTGAACCAGCAACACCACAAGAACACGAAGACTACCCCGTGCAAGAAGCACTGCTGCGAACTGCCGTGACACAGCCACACGTACACACTTCAGAAAGCCATTGAAACTCGCTTACATCTGTCATTGTCATTTTGGTCAGCAATGGCATCTTCCAGAGCGACAGACTTTGGCTTCTTTTCACTGTTTCCTTTCAAGTTTTCCCAGTCTGCCTGGCTGAATCTGCAGACCTCTGAGTCTTTGGTAGCTGTTTGGCCTTCTCTCTCTTTCATCTCCAACTCTGAGAAGCGCATCATTGCACGCTAGAAAGAGAATTGATATGAAAAAACAAGTCTTGCAATAAAAGCTACTTCATTTACCTTACCTTATATGAAAGTATTTCCAAAGAAAAATCTGCTCAAAACCAATGTTTGACAGAGACAGCTTAGCGTAAGAGTTTAAATTACCTGACTTGTAAAACAGTATTCTAGCATCTATATGCAAATAGCCACACAATTCTTTCATATGTAAGTATATAAATATATATAAACGTACATACTGTATATAAAACAAAAACATTCCGTTTTGGAGGTAAGAGACAAAAACAAAAAGGAAAAAAAAAAGGAAAAGAAAAAACAACAAGAACAAAACACGAAACTGTACAATGAATAAAGACGACCATGGCCCACAAACTTCCCTTTGTGTATTTGGAAATGAAATTTAACTCAAAGGTTTATGTAAGAGTCTAGTAATAAAAATTTGAAGAACTGACCTCACAGTAAGCAGCAGGTAGACATAAAATACTGTCCTCTTGTAATCCTTCCATCTATGTAATTAAAATGGGCACTCAATGGATCATTTAGATAATTTCATCCATTTTTATAAGCACAAACCACTTCTTTTCTTAACAATGCAAAACAATTTGGCTTAACTCATCTGTTCATTAAAAGTAAAATACCTTAAGGCTATTCCTACACAGTATCTGTCTGCCATCCCTCAGCATCAAACCTCAGCACTGCTCCTACTCTTTACTACACATTCTCCTGGTGAAAATGTTGCATAAGACCCACTAATACATGGCTGCTACTCCTCTCCATCACACGTCACGTTTGGCATACTAATCAGAACTTCTGGATACACTTTGCTGGCTGACACTACAGGCCAAGTGAGAAATTACAGCCAACGCTAGCGCTAGCATAGCATGCATTCCTGCTCGACTCCCCTCCGTAACTGCAAAAACATTTCATACATACATTAACATTTCTATCAGATCATATTAAGAGCCCTTTAAAACTTACTCGTGCACACATACAATAAAAGCCATACATACTATTCTTTACGTAACCTTGCTTTAATTAACAGACTTCTTTTGCTATTTTTAACCATTCCTGACAAGTACGCCCTAGCAGAAAAAATCCCTATTTCCCCACCTGCGCTGCTTATACCAAACTTTAATACTTGACTGCAACTTACAGCAGAGAAATCACTTAAAAGCGCCGCGGTTGTTAAACCGCAGGGACTCACCTGTAGCGCCCGCTGCTCCCGGCTGAGCTGACTCGAATCTGCGTACAGTTCGGTCGTCACACACTTGAAGCGGTCACCTACATAACCGGCAGAGTTTGCGATCCTTTTTGCCAGTTTAGATGGCTTGGGTTTCAATATTTTGCCATCTGCAGAGTCTGCGTCGTCAGCTCCATCTTTGGTATACGCCTGATTGGTTTCGAGGCTCGGCTGCGTGCTTCCCATGCAGAACTGCTTCGTGTCGTCCTGCACTTTGCCAAAAGCCAGAGCTGGGCCATCGGTCTCGTGGGCAGCTTCCAGGAAGGCAGGTGTGGGCTGAACAGCCACTCTCTCTTTATTTTGGCTTGCAGGTAAGTCCTCCTTCCTCAAGCCGAACACAGCCGAACCCTGGCCTTGCTTAAAATTATAGGTTTCGTGTAGATCGTTATTTCTTCCAAACTCCTCTCTCATCACAATAAAATCTCTGTGCTGAGACGCCTGTTCTACCTTGTGCTTCGTAGGGTCATTAGCCTGATTGCCGCTCTCAGCAGCGAAGCCGGTTTTTGTTAAATTCGTTTCGCTTTTAGCATCCTGCTCATCTCGCAGGATGTCCGGGAAGAGGTGCTTGTCGCTTTTGGCAGAGTTTTTGCCATGGCCAGAGCTCTGGTGCAGTTTCACGTTCTTGTCGCCGGCTACCTCAAAGTGCATCTTCCCGCCAGTCTCCAGCAACTCGGGTAGCCTGCTGCGCAGCGCCGGGTCCTCATAACGCACCCTCTCGTGGGACCTCGACCTCCTCTCCGACTTCTCGTCCTTGCTCATCTCCAGCGCCGAGTGCTGCAGCAACATGGGGTGCACCATCCCCATGCCCAGTGCGTCTTGGTAGGTCATGAACTCACCCCGGCCGGCCGGGAGGCTGTAGGGGAGGCCGGGTTTGGGAGCCAGGTGTCCAGGGTAGAGGCTGCCGTTGGGCAGCAGGACCGGGTGCGGGTACACATGCCCTTTCCCGTGCAGGGACAGGGGGCTGATGGCCAGACCCTCTGGGACAGGGTATGGGAGGTAACTCCTGGGGTAGGGCAGAGGCGGGGAGCGAAACGCCTCGTTGGGCGGCAGAAATATGGGGCTGGAGGCCAGGGCGCTCTCGCTGGCCTTGAAATTAGCTTCCTGGCTGCAGGACTTGGCCACTTTATTGCTGTGCTTGGCCGAGGCAGCCAGGGGCTGCCCGACGTGCTGGATGACAGAGGCCGTGCTCTCTGCACCACTCCTGGCTGCCTTGGTGCAGTCAGCATTGGCATTGGGAGCTGGCGAGGCTGAGGCCGGCCGCCCCCCCGTCGGCACCGTCCCCGCAACGCTACCGACCACCGCCTCCGTGCCGCCCATCCTGGGGCACGAGGAGCTCCGCTGCTGCGGGATCACCCAGTCCAGCGCCTTGTTTTTCAATGGGACGCTTTTGCCGCTCTCCTCACCAGGGCCAGGGCCAGGAACAATCCAGGAGGATGGCGCCGTGCTGATGATTTCAGGCCGGTAGATGGGGCAGCCGTTCCCAGGGGAAAGGGTCTCCTTCTGGGCATCACCCCCTGGCAGCAGCGCGCCACCTCCAGCCCGGCCATGCACCAGCACCGTTGGCGGCATTTTTTTAACGTGCTCTGCTTTGCCAGCAGCCTCGGAGTCGACCACCTTGGCCGACAAGTCCAGGGGCTTGTCCGTGACGTCTTTGGTTGGAGCCTGCTTTTCCAGGAGCGGGGGCGACCGGCTGTCTTTTCGGTCATGGCCGGCCTTCCTGACATGCGGCGCTGCCTGGGCAGGCCCCTCAGCAGCCTCACCAGCCTTGGGCAGCTTCCCGTTGGGCAGCCGCGCGGGTGGGAACTCGCCGCTCACGTTCAGGTAGGGCTTGGGGAGCGCAACTGAGGAGGAGGGCGAGGTGGCGATGCTGGGGAAGTGTTTGTGAAACTCAGCGTAGGCGTCCCCGACCTGGGCAGGCAGCGGGAGGCGTGGGGACGGCCGCGGCGAGTGGGGCAGCAGGAGCGCAGGGTCAGGTGCCATGCCGGTGGGCGCCGTCTTGGCGGCAGGGACACGGGGCTGTTTGCTGTTCTGCAGGTGCGGGTAGGCGTGCGCCTCGACGGGAGTGCCAGGGCTCACCCCCATCTTCCACGACAAGCTCTTGTCCGGGCAGTGCACCAACGGTGGGATGGCTGGAGAGGCTGAGGCGGCCGAAATCCTCATGGGCGAGGCGAGCGACGAAGGGATGTGCGGGGTGACATAGTGGGAAGGAGGCAGGTACAAAAAGCGTTCACCATTCGTGCACACGGGCGAGTAAGCCAGGTGCTGCGGTAAGCTGTAAGTGGACTGCTGAGGTAGCAATGCCTTGTACATGTTCAACGAATACTTATTTGGTGAGTCAAGAAAAGGGTATATGGTGGGTGTCGCCCCCTCCATGTAGGGATTCACCCAAGGGAGCCTTAGGTAGCTAGCACCATTGACACCGAGAGGGCTCTGCTTGTCGCTCGCGGCTCGGTCCAAGCCCAGCGTCTCTCCCGTTGGGACAGAGTTTTTTTGTATTCCAGGTGGCGTTTTGTATATAGCACTGAAGCCGTTAGGGCCTTTTCCAGAGACAGCTGCATTTTCTACCGCTTCGGTGGGATTAGACTTAAACTGAATCTCTGGATTTCTTTCAGGAGTAAATCCGAGACCAGCTATAGAACTCGTAGCATCCCGTGACTTTTCGGAGCCGATTCCACACAAGCTGGAATAGACAATACTACTGGGGACTCTGAGTCCTTCTCGCATAAGTCCAGACCTGTCCATACTCAGAGCTGCGAGACTGTCAATGCGATGGGCTGTAGTTGCATCCACCTTTACAGAACAAGAAATAGGTTACTTTCGCATTCAGCTAAAACTGCTACCGCTCAAACTACAGATATACGTCATCATTTTGAAGAGAAACACCACCAAGGCAAACACATATTTCGCTGGGAAAGCATGCACAAGGTTGGCCACGCTGGAGAGAGTGAGGACAGGAAGCTGCAAAACAACACAGACCACCGCAAACAAAAAGATAATGATCACTCTACATCCAAAAAATAAAACCAAAAGCTTGAGGACCCATAACCCACACAACCACAACTGGCCCAGGGCTGACACTCGGTGGCACCGCTCCTGCACCGGCTGGCTACGACTCCTTGACCCCAGCCCCACAGAGCAAGAGGATGAGGATGAGGGCACGGAGATAAGATCTTGGGGGAGAGCCAAGAGAGAAGGAGGGAGAGCATCTCCTTCTCCTCCTCCAGGACCTCCTCCGCAGATTGATCCACAAGGCAAGGCATCTAAGCACATGGCACAGAGGAACATCTGCCATCACTCAACGGCACAGCGCTGAATTTCTTCTCCGCTCGCTGCTCCCCACGTACACTCGAAGAAGGAAACTGCCAGCTTTGCTGAAATGTCGATGTGCTCAAGGATTAAACCCTCTCATTAGACGTCGTGGTGTGCTGCGTGACATTACTCATGACGGAGCGAAGGAAAGCCGGTGAAGTCACACAGCAACACACACCACAGACAGAGTGGAGAGACTAACGAGATAAACAAAAAAGTCCCGTTTCACCGCTTCCCAGAAAGAACCCCTATGTGCCCGAGCATGGCTAGAACTGCAAGAAAAAGGCATTTTAATCGTTTCTCCAAAGGCAGCATGCAATAACGCCCAAGGGTGGGAGATAGGGCGGGGAGGACAGGCGCTGATGCAGTTTCAGCATGAAGCTACGGTTTCTTACCACACTGTGATTCAGGTGATTTTCCTCCCTCAACTCCAGTCTGCTTTTCGGTGCATCGCCATCATTAACTGGAATTTTCCTATTTAAAAACAGAAGCTTATTATCGGGAGACATCCCATGCATTTCATATCAGCACGAGGTTGTATCGCCTCCGTACTCTGATTCCCCCAGAGAAGTCCCACACGACACCGTATTTATCATGCCGTGTACCGACGCACAGTGACTACTTCACAAAGCGAGGACCATTTGAAAACAACTATAAAGGGTTTTGAAACCAGGATCGCGCTAAGCGCATCTCGGAGTAGCTCTTCCAACACAAATGACTGTTGCCAAGGTTTTTTATTTTGACCCTCCTCCCCCCACCTTTTTTCTTTTCCAAGGAGAAAATACACCATTTTCAACATGCCCTTTTCACGTACCATCCATAAACGCGGTAAAGGAGAAAATTAAAACACACACACTTGTATCACACGAACGTCAGCTGTTCCATGCTAAAGAGGGAGCTGCACATCTGTGCCATACCAGTGTTGCAGCACTGGGACTTGTTATCACAGAAAGCACCGATAAAGAATATACCTTAGTGCCAAATTTCAAATCCCAGGGATAAAAACCGCTGACATGCGGCAGAAGGAAAGTTTCATCATTACCCCAAAGAACTCCTTTCAATCAAAGCACTTAAAGGTACAACATCGCTTAAATCAGAAACGCAATGATAACGTGTTCATTACGTCAGCGACACGTAAAGTTGTACCTAAAAAACCGTGAGGAAAGGTGGGGGCTGCCAAGTGAGATGTTTGGCTGTCTTCCTGCAGTTTATGTTTGCAAGTAGTTTTCCCTGCAAAACACCAAAACTTTCCCCAGCTTCTGTGAGGCTTTCCGCACAATGGCGAGAACACAGGCTCAAAGGGAAGGCAGAAAAACACTAAAACCACACAAAATTGGCACAGGGAATTGAAGGAGTACCTGAAGCTCCTGCTGAGCACTGCTTTGCTTCTTAAGAAGCTGCGTTTTACGTGAAGAGGGCACCAAAAGTGCCTGTGTCACCCCATTGAAAATTATAAAAAAACATAATTTTAATCCTTAAATGAACAATATTTGGAAGAAAAAAAGGTGGGGTCAAAGGGAAATTCACTTCTGGCAGGCGGAAAGGCCACAGCCCCTACTGCACAGGCCAAGCTGTTTGTTTGAAGGTGGAGAACACCAAGCGCCACGTCCAAGTCCCCCCGCCACACAGAGCCACCACGCAGCACTTGCTTTAATTCCCCTTCACAAATATGAAATAATAAATTAATTGTAAAAGCGCGTTTAAAGGCTGCTTTGGGGAGTAATCTCTTTAAAGGGCGTCCCCGCTTCGCTGACCCAGGTTGCCTGTTAAATAGTAAATCACCGTCTGCTCTACCGCTCTCGGGCACGGCTTGTTTCTCCCCGCCTCCCCCTCGGAGCCAGGCTGATCTCGATGCGAGAAGGCAGCTCCCTGCTCCGGCACCGGAGAAGCGAACGAACTCTCCGAGACCTGCACGCTGCAGAATTACGGTGTGGTTTAACTCACCAGGAGCTTAAATATTTACCTGTCTTCATTAATTCCACACATGCGGACCCTTTCATTGCTCATCCAGCTATGAACGTTGCCATACAGGGGAGTTGCAGAAAGCATGACGTCTTCTTAAAAATCGCTGCTTTTCTTCACGGTTTTATATTCTATTAAAAAAAAAAAAAAAAAAAAAAAAAAAAAAGTTGAGCAGATTTGTCTAGGAGGAAGTGCAAACATCACAGTGGAGCATCCAGCCTCCCTCCGGGTAATTAATAATGAATGCAGGGTTGGTGCGGGGAGCGAGCTGCCTACGTTAACCGCTAAGGGAGATACCCTGCAATAAAGGAGCAAATTGAGGGCATTTATAGGTCAGAGGAGATGGATCTTTTCCCCAGCGCGCATCCAGAAAATTAAGAATCATTCCAGGCTATCGACAAATAAAACTTTCTCCGCCGCCTTTAATTTGAACACGAAATGATTCAGCCAGCCAAGTGCACACCGGTACCCAAGCGTTCACCTCACAGGGGCTGAAAGAGCAGGGGAGCCCCTGGGCACCGGGGGCAGGTTGGAAACCACCCGCAGGCAGGCAGGCAGGCTGACAAAAGACCCGCATTGGGAACGCAGGGGAGCAGGATGTGCACCGCAGGAGCAGCAGCCCCGCACCGTGTGCGTGAGCCGCGCCGAGGGCTGGGAAGGCGTTCACGTGAGGAGCAAGACCGAGGAGCCGCTTTCCGCGGAAGGGAGCCAAATAAAAACCTCCCCTTGAGCGTCTGCACATGGCTAACTTGGAGAAAGGGGTTAAAAATAGTAAGTGGGTTGGCGAGCTCCCCACCCCTTGATTTGATTAAGCACCGAGCCCTGGTGGCTTCTGCATCGGAGCTGCTGCTGCTGCTGCTGCTGCTGCAAGTGCTTTCAGTAATTCAATGACGCCTGCTCACTCCAGGGAAAGAAATCATTAGCGGGCTCGCTGGAGAAGTATTAGCAGTCCAAGAGGATCGGCGCTGCGTGCAGCGGGAGAGGCAGGTGAAAGGTAACCGCATTTTCGCGTCCAGCGGCGGAGGGGAATGCCTCTCCCTCCCCGCACCTCTCCTCACGCCACCTCCGCTCGCATTAAATTCTAGTTTGCTGCATGAGTGAAGTGTCAGGACAAGCTGCGTTTTATTAACAGGATTATCGCGGCGCATGATTTATTCCAGTGCAAGATTTTAATTGCTCTTCGGAGGTTGAGTCGTTTCTTTTGACTGAGCTTCAGCCTGCATCCTGCTGCTAAATGCTGGGTTAATAAGTAGGGGGAGCCTTTAATGCACAGGATATCCCTCAGCTCTTCCTCTCTCACAAAAATAGAAGCCTTTAAGCGGGAGGCATGATACTCGTTTTACACACACACACAAGCCAGTAACGGGTGATTGACCACTGGGAGTTTAACGCATAACGTCTCCCAAAGCATACATGCTTCCCCAGCAAACTCATTTCCTTTGTTAGGCTACAGAATATGCAAATGATCACTTTGGCATTTAATGGGGAAGAATCCCAGATTGTGCCTTTAACACAATACTTCACACACGTTCAGAGAGATTTAAGAACTAAAACGGCAGGAAAGCCTTGTTCCCGAACACTTTCTTCTCCCCTTAGAGAGGCCTTTTGTGCAAAACTCCACGTCTGGAACAAATGTATATTAATGAAACGGCATGTTGACCCTCCTCTCTCCAGAACGGTTAGCTTTCCATAATGAAGTCCACAAAAATTGCTGCGAGGAAACAAAAATCTGCGGAGATTAGATACCGCGCTATCATTCAGAAGGAGTTATTTCACTGGAAAGACGGTTTCTGGACAGATTTACTGTTTTCCAGATGCGCCGCTCGTAATGTTTTCAATAGAGGCAGCAGCAGCATGGCGAGAGTGATTTAGGGTTTTACATAAGGTTGGTAGCCGCCCCGCGCGCTGCATCAGCTGCCAGCAACGGGCACGGGCTCGCAGGAGGCTGGGCTCGCAGGAGGCCGGCCTCACACCCCACTGGCTTTTGGGGTGTCCCACTTTCCCCACTGGAAACGTATCGCCAAGATAAGGCGCCGTGCCTGAACCAGAGCCATCCGTCCCCCTGACACGTGCAGATAATGAACCGCCAAAGTCGTGGTGGGGACCGATGGGCTCCCCGCGTGCAGCGGGTGGCCTGGAGGCCCCATATCCCTCTGGCACGGCAGGGCAAAGCCAACCAGGGCATAGAGAAGCATGGGCATGAAGCCCTGAGGGAACCAAGCTGCCAGCCCTGTCCCCAGAAACCGCCCCTGGGCGCACACGGCCCCGGGTGCACGCGTGTATGCGTTCCTAATCGCCGCCCTGATGAACTTCTTGTGAACTGCTTAAAAGTGGAGGTCTGCTGAATGAGCAGCGGCGCCACTGCCAGCCATAATTTCATTGCAACGAGCAACAGACTTTTAACTCTTCGCACACCCCTTCCTTCCCTCCTCCTCCTCCCTCAGGTCTCCTGTCCCCTGGGGGGTACAGCGGCCACCCGCCGGGACCGGTGGCATGCCAGGGGCTCTGTCAGATGGCTGGGAGCTCCATCGGGTGACCGGGGGCACAGGCAGCCCTCGGGGAGATGGGGGGGGGGCCGTGGGGAGGATGGAAACGCTCCTATTTATACCGCACTTCCGCGGGGGCGGGCGCCGCCAGCCCCGTTATGAAACCCCGACGGCAGGCTGAGCTGAGCGCTCCAGCGCACACCGCGAGGTACCAGCGGCGGAGGAAGCCAAGGACACGTCCCTTCTCCTTCCTCCCCCCTCTCCCCCTCCTCCTCCCCGTGGCCCCCGCGCCGTGCCGGTGCCGGAGCGGCCCGCGGCTCCCCGGGCGCCCCCGCAGCTCGGAGCAGGGCTCGGCCGCCGGAGAGCGCCCGGCATTTCCTCCGGGAGGTGTCTGGCCGATAAAGCCATTTGCGGCTAAATATAGCCGGTGATGCACGGAGGGAGGGGGGCCGGGTGGGGAGGAGGAGGCACGGGGGGGGGGGGAGCCACGCAAGGCACACGCGGTTCCGCAGCGATGCCGCCGTGTGAAACCAGTTGTGAAAAGCGCCTGCAAGCACTAACCTGCCTCCCGGCGTGCTGCCGAGCGGCGTGCCGAGCCGTGCCGAGCCGGGAACACCCAGCGCCCCGCGCCGCAGAGGCAGGCACAGGCACACACACACACACGCACACACACGGCGCTGCTCGCTCGGGCAGCCGATTAAAAAAAGAGGGGAAAAAAAAAAAAAAAAAAAAAAAAAAAGGAAACGTTTCGGGTCTCCCTCGCAACGTCAACAGACTTTTGGCAGCCGTGGACGCCAGCAGCAGCAAAGTTTTGTTAACGCGCTCCTGGCGTGGAGACGAGAGAAACCCGGTGCCCGCGGGGAGGGGGAGGAAGAGGAGGAGGGGAGAGGGGGGAGGAAGCTTCCCCGTGCCCTAGGGGGCAGCTGGGGAGGGGGGCAGCCCCTTGTCGCCCCCCTCCTGCGAGGTGAAAACCCGGCCGCGAGAGGTTGGGGGGGATTTAGGGGGGGCCGGAGGAAGCCCGTCGGGGCCGGCGGCTGCAGCGAGCCAGGAAGCGGGGCGGGAGGAGAAGTGCAGCGGCGCACGAGTTCCCTTTTGGCGCCTTTACTCTTTCCACCTCCGAGCTCCGCCTGGCAGCCCGCCAGTTTCCACTTGCACAAGCCACAGAGAGCCCTCGGCAGCCGTCGGGGAGGAGGAGGAGGAAGGGGGGGGGAGGACAGAGCGAGCGAGGGGAGCTCGGCTGCGAGCCGCCGAGAGAGCGAGCGAGAGCGCCGGTGGCACCGGCAGGCGCTTAAGCAAACAAGGCGGCCTTTCGGAAATTAAAAACAATGCAATAAATTACCCCGGCCCCCCCTTCTTCTTCTTCACCACCACCCCCCCTTTTCCCCTCCTGCCTACCGCCGCCGCTTGGTTCCAGGCCACTGAAAGGATCATTTCTAGATTTGCGAAAATCCCTGCGAGAGGGAGTGAAAAGCAATCGGGGACTCGTAGCAATCGACTTCGATTAGCCCTCAGACCGCTCATCTGGAGCTTGATTTAAAGGGCAGCGCTTGCGCGGTATTTATAAGCTTAAATGCGGGCAGCTGCTTATGAATGTGTTCGGCTCCCTCGTTTATCTCGTACCTCCGACTTACATATTTACGAGTTATAAAAACAACGACCTGTGCCACCCGCCCGAAAGGAGGCTTTAAAGCCACCGTGTTATTGCGCCGTTTACAACGCGCCGTATAAAGCTCTGGCAGCAGCCGGCGAGCTAATATTAGACGAGCGCTTAAAGCAGAGGGGTGGCTGTGCTTTTTTTTTTTTTTTTTCAAAAAATAAAAAAAAATACCACGGGTTATTTTCTGCAATCTCCACACGGCATCACCGCTAGTGACACGTTTTGTAAACCAGAGGAGGAAGCTGCAGCCTAAGTAGCCGCCGCTCGGATCCGCGGATTAGAGAAGAAGTTTGACCTTTACCCGGGACGTGTGGCATTTCATTTAACCATAAAGCTAAGCACAATGCGCCAGCGAGATCGCTAAACCGATTTAAAATACATCTTGAGTCATGCGCCACGGTGCTGCGCTTCGCTTTCGGCAGCGCGCAGGCGAGCGCAAGGGGGTCGGTGGATATTTTAAGGCTCCTGCCGCAGCCCGGCCCCCCCCCCCCCCCCGGGGGGGCCCCCCCCCCCATCACGTGTGGGACGGCGACCGGGACTTTCTGCCGTGTAAACGCAGCGCTGCGGAGCCAGCCGGGGGCAGCCGGGGCCGCCGCTCCGCTCCGAGCCGCCGGGGCTCCCCCCGCGCCTTCTCCCCGACGGGGGGCACGGCCGCGTGGGGGGGGGTCTGCACCCAGCTCCGGCCCGGCGGAGATCCCCCCCTTCCCCTTCATCTCCCCCCGGTTTTTCCTCCTCCTCCCCCGCCCCGATGCTCCGGAGGGGGGCTGCGAGCTGCGGGTCCCCCCCCCGAGCCGTCTGTCACGCCTTGGCCCCTGCACAGCCCCGTCGCTGTGCCGTAGCGGCAGCAGCGCTTTCCCCCTTTCCCATATGCTGCGAGGCGAATCGTTGCATTGCTCTCAGCGCCGGCTGCAGCCAAAAAGGGAAGGGAGGAGGGAGGGAAGAAAAAAAAAAAAAAAAAAAAAAAGTTTTCAATTAATGATAAGCCGAGGAACTGGGGAAGGGGGCGGGGGAGGAGGCCAATAAGGGAAAGTTAAAATGGCTGGCGAGCCTTCAAATAACCCTGCCCGGAGCCCACGGGGTGCTGCTGCCCGCCGGGAAGCCCTGGGGAAAGCCCCCACCGGGCGGCTGCTCCGTGGGGGCGGCCCCGGGGGCCCGGGAACAGACAGCACCAACACCTGAGGGGGACGGGACAAAAACGGGGTGGAGGGGGTCATAGCATGCCGGAGAGGGCGCAACAGAGGGCTGCGAAGCCCCCCTGCCCACACGCACCCCCGGGGGGAGGCGAGGCGGCTGGTACCCAACTTGGAGGCGTCGCCGCACCGAGGATTTCCCGGGGATCCGAGGGAAACACCGCCCCGGCGGCCCCGCACCAGCCCTCCGACACCCAATTCCCCCCTGCCCGGTGTGGGCGAAGCCCCCCCGGCCCCGAGCGCACGCCGCGGACCCGGGGGTGCCTGGGGGGGGCTCCGGCAGGGCCGGGGGTTTCCCCCCGCGCCCGGTTCTCCCCGGCACCGCCGCCAACAACGCTCCCAGAGGCGGCGGCGGCGGGGGGGGAGCCGCAAAGCGGTGGCCCCTCGGCGAGCCCCGGGGGCCCCCCATTAGCCGGGCCCCCCCCCGGCGAGAGCCCGGCCCCCCCCTCCGTCGCCCACCCGCCGCGGCATCTCCCTACCCAGGCCGTCCGCGCCATTTTAGAGACACGCACACACTCGCACCCGCTCGCACACCCGCTCGCACACACGCACGGGAGCGAGGTTTCCGCTGCCGCTGCCAGAGACAACAGGCAGCAGCCGAGCCCCGGCTGCGAAGGACGAGCAGCGGCGGCAGCGGGGGCGCCCGGGCGGCCCCGGCTCTCTGCCTCCCCCCCCTCCCCCCTTCCTCCTCCTCCTCCTCCTCTCCTCGCACACGCCGGGCACGAAATGCGCACTCGAGGTAATTGCAGCCCGCAGCCGCGGCCCGGGGAAGGGAGGGCGCTGCCCTGCGCGCCCCCACCCCATTAACCCGCCGCGCACTCGGGCAGCCCGGGGAGCCCTCATTGTTGCCTTTATTCCGTGTGGCTTTTGCTTTTCAGGAGGGCGAGAGGAAGAAAAGAGAGGGGAAGGGAAGAGAAAGGAGGAAAAAAAAAAAAAAAAAGAAAGAAAGAAAGAAAGAAAGAAAAAGAAAAATACCACCAAGCCAGCCCCTTCCCCCGCCCGTCCCCCATTGTTCGGCCGCGGGAGGCTGGGCGAGCGCAGCGCGACGGGCTCGCCATTCACCGAGCCGTGCCGTGCCCCCCTTCCCATCCCCGCAAACTTCGGGGGCCGGGGGGGTCCCCCCCACATCGCCTAAACAAATCCGAGTGCTCCTGCGAGCGAGACTCGGGCGAAAGGCTGCGCTCGCTTCCGCGACCCTGTCCCCGCAGAAATACCGGAGCACGGCCCCCCGCGCCCCCCCGGCCGCCCCCCCGGGGCTGTGGGGCTGATTTCGGACGTGCGCCCTCGCCTTCCCCCCGGCCACCCCCTGCGCACCCAGAGCCCCGGCGCGGAGCCGCCGAGGCACGCCGGCCGGGGGCGGGCCCCCCTCACCTCCCCCCCCCCCCGCATCCGTTGGGCACGTTGGGAGATATTGATCACGGACGACTTCATTTTGCATAATTGCGGCTGACAGGGCCTGTGGTTCCCTCATTTACGGAGCAACAGCTCCGAGGGGCTGATGGATGGGGAGAGCGGCTCCCCCCTCCCCCCGTCCCCCCACCCCCCCCGGCAGCCCCGCGCCTGCTGCAGCAAATGGCCGGCGCCCAGCGGCGAAAATCCTCGGCTCGGGGCGCTCCGGCTCTCCTCGGAGCCAGCGGGCCGGCCTGCAAGGCTCCCCGTCCCCAAAGGGCTTTGTCTGCACGGCCCCCGCCGGGCCGGCTCCGGCCCCAGGTGCGTGGAGACGGGGGTGAAAAAGTGCTTGGGAAGTTGGGGCTTTTTCTCCCCTTTTTCACCCCCCAGCCCCCGAACAACAAACATCTCGGTTTATCCTAAACAGTGCATCTAAACCAGCCTCGCCCCAAAGTTTATGTCGGGCACACGGCGCTAACGTTTCTCCTTGCCGGGAAATGTGGTGTGTGTTTTGTTTGTTTTTTTTTTCCCCCGAGCACTTCTGGAGATTCCTCGGTTACGAAAGCAGCATTGCCAGCACCTCTGCAAACGTCTCAGCAGCTACGTGTCCCAACCCCACATCACCTTCTGAAGAGTCGCACGTCCACAGCGGGCGCAGCGAAGGGCCCCGCAACCCTGCTCCCAGCGCACGGCGTGCGGAAAAAAATAATAATAATAAAAAATAATAATTTAAAAAAAAAAAAAAATTTTCATAGGGGAAAAAAAAAATGAAAAATAAAAAGAATTAAAAAAAAAGGTAAAGAGCAGCAAGTTACCCGGCAGAGCCGCGCATCCCGCTGCCGGCCCCGCGCTCCCATCGCAGAGCTCCGCACCGAGACAAAGCAGCGAGCGAACTGCGCTGCAGATGGGCGGCTATGAATTTTTGCTGCTGCTTAGAGCTTTAATTACTCGTTCTTGATCCGTGGGACTACGACACGACACCGCCAAGGTTAAAATGCCCTGAACAGCTCTGAGCAGATGTGAACGAGTTGGCAGACGCGCAAATGAGGTCTGCCTCTAAGCATGATAACAAGTGACTAATACATTGCATATCGCTGAAAGAAAATTATTTTTCTCTAATTTGCATTAGCTTTTTCTCTTTTTTTTTTTTTTTTTTTTTTTTTTTTTTAACGCCAGCGACATTCCCTCCTCAGAGGCAGCAGCCTAATCCTGAAAATATTACTCCGTGACTTTAAAAGATTTGGAAGGAGGCAGAGATTGCCAGTGTTTTGGCTATGCAGCCTTGTTTATCTTTCCGCCTTTGCTCCAAGGCGAAACTAGTTTCGCAAGCGGTATTCTCGCAGAAAAATGGCACATATCACATAAAACACCAGTTTATAGGAATTGATGCTAAAATTGTTGAATGAGTGCTGGCGTACTTTCACCACTAATAGCGCGGCGTAATCCATAAAGAACCAAGAGGACATTCAAGGCCGAAAGGGAAGGAAAAAGAAAAGATTGGAGAAAAATGGATAAAGGCAACCGACCCATTGACCAAAATTACAGAAAGGGTGGGGGGGGATCAGCATTTCCCCTTCCTCCTTGCTTTCCACCCCCAGAATAACCTCAGGAAAAAAAAAAAAAAAAAGTAATAGTACGCGGAGGTCACTTGCTATATAAAACGTAGCGATTCTTGTAGGTAGCAAAACTGTGTCAGGTACAAATATAGGCCGGGACCCAGTTCTCCAAGTTCCCTCGACTTTCCAGAGGCTCTTCTGAAAGGGCCGGGAGATCGCTTTGGATACAGGAGCCAACTTCAAGAACAGGCAGCGTTTCATATCCTCAAAAATGATAAATAATAATAATAATAATAATAATAATAATAAAAATAGCAGAGGGCTCAGATGCGGAGGGTCTGATGAGAAAATAGCCGCTCGGGTTATTCATGCAGGAACAGCTTCCCACCGAGGAGCTGCTCCACGGGCTCTTGCACGTCCAGGTTATCTCGGACGGCGCGGTGCGATCCCGAGGGATAACAACTTCTCCTCCACCAGCACTGCCCGAACAGCACACACACACCGACAGCCACCGCACCGGCACCGTGCCCCAGCGCAGCCAGAAGCTCTGCACCCACCGGGGGGACCCGGGGGCCGCCTCACGCCCCTACCCCCGCCAAGTCCCCGGGGGGGAGCATCGCAAAACGCCACCGCTCCCAGCGGGGATTTCCCGGCCGCAAAACCCGTCGGGGGCCGGGCGCGGAGCCGGCCGAGGAGCGCGGCGGCCTGCCGGCACCTTTGCGCTGTAAATCAGGCGGAGGAGCAGGAGGAGGAGGAGGAGGAGGAGGCGGCGTGGGCGGCTTCTCCCCGCCGAGGAGCGGCCCGAGCGATGCTGCTCACGGCCCGGGCCGGTCCCCGTGCGCCCCGTCGGGCCCCGGGGCGGCGCCCCCGGGAGCTGCTCCGGCCGCAGCGAGAGCTTTTGTGTGCGAGTGGCGGAGAGGCGCGGGCTATTCGCGCTCCAACAGCTGTCACATTATTTGCACTAGCTGTAAACAGCCTTCACATTCCCCCCCCCCTCCTCCCCTCGCCACATAGTTAAATCCAGACTAACAATCCACAGTTCGAGATCAAACCAACAACAGCAGCATTGTGTCTGCCTTCATTGCTTTACCATCAACTACTGCAGCTGGTTTACTCGAAACAAGGAGCACCCTCTGCCCCCCGCCCCCCGCCGCCAAACCAGCCTCTTTCGGGCGATTGTTCAGGCGGAGCCTCGCCGCCCCGGGGGGCTCCGGGGGGGGCACGCCTCGCCCCATCCACCCCATGCGGCGATACCCGGCGGGGCTCGAGGGGCGACGGGTTTGGGGAGTTTTGGGGCAGCGCTGGAGCTCGGGGAGCCGAGAGGAGCCTCCCACAAGCGCTCACCCCCCCTGCCCGCCTCCCCCTGCCGCAGGACCCCGCAGCATCCCCGTACCCAGCCCCGCAGAGTGTCCTCGTCGGGGACCCCGATGACCCCGGCCTGGGAGCATCCCCGGTGGCTCGGAACCCCTGCGCACAGAGCAGCCCCCTGCCCGCTCCCTCGGAAGGGAGAAGAGGCAGGACAGACAGACAGACCATCCTGGCAGTGGGCAGGGTGCCGCACACTCTTGCCTCGTGTGAGGCACAGCTGGAGTTGGGGCGCAAAGCCCCGCTCCTCTTTCCCTGCGTTATGTGTTCCTGTATCAGCGACAAAGTTAGAGAGGTGGAAGTCACCAAGCGGGAGCACGGGAAAAAGAAATCAATCCGAGGAGACCTTCCCGTGCCCAGTATGACACCAGGCACTACCCAAAGGGTCTGTCTGTGTAGGGAAACCATGGCAGGACAAATTGCTCTAAAACACATCTGTCATTTAACAAACTCTTGAAGATACCACGGGAGGGCACCTAGACTTCCACGGGGTGCTTGCACACAAGTTTTGGAAAGGAGCAGACGTGATTGGAAGGATGCCTCCATCTCAGCCTGCCTAGCCAAAGGGCAGAGCTCTCCCTCGCAGGCAGGGCGCTTCGCACCGCCACAACGCGTCTCCAAGCAACTTCTGAATCGGATTCACCAACAAACGATGCCAGCGCGTACTCACAGGTCAGTATCATCGACTATTCATTGCCTATACGTAGCTGGAAATCTGCTGGCCTGGTAAAAACCACTGCTAACAAAACAATGTCAGCAAAGGCTGCAACACGCTCTGGTGAGAGACGGGCGATTCGTGCCTACCGAGGCTCTTTCAGCACAAAGGCTTTTAGAGGAAGAAGAGAGCGAGAGAGGGAGAAGGGGAGGAAAAAAAAAAAGAGGGAGGGCTCTCGTGTTTCAGGGCTGCTGTCCCCTGGGAACCAAGAACCAAGTGTAGCTTCAATCAAATGCTGACTTCTCCTCCGGGAGCTCAGTCGGAAACCTGATCTCACTAGCTCATGCCTGCCTCCATGCATATAGGCTGGGTTTTCTTTCATACCAGCAATTTGTATAAAGAGGAGAGCCAATACAGTTTATTGCAAGTGAGATCTCGCAGTAACGGATCGGGAGAGAGAGATTTCTGCAGCTAAAATAAGACAACCTTCAGCCGCCTGCTCAGGGCAGGCCGCGCCGCAGCCTCCCGCAGCGCCCCACGCACGGCTCCGCCGTGGGCGCCCCTGGCGCAGCACGGCACGGCTCAGCCTCCCACGCATCTCCCCGAGCCCTGCCTGCATCCTCCCCAGCTGGCAGCAGCCGCCCTGGGTTGGGTTTTTGTACAACGCCAAGTTACTCTTCCATTAAAACGTTCACCCCGGGAGATCACTTCCTGCTCGCAAGGATTGTTCCGGCTTCTCCCGCTGCTTGCGACTTTAGCCCGAGCCGTTTCCCTCCTTGCCCAGCACTGCGGGGAGACCCTGTGGAGCACCCACCCTGCCCATGGGCAGGGAGATGCCCTGGCACTGCAGGGCATGGCACGGCACAGGAGGTCTGCACGGGTAAGGTGAAACCTCCTGGCAGAGCTCGGCGTAACTTTGCTGCTTAATTCTGCACGGGGCTCTGCTAATCCACTTTGTGCTTGCCTACTGAAACGGGAGGAAAGGAAAACACCGAGCAGGGAGCGCAAATGGGGCAGAGCAAGGTGAGACAGGGCTTCCTAAAAGCACAGCCCAGCATCTGCTGCTGTGGGCAAGGTGGAGAGGCTTAGACACAACCCAGGACGCTGGGGTGTGGGAGCAAAGGGGATTGCCCAGGGATCAGGGAGCCCTGCAGGATCTCTCCATAGCCCGGAGCTTTCCCATGGAGAAAGTTCGGCTCAGGGAGGGAATTCACACTCGGAGAAGAGGAGCTCTGCCCATCCCTTCTCGCACCATTAGCAAGTTTTCTGAGAATTTCAAGGAGAGCTGAGAATACGCCCCCCAGCTTTGATTTCACTCCTCTGCCCCTACCCGCAACCGCGTGCAAACACCAGACCCGAGTTGCAGCTCCAGGCAAAGCCCCCCCGGCCCCTGCAGCAGCCCCTGGCCCGAGGTGGGCAGCATGGGGGATGCCCCGCAGCTGGAGGGCAGCGGGTGAGGGACAGGCAGCCCCAGGGCACCTGGCCCACGCAAGCACAAGGACAGCCACCGGCTGTCCCGGGCACGGGGCCCGCTGCCCGCACAAGTACGGGCGTACTTCTCGCTGCTATCAGCCGTGCCAAGCACCGGCTAGGCTGATACTCCCGCGGAGGAGGAGATTTGACTTTTCTATCTGAGGATGCAGGCCCAAATGTGTTGTAATATGCAAACAGCAAAAGACGTGCGAGGCCCCTAGGTGAGGTATTCCTGAGTGCTGAACGAGCACCTGGGGGGAGTGCTAGCGCTCTTCCGGGTAAAACAGAAAAGAGAAGCCCACCCTTGGGGGTAACACACCAGCTGCTGCAGCCAGCACCCCACAACACACCGCAGGCCGTCCGGAGGAGCTCGGGGAACGACCGCGCTGCAGAGACGCAGATCCCAGCCGTGGGAGAGCAGCAGAAAGCAGAGCACATCTCACTCCAAGGCGTCTCGCCCCTCCTCGCCAAGGAGCACGCCGAGCACAATGCCAGGCTTTCCCGGTGCAGGCTCCGCCGCGCCGCGCAGCCCCGAGCCTCCCCCCCTCTCCCCAGCGGTCTATTGAGCACACTCGCCTCTTTATACTGCCGATTCCCAGTGTGGCTGGTGGATTCTGTGCTTTCCACTTTAATTGTCTTATCCAAATAAAGCTTTGTTTTCCTTAGCGCGACAATCCCAACATTCAGCCCAAGGTTTTCATTGGACAGAGGAGATATTTTATTCTCCGATTGTTTAGAGAGTCAGGGCTTACACGGAGCAGCCCTGGCTTGTGTGCCTCCGCTCACAATGGGGTCTTTGCAGCCCTGTTCTCGGCCGCGTAGGTTCGTTCGTTTTCCACCACGATCGGGACCGCAATCATTTTTTTCTCTGAATTTCACAGCTCTCCAACTCTACCCTAGACTTTAACAAGTCTTTTAGTTTGCACCTAGACAATAAATTTAGTTTAATTTAGCTTCCGGTCTTTAATTTTAGCAGGTCTTCTTTTTGCATGCAAATCAATATGGCAATTACCATCTAAAAGCTCGCCCAGCCCCAGGTCAATGTAAATTGATCATTGTCCGCCTTCTACAAAATAACACCGGGAGTCTGTGGTGCATAATGAGATTATACTGGAAACTGTCTTTCAGATCACAAATTATATTTCATGCTGTCAGGATCTTCTCCGAGCTGACTTCCTCACATCTCTAATCGCACGGCACCGAAGCTGTTAGCTCGCAAGGTGGGACTGGGCTGCATGGGGGGCTTGTGAGTCCCAAACAATTCAGGCAACGCCTGACAAAAACCCACGGGCAGGTGCATTCGCTCGCTAACTTTTCCAGTGGTGGAAGAGAGGAGGGGAAAAAAAAAAAATCCCCTTCACTGCCAAGAACTGCTGTCCAGCAAACAAGGAAAAATGAATTCCCTGCTGGAAAGCAGCAGAACTTTCCTAAATCTGCGTTCGCCGCGAGCGCTTGGCCTCCTCCTTTCCGTCCCCACCTCTCCTGCTCATCAGTTCAAAGCAGTGCCGCCGGCAGCCGAGGATCCCTTGGGAAGAGAGACGGCCCCGTGCTGCACGGCTCGGCCCGAGCAGGTGGGAGGGAAAGGTCGCCCCGGAGCAGCAGCAGCCACCGTGAGCTCGTTCCGCCAAAGGACATGGGGATTAACCGGAGCCAGGGCTGCTCGCGGCCACGGGAACTCCCCCTGCCTGCAGCCGAGGCCTCCGCGCTGGCTCCTGCACGCACCCAGGCGCACACGCGCAGCCGACTCCGGGAGAGCTGCTCCGGGAGGCCGACGGGGCCAGGCTGGCTCTGTGCGAGCCTGCTCAGCTACCTCCACGTTACTGCCAAATCAGGAGCCGGGGGCCAAAACAGGCCCCCACCAGCCATCCAGTATTTCTCAAGCCTCGCCAGCCTGAGGAGGAAGTGTTAAACTCGGCCTCACGCCGCTGTCTCTGAGCACGCACTAAAACGTGATCTATTGCGGTGCGCGGGGGAAAGATAGCACATCGTGTATCACCTGGAGCATGCCGCAAAGTCCCAGGCAAGAGCCCCACACCTCTGCCAACGCTCACAAACCCACAGCCCGCTCCTCCTCCACGCCAACACCACCCAGAGCCGCGTCTACACCAGGTGCAGTGTGGCTGCCACCCGAGCCGGAGAGGGCCTTTCGCCTGCCTTTGACTCGTTGGTCAGAGCCAGGAGACCTTTCCAACGACGGCCACAGCTTGCCAAGACTACTAAGGCATGTGCAGCACTCGTTATTTTGGGTCACAGTGCCCTCGGTCCCCTCTCCCCGCAAACGACGACCCAAAAGCACGTCGACAACTTTATGTGGTCTGCAAAGTTTGCTTGTGCTGACTGCACGGGGTTGCCCCAAACCTCAGTTACCCCAAAGCTCTGGCATCCCTGTAAAGGGACCGGCCTTGGCTTCTTTATGCTCATACAGCCTTAGAAAAAGTGAATTATTGAGGGGTGGGGGAAGAGGAGGGCGAAGGGATGGCAGCTTCCAGCTGCCTGAGGAGCCACAGCTCTGGGCACGTCCTGGTAAAGGCAGACACAGTGCGTGACACGGAGCCTGGGCTGTCCACCCGCGCAGGAATAACGCCAAGACACCAGTATTGTTTCGAGCCCCAGCCCATATTTGGGCATACGGTTCACACATTCTAAATATTGCTTCAAATATTAGAATGGAGACATTCGCCAATGTGGCTCAGAGCGCACTCAAAGGCAAGAAGTCACCGCTGCTCGCTCTCAAATTACTAGCCTTGTCTTCCCGGTCTTTTTTTTTCTTTTTTCTTTTTTTTTTTTGGGGGGGGGGGGGGGTTGTAGGGAGGGAAGCCCCGCTGAGTCTGTTTGTACTGGTCTCTATTAGATATGCAACAAATCTGCCATTTCCGGCATTGCTTCTATCTAATTAGAGATGTATTTAGATGTGACGTGTAAATAAGCGCTGAGCTGCCTGCTGCCCTGGCTCCGCGGACTGCTCGGGAGCATTTCCAATAAGGCTGTAGCGCCCGGAACCGGGGCTCAGACAAAGAGGAATGGGAATGGTCTGCGCTGCAGGCGAATCCAACAAAACCAGCTTTTATCTATCGCTCTAAAGCCTTAACTGCTTTTAATCTGTACCGCCCAGGCTTGCACGGCACGATCGCATCTCATCCACTGAGAATGTCTCAGTACAAAAGGAAACACGCACACGCAGTGCAAATAACCCCAAACCTACGCCAGCCACCACGCCAACCCCGCTCACAGCCTGCCCTCCCGCTCCCCGAGGTGTGCTCGCCGTCCAGCCCCCTGGGCTGCCAAAAACATGCCGAGGTCAGCGTGCCTGGCTGCTGCGCACGCAGGACGCGAGCCCAGGGCTGCCCAGAAAAAGGAAACCCACTGACCCCGCACGCATGGCCCCAGGTGGCCACGGGCTCAGCGCTGCGAGGGGAGAAGTTCATGGAGCTGCAGGCAGTGGCGTGAACTCGCTCTCCCTGCAGGGCTGGAATCCCCCACCCCAGGGCTTCCCCTGTGGCCCACGGGGGGCACGGCCAGGCCAGAGGAGGCAGGGGGGGACCAGGGATGACCCCCTGGCCAGGGCTTGCCCACACGCTGCCCCAGTGGCTGTGGTGGCCTGGCCAGTCCTGCAGCCAGCCGCCCCCAGCTCTGAGCGCGCCCCGGAGTTTCCAAAGAGGAAACTCCTGGGAACTAAATAATCCGGCGCTTGCCTCGTGAACTCTTTTCCTGTTGTGGGAAACTGCTCTCAAAAAGCAACTGGGTGGACGGGGCAGTGCTGGGGTGTGCTGCCTGGGCACCCCCCCAGCTCCAGCAGCATCCCTGCCACCACTGCGCCCCGCTCTTTCCAGGCCGGGGCTGGCAGCCGCAATCCCCGCTCAGCTTTAAGGGTTAACAGCCACCGCCACCAAACAAAAAAAAAAAAAAAAAAAAAAAAAGGGAAAAAAAAAATATCTCGGTGACCTTTTCCTCTCCGACTCCCCCACTCTCCCTTTCAGGCTCCGGTTCCTGAGCTCGCAGGGAGCCTGAGCGGCTGTCTAGACCGATCTATCACAGGCGGACAAACAATACCAGGAGAAGCCCCTGCCCGGTCCCTCAGCCTCCGCCACTCACCTTAGAAATGGCGAAGAACAGAAAAGTGACCGTGCTACAATCCTCCCCGGTGTATTTATAGCCTTCCACACAGCCCACCTTCATGCCTGACAAATGAGATTTTGTCTGCTCTCTCAGCGTACGCTCCAATAAACACACGCACACTTTTTTTTCTGCGGCCCCCCCCCCCCCTCTTTTTTTTCCTGGTGCCTGTTTGCTTTCGGTAACATTCCCGGGCTCATCCCTCCGACCTCGGGGCGGTGAGGGCCCCCCACGCCCGGGTGGGGAGGCAGGTTCGCCAGGGAGGGGCTGTGGGAGTACAAGGAAGGAGCAAGCCGGATCCAACCACACATCCACACGGAAACCAACCTGGAAACTTGAACGTGTGTGTGTGTCCCCCCCGGTGTCCCTCCCTCACCCCGAGGGCTCCCTGCCAGCCCTCCACGTTGCCTACGGAAGAGGTACGGCGGCGCGAGAAGCCGGAGGTCCAACGCTGCAAAAGGCTGGGGAATAACTAATGAGCTGTGCAGCCCATTGATCCAGTGCATACTTCCTAATTAACTCTGAGTCACCTATTTGTGACAGCAATTCAAAGAACTGCACCAGGGATAAACTGCAACCCCGGCGTGCGAAGGCAACGGGAGGGAGAGGAGGGGGGGGATAGAGGCGGGGAGGTTGAGGGGGGGGGGGGGAGGAATTTGCTCCTAATCCTCCTAAAAGCAATTAGGGTGAGCGCTGCGCTGTCTACGTCTCGGAGGGAAAATTAAAAAAATAAAATAAAAAAGAGGAAAAAGAAAAAAAAAAAAAAAAAAAACACGCAGCAGCTTGGGCAGGAGAAGCGAAAGGAAATGAACCGGGGTGTTGCAAGCGCGGCGGCACCGGGCTCCAGACAGCCCCGCGAGCGTCTCGGGGACGGCAGGAGGCGAGAGCGACGGCGGGGAGGAAGCGTTGCGCCGGGCTGCGCGGGCAGCAGCGCGCATCTTGCGCGCCCTTTGCGCGGCGCCGAGCGGGCGGCAAGACCCGGGCAACGGCGGGAGCTGGGGGGGGGGGGGCGGGCCGGAACCCGGGGGCCGGGGCCCCCCCCCCTCGTCCCTCACCCCCCCCCCCCACAAGCTTTGTTCCCGGCCCCGGGAGGGAAGAAAAAAAAAAAAAGTTAATAGAAACCTTTGGGAAATCCGGGCTTGGCTGCGAGGCTACGTGGTGCGGGCTGGACTCCCCCCCCGCTCCCCCCCACCCCCCTTTTTTAATACAAACACGAATACAAAAGCTGCAGGCTCCAAAGAGCAGATGAAAGCAATGAACGGAGTTTCTGGAAAAGATTCATTAGTGGGAATTAATGCTGCGAGGAGCTCCGAGGCGATACCATTAAAGCCAGCGCCCGCACTTTGTCAGTTTTACACCGCTCGCTATGGCCGGGGCTTGGTCGCGTTTTTTTTCCTGTCGGGGGCGAGGGGGAGGTGCTCTCCGCCCCCCCCTCCTCGATCAGTGAACCCGGGATCCGACAGACATCGCGGAAACGAGAGAGGGAGGGAAGCGAAGAAGAAAAAAAAAAAAAAAAACACACACCAAGAAAGAAAGAGGAACGTGAACGCTCCGCAGCCCTCGCCCCCGGACTCGCTCCGCGAACATCAAATGCGTGCCTCATATGCTGCGCAGAGCCCCGGTTCCACAAAGCAGCCTCCGCTGCTGCCTCCCCGCCCGGCCGGCCCCCTCCGACCGGCCCTTTGATGGCGAGCCCCGAGCCTCCCTCCGGCTGGCTCCCCAACTCCCGGCTCCGTTTTCGAGGCTGACTAAACTTCCGTGTCTCGCCGGACCTCACGCCAGGACGGCTCCGCGCACGGGAAAGCCCCGGGCCGCCCTGCCCCACGTGCGCCGCGCCGCCCTCCCCGCCGGGAGGAGGAGGAGGAGGAGGAAGGGAGCAGCGGAGCCCCGGGCTCCCCCGGCGCGGGCACCGAACCGCTGCGGGCTCCCCGTGCCCTCACCTGGCCGCCCCGGGGCGCGCAGCCTGCCGGTGCCGAGCGGGGACCCCCTCCTCCCGTCCCGGCGCCCCTCTCCTCGCCCCGGCCGCTGCCTCAATCGCCTTCCCCCCCGCTCTGCCACCCCCCCACGGGCTCTCCGGAGCGGACCCCGCCACCCGCGGCTCCCCGAGCAGGCATCTCGGCCAGCAACTGCCTACAAACTTCCCCTCCGCCACCGCAGCCCCGGAGGTGCACCGGGAGAGGCGGCGTGTGCCCGCGTCCCCCCAGACCGTCCTCCCGCCGAGCCCCCCGCAACTTTCGACGGCGTCCCCGTCGGGGGAAGAAGGGAGGGGAACTGAGGGGAGCCCCGTGGGGCCCCTCGAGGGCTGCGGGGCGCGGAGCGGAGCACTGACCTTCCTGCCGCGCCGTGCGCCCTCCGCGCCGTGGGTCCCGCCGCCGTCGCCTCTCCCCGGAAGGGCAGCCCCGTCGGGGGGCGGGCGTGGGGGTGCGAGGTGGGGGGGGGTTTGGAGAAAAGTTTCCTGACCCCCCTCCCCCTGCTCCGTGGGTGCGTGCGCCGCGGCTTGCCCCGCTGCGGGCGGGCGGGGAGCTGCAGGGCGCGGGGGGCAGGAGCGCGGCCGCCGCCTGCGCCGACGGGGCAGGTGCCCGCGGGAAGGGCTTCGCTTCTCGGCTCCGCTCGGCTCGGCTCAGCGGCGGCAGCGGGAGCAGCAGCAGCAGCAGCCCGCGATGCTCATTCCGGCTGCCGGCTCTGGTTTGGCAGCGCCATGTTGCTGGCTTGCTCCGGGCGAAGTTCCTGTGCTGGCGAGCGCGGCGCTCCCCACATCTCGCCCGCGCCGCCGTCTCCCGTGCCCTGGCCGCCGCGGCTTTGTGTGTGTGTGGCTGGGGATTTAATTCTCCTCCTCCTCTTCTCCTCCTCTCTCTCTCTTTTTTTTTTTTTTTTTTTTTTTCTTCCTCCCCCCCCCCTCCCCTCTTTAGTCCGCCGGGAAAGCCGCTCTTCCTCACCTTGCCGCTGGGAGACCGGGCTCCGTCTGCTGCACGCTGCGCTCCCCTCGCATCCCCCCTCCCTCTCTCCCTCCTCCTCCTCCTCCTCCTCCTCCTCCAGCCGCCGCCTCCCCTCCCTTCCCCTCCCCCCGGGCAGGCGCTGCACCGAGGGAGCCGCCGCCAGCAGCAGCAGCAGCAGCAGCGGCAGCAGCGCCGCCACCGCTTTTTCCCTCTGCAAGTTTCCCCCTCCCCGGGCTGCGTTTCCCTGCCCAGGCAGGGCTCCCCCCGCTCGCCCTGACTAATTGATTTGCCCCCCCCCCCAGCCGCGCCGCCGCCGGCCCCTCGCCTCGCCCTGCCCTGCGCCCCCCCGGCCGGCACAGCTCCGCGGCCAGGCTGCAGCGCCCCGGGGGGACCCCGGCTCTCCCCGGCCGGCGGGGAAGAGAGGAAAGTCGCCCCCCCCGGTCCCCCCCCGCCGATACTCCCCTCGCTCGCTACCCAGAAGGCCAGTGGAGAACCGCAATTACCATAAAGCTCCGCTCACTCCGCTCCGCCAAGCTGTCAAAACCCCGGCGGCGGCGGCGGCGGCGCTGCCAGACGGCGCTGCGAGGCTCCGCGCCCGGCCCCGCCGCGATGCCGCCCCCCTCCAACCCGGCCCCGGGACGCCCCCGGCCCCTCCGCCACCAGTCTCTTGGAGACCCCCCCGACTCCCAGACGGGGCTCCCCGTCCCCGGACCCTCCGGCTCGGGGTCCCCCCATGGCGCAGGGGCATCCCCCTCCCGCCCTATAACGGGGTACCCCCTCCCCACAGCACCCCAACTTCGCCCGGCTCGGCCGCGCTGCTGTGCGCGCCTGCCCCCGGCGCTAAAATCGGGATGGAAAAAGACGCTCGTTTGTCAACGTCTGCATTGCGCGGGGCGGGGGGGGCGGGGGGGACCTTATTAAAGCGCGCTGGCGCCTGATCCGGGGCCCCTGGGCCGAGGGGGGACCCCGAGCCGGAGGGTCCGGGGACGGGGGGGCGGGGCGGGGGGGGGCGGGGGGGACCTTATTAAAGCGCGCTGTCGCCTGATCCGGCTTCGGGAGCCCGTGAGGCGCTTTCTGCGCCGTGTGAACGCGGAGGCCGCCGCGGCGGCTCAAGCGCCATCCCCCTCCGCTGCCGTTCCTCCGGCCGCTTTAAGATTTCTGCCCGGGTTCAGGAGCCCTTTAATCTCCAGGGTTGGTAGTTATCGGCTGCATCTATTTACTTTGGCACGGCAACTTTTGGCTCGCCGAGCTCGCCTCGTAAATTTCACGTCCGTAACGCCCGGCTCCGGTCCCGCCGTGAGCGCGGCGCAGAGGCTCCCGTGGCACCGGGGGGGGGACCGAGGGGTGCCCCGGGGCGGCCCCGCACCGCCCGGCCGGGGGAGCGGAGATCCCGAGCAGCTGGCGATTAGGACGGACACTGCTCCCCAGGGGGGGATTTTCAATCGTGCCCCTGAGGGAAAAAAGCTCCCGGGAGCGCAGCGAGGTGGCACGGCGGGCAGGGAGCGCGCAGCTAGCACTGTGCCTGCTCGGCTCTGAGGATGGCAGAGCAGGAGTTCCCGAAAGTTGTCCGCGGCCAAGTGCTCCCTCCTCCTCTCCGCCAAAAAAAAAAAAAAAAAAAAAAAAAAAAAAAAAA
>CM021765.1:116685246-116715184 GCA_011076525.1 Nettapus auritus | reverse complement strand
CCCCCCCCCGTCCTCCCTGCGCCGAGCGCAGCCCTCTCCGGCTCCCCCCCCTCCCAACCTCGCTCCCGCCGCCCCCCTAAAAATAATAACAATAACAGTAATAATAATAACAATAATAACAGCCGCCGGCCCCGGCAGCCGCGGCAGCCAGCCCCCCCATCCCCCTCCTGCGAGCCCAGCCGCCCCCTCCCCTTTTCCCTCGCAAATCCCCCAGCGCTCGGCGCAGCCAGCCCCGCCGCCCCCCCGCCTCTCCCCAGGCGCAGCCAACGACCCAGCAAATCCCCTCGCCCGGCTCGGCACGGCCCCCGCCCGCCCCCCGGCCCCCCCACCTCCCCCCGTGTCCCCCCTCCCCGGGCACCGATCAGGGGCTGCGCGGCGGCCGCGTGTGATGCTGCGAGCGGAGCTGCCGGCCGGGGAAGGCTTCCCCGGGGTGCCGCCGGCACAGACGGGGCTCGGAGGATGCCGGCCGAGCCGTGCCGAGCCGTTCCGTGCCACGCCGCGCCCCGTGGAGAGCGCACCGCCGAGCTCTCCCCGAGCCGCGGAGGGGCCGGGACGGAGCGCGCAGTGTCTCGCGTTAAATGAACCGCCTGGCTCCGGGGGAGGCAGGTGATTCTGCCCGACACAATGAAGGGTTTTGAGCGCTGAGGAATAAAGCGCCCTTCATCGGCCCCGGGGGCGGCGGGGCCCCGCTCCGCCGCGGTACCGCCTGGCCCCCGGGGGAGCGCGGAGCTCCCCGGCGCACGGAGCTGCGGCGCCCCCCGACCGCGCCCGGGGAAAGGGAGGCGGCCGGGGGGGCGGGGGGGGGGGGCTGCAGCCGGTGCCCCCCCGGGGGCGGCCCCCTGGGAGGCAGGGGAGCGGGCGGGGAGCGGGCGGCCCGTCGGGCACGGCACGGAGCGCGGGGCCCCCGGGCGGAGCTGCCCGGGTTGGAGCCGTGGCAGGCGTTGTTTTCCTCGGAGAGCAAGGGAGGAGGAGGAGGAGGAGGAAATCTCCGGGTTGTTAATGAGGGGGTGCAGCGGGGCTGAGCGCCGGGATTACACGGCGCGGAGCCGGAGCTGCGGGCTGTGCGTGTGTGCGCGCAGGGCTGGCCGTCCCCGCCTGTCTGCCTGCTAATCGCACGTTTTCCGCTGTTAAAAAGAAACCGAGACGCTGTGGCCGAGCCCAGCGCTGTCTCTGCGACTGTGACATGAAAAGATGGCGCTCTCTCCCCTCCCCCAGCCTCCCTCTCGGCTTACACTTCCTCCCCAACAGCTTTTGCCTTCCAGTTTTTTAAAGCCCTCTTTTCTCCTTTCCTTCCCCCCCCTCCTCCGGCCGGATACCGCGAGCTTCCCAGCCGATCGGTGGGTCTCTTGGTTATCGCGACGATTATTTTTTTAAAATTTTAAAAATTATTTTATTATCACCGTCATTATTTTTTAATCTCTAACCTCGCGCTTCTCGCCTCTCCCTCTTCTCGGAAACCTCGCTCTCCCTCCCTTTATGCCTCGCTCTCTTGCGAACTTGTGCTGCTAATGGGAGGCAGTTCGCGAGAGGCGGCGGCGGGGGGGGAGAGGAGGAAAAGAAGAGGGGGGGCGCTCAGCCAGCCGCTTCTCCCTCACCCCTCCTATTTCCTCCCGCTCCCCCGAGGCAGCCGGGGCAGGAAGGCGAGCCGGATCGAGGGCTGTGCGTGCCGGGGGGGCAGGAAGGAGGCTCCGGGAGGTGCCGGCGACCCGGTCGCGCTGCGGCTGCCCCCGGAGGGGTGGCTCTCTGGGAGGCATTCCCGGCCCTGGGCTTTACCTGGCCTCGTATTTTACGGAGCTGCTCGCCCCCGAGGTGGTCTCGGCTCCCGCTGCGAGGCAGGGGAGGGCTTCGCGGCAGCCTCCAGCCCCTCTCCCCGCGTTTCATCACCAGCCCGCTCCAAGTGTTAAGTTTTTTTTTTTTTTCCCTCCCCCCTCCCTTTTTTATTTTTTTTTTTAAAGCCTGCAAATGAAATTCAGCGCCGCTCACTCCTATTTCAGTGCCTGTTCTGTTAATCGCGCTTAGCGCCAGGGATGCACCGAGGCCTCGGAGGCGAGCCGCAGGCTCCAGCCCGGACCTTGCCGGGCCGGCAGCGAATTCGCAGAGCTGAGCCGTTCGCAGGGCGGGCGCTGTGTGCTCCCTGGCCGGGCTGCTGCCGCCCCCCCAGCTCGTTCCCGGCCACTGACTCCCTGCCGGGAGGTCAGGGTGGCAGTGGCACACCCCGTCTCTTTGCGTTGCGAGAGGACAGGTATTTTTCCTAGCCGGACACCTTTATTGATGACTTGTGGAGCCGTTCTCCTGGGCGCCCGAGGCTTTTATCACCACCTAAGCCCTTCTTGCAGCCCCTGCCCTGCCTGGGGCCGCTGGTGCGGCCTGCTGTGCCCCCGGGGTTGCCCTGCCTCGCCGCCGAGGAGCGGGACGTGCGGCCTTGTCCAGTGCCTCCCTTCTCCGGCGCGTACTTCATCTATTCGTTATCAAGGGACGGCGCGTGGAGTGACTGAGCCTAATAAGTTGTCCACTTGTTCATTTCAGGAGCATTGATTTCTGGTTCCAAGGCACTCTGTTCTAGCACTGGCTACAGCTGCGGGGCATTTCGCAGCTGGTCTTTCGCCTAGACAAATATCAGCGAGAATGTGAGCGTTATTAGCCACATAAATAAATCATTAACGCGCACGCAAATGTTATTTCAACCTAACTTCCAAGGAGAGGCCGGCCTGGCGGGGCAGGACAGGGCTGTGCATCGTGCAGGGACACGCTGGGGACCCCACGAAGCCTGGCTGGGGGTCGCGGGCAGGGGTCGGCACCCCCCGCATGGAGCCAAGCAGCGAGGCCGATCTCCGCCCGCTCTCTGGCTCCGGATTGAACATTAACAGGGCTGGCGGGCCACAGGCCTCACCGCCCAGACCTTTGTCTGCTCTCCGAGGGCCACGGCGGGTGCTTTTCTCCTCGGGTATGACCATGACCACACGTCGCAGCACCGCCAGGCTGGCCGCAGCTGACTTGGCCAAGCGCCGAGCGTGCAGGCACGGCCTCCCGGAGCTGGCGGCACCAGCAGGAGCCAGCACCCTGCGGTCCTTAAGCACGGAGAAAACAGCAGGAGTGACATTTGCTGGGGCTGGTGCGCCTCCCACCAGGGGCTGGTGGCTGCCGGGTGCCCGGGGCAGCAGCAGTGGGAGCGGGGACTGGGGAGCAGGGAGCAGGCAGTGGGGAGAGGCAGCCGCCGCCGCCACCGCCCGGGCCGCGCTCGCCCTGCCCCGCGGAATCCCGCGGGTGCCAGTAAAGCCCTGCCTGGGAGCCCTGCCAAGGCGGCCTGGCTTTGATATTCCGCACCACGGCCGCTCCTCCGCTCGCTCCTAATCACGCAAACGCCAGCTCGCCCCGGCGCTCTCTGCAATAATCACTGAACGCATTTCTCCGGGCTCCCAGAGTAAATATTGTGCCGGGGAAGCGGGGCCGAGCTGGAAAGCAGAAAATCTCCCACTTTTTAGCACTTAGCAACCGCGGGGAGCGTTGCGTGCGCCCTCCCTGAGCCGGGCTCGGTGTGATTTACTTTCTGGTTGCGATGCAGATATTCGCCTGTCAGTTCAAGGGCAGGACAGAAACTGTGCAAGCGGAGTCTTGCGGACGGAAATCTCCCATTTACGAGGTTCTGCTCCAGCACCAAAAGCCACCCTCGAGCACCTTTGTTCCGCGTGCAGCTGCTTTTATCCCCCCCGCCCCAGCCGCGTCTCCCTGTGACCCCTCTCCCCCCATCTCCCTTCCCAGCTGGATTCCCGGCTTCTTCCCCACTGACCCCGGGGGGAGGCGGCGGGGGCCGGGGGGAGGGGACAGGGAGAGGTCGATTATGAGTGGCAAGGCGCATGATAAGAGCCGAGGCGACAGCAAAGCAAACAGGAGCGCTCCCTGTTCCCTCGCAGGGCCCTGCCGCGACCGCGGGAGCCGTGCCTGCGCCGTGCCAGCCAGGTCGGCCTCCGCACGCCTCCTGCCTCCTCCGGGGCCAGATTAAACACGTGGCGAGCCCTCACGGTGCCGTGCTCCCGTTTCCCTTCCCCGGTGGCTCTGCACAACGCCGCACCGTCCACCGCTAACCTCTGCTCGCCTCCTCGGTTCCTCGCCGGCCAGCCCGGGCCAAGCCGTGCGGGACGAGCCCCCGCTCCCCGGGGAGGCTGCACCGTGCCCGGGGCTGGCGGCTCCGGTAGGGCCGGGGCTTGGTTGCACCCCTGCCTGGGGCTGGGGCAGCCCCCCCCAACCCGGCCGTCCCCGCGGCCGAGAGCCGCTGGCGTTTTCAGCTCTAAAATGGCTGAAAACGGTGTCCCCGGGCATCCCCGCCCGGCACGGAGCGGGGCGAGCCCCAGCGCCCCCAGCATGGCGCTTGTGGGAACAATGGGGCCGGCGCCGCCCGGTGTCACCGGGGGAAGTGTCCGGGGGCAGCCGGGGGGGGGGGGCGGGGGGGCCGCGGATCCGCGAGGTGGCTCCCCGCCCGGCTGTGCGAGCCTGCCGTGCCCTTTAATCCCTTTATCCCCGCTCGCCTGCCGCGGGGCGAGCCGCGGGGCCGGGAGCCCCCCTGCCAGCCGCCCCGGGGAGGGGACGCGCCGCAGATGTCGCCAGGTCGGGGCGGGGACCCGCTCCCCAGCGGCACCCCCCGGGGGACCCCCGGGGGTCCCTCCCTGCCGTGCCCCGGGCGAGGCAAGGGGCAACCCCCTGTGCGGTGCCCGCGATCGCCAGCCAAACGCTCGCCCAGCCGCGCTCCGAAATCCGGCAATTATGCAAATGTTCGGGATGCTGTCCCCTTTGATCTGAACTTCCTCAGGATGAGCCCTCCTCGCTCCGGAGCACGAAAATGCCTCTCGGACACGGAAAGTTAGCTGCCGAGCTCCTTTCATCCCCTTTTGTTGCCCGCTCCGGGCTTCGCCTCCCGAGCCCGGCGTTCCCCAAACGCTGCGAAACGGGAAGCGAGGGGCTCCAGGGCACGGCGGGGGGCGACCCCAGGGACCCCTGCCCCAGGGACCCCGACCCCAGGGACCCCGGCCCCAGGGACCCTGACCCCAAGGAGCCGGCCCCGGGGTAGGGATGCTGCGGGATCGGGAGCAGCCGGGGCTGCTGCGGGTTGTCATGGCGCGGCCAGGCGCGTTCCCGAGGCTCGTGCAGCCGGCGGGGTCGTGCCCCCTCGGGGTTCACCCCCCGAGCCCCGGCGCTGGGTCCCGCGGAGCCCCCAGAATAAACCCCGCGGGGCTCCGAGGAGGAGGAGGAGGGAGATGGGGGGGAGGAAGGAAGGGGCCCGGGGGGGGGGGGGGGGGGGGGGGGGGGGGGGGAAGGGGCCCCCCCCCCCCCCCCCGACGACAAGAGCTCAGTCCCCGAGGGACTTTAAACTCCATCTTTTGTTGCGCTCGTTACCACCTCTCGTTTCGTTTCTGGCAACCGCGCTTACCGAGGCGCTGAGCGTACCGCGGGGGCAGCACGTCCACGCAGCCAGGGATGGGGTTTTCGAGGCTGCCGAGAGCCACGGCTGTTTATTTTTGCTTGGTTTGTTGCCGTTTGAGGCTCGTTGGTTTTTGTTTGTTTGTTCCATGGGGTTTCCCCCCCTCCCCCAAGAGATATTAAGAAAGTTTGTGCTGTCTTGGAAACTACTCCCCCGGCATGAGAAGAATATTGTGACCATTTGCTGGAGGCCATTTTATGAAGCCTCGAGGAGGTTAATTTCAGTAATATGAGGTGTCTCCTTAATACCTTTTCCCTTTCCCTGCCATTCATCCCAACGAGCTCTGTAGGCCAAACACTCATCTGGATGGACAATGGAGTTCCATCTACACGAGGGGTGAAAATGGATGTACTCATTCCCAGCTCTGCGTATGCAGGAAGAGAAAGACTGTAACATACCTGTGACAAGAAGGGATGCATTTAAAGGAGGGTACAGAATAAGGGGAGTATCCTTATCCTACGTAGGCTGCCTATTCTGTTTTGCTGGAATTAAGATTGCGTCTGGCCAACCATTGGTACAGACAACGTTACTGAAACCGTGCCACTGCAAAACAAAGCTGAGCAAATGGAAGAAGAATTAGTCAAACTGCTTTAAAATGTTGTCATGTTTGTTAACAAGCTGCTTAACTCTGGTGCCTAACAAACACTTGGAAAATAAGTTCTTTTAATGAAGAAAAAAGAAAAAAAATAAAAAAATGAAGGCAATACCCAATACCCCTGCTTGCTTACAATTAAACGATGACAGCTTATAATGCATTTCTTCAAGACCTCCAGTAATATCAGGGCTCAGGAGACTTGAAATACCTAATTCATAGATTTTTAAACCAAGAAAGGACTGTTATGATCAGCTGCTCTGACCTGCTACATATCATGGGCCAGTGAATTTCAGCCAGACATTCTTGTATCAGACTCATAAATTCTGGCTGAGCTTTTAGCCTGGCATCCAATCTTGCTCTGAAGACTTTTAAGTAACAGAAGCCCCACCGCCTGCCTCAGTCATTCCAGTGGTTGTGTCCCCTCACTGTTTTTAGAAAAATGCCCCTGATTCCGCTCAGAATTCATAGAGCCTCATTTTCCAAAATAGGATCTCATTATGCCTTTGTCTGCCACATTAAAGAGATCGCTGCTATCAGAAATCTCCCCATAGAGACACTTAGGGCACTTAAAGACTGTGATCAAACCAAGTCATAGCCTCCTCTTGGATAAATTAATAGATGGGATTTCTTTCGTCTTATGCAATAAGATGTGATTCCCAGGCCTCGAATCACTTCTGTAGCTCTTTTCCGATCCCACATTAATTCGCCGATGTGCTTTTGACATGCAAACACCACAACAGAACTGGACACAGTATTCCCGTAAAGGTCTCACTCAAATCATAAGTGTTAATAGCATCATTAAGTTTACTTGTTTAAAATCCTGTGCAGATTACCTTTATAGATGGCCTTAGCAATACCAACTTTATTAAAAGCCCATTTAAAAAGTCGCCTGTCTTCATGCAGACTAGTGTTGTTCATCAAATTCACAACACTGAGCATCGCTTGACCAAACTGCACAGCTAGCTTAGTTTTTCTAGCTAGGGCTTTTTCGGTGCTTCATCAGCCCTAGCCTTCAGCACAGCCTCATATTTTTTCTTTTGTCTGCAAGAAGCAACTGCTGCATATTCTTACAACAGCACCAGCCCTGGCTATGCACTGTCAGAGAGGTGCGTGCACAGAGCTCTGCTGCACAATTTCCTCTTGTGCCTCTTCCCCTCCTGCAGTGCCCAAGCCCCACATTAAGCTCCCACAAGGCTGGGGGTAGTTCAGTCCTTTCAAAGGCCGTGGTGGGTCTCAGTATGGAGTCACTCCTCCCCAGGTAGTTAGTTCATAGACAGCCTCCGTTAGAGCTTCCTCAACCACGGCAGACAGTCTGCTGTCACACTCGATCCTATTCCCTTTCACATGAGTGTCTACACTGACACGTGAGCAGTACATAGGGTACAACTGTCCTGCTAGATACCAGCAGAAGCATGTCCACTGATAAAGGACTGGGAGCTGTCCTTTCTGGCAATGCCCATCCATTTTCCAATCTTTTTCAGCTTCTGAGATAGCCTAGCCACGAAAATGCAGCCTGGAATGGGAGTATCGTGGAGGGACCAAGGTCCACGTGTTACAGAAGCATTAACTGCACTGCCCCAGTGCCTTCCTGATCTCTGATCTTCTCCAGCTATGCCTGGGGCTTCACACAAAACACTGCGTACAAACTTCTCTGCCATCTCACCAGGTGCTGCAAGCCCAGACTCTGTTCTGCACAAGAGGTGGCCTGAGCTGTGGCCGAGACGTTGTGTTATTTGTGTGAGGAAGGCTCCCAAAAACCTCAGTCAGAGCTAGGACTTCATAGTCCTAGGACTCATATAAGGAGGGTGAAGCAGTTTGTGCACCAAGGATCTCTTCCCATAACATTTGTACCGTCAAAAGCAGAAAATCATTTAGGATTGACACAAACTTGAAAATGGCTGGGCCTTAGCTTCATACACGATCCCTGTGCTTCCTGGCACAGGACTCATACCTGAGCAACACTCATTTACTTATTTTTCTATCAAATTATGGTCTTTTTCTGAAGATATTCCATAAGCCCATACAGAGATTGACACCAGTCATGATGTCGTGGTCACACACCAGACCAAAAGTGCTTCTCCCACTTCTGGCAGACCTGTTTGTCCATTATGTCTTCCAGCTTGTTCAGTTCCCCAGGCTGTCCCCACTGACATCTCTGCCCTAACAGAGATGGCAGCACATGCTGGAGCCTGGGTGAGCAGAGTGGGTCCACCTTCGAGTAGGAAGCCAGCCATGACCTGCTTAGGAAGGTGTTTCCATATGGGAGTCATTCTCCCCATGCACAGAGACGATTAAAGGACTCCTACCCCATTTATCCCGCTACTGCCTCCAGGGACATGGTGCCGATGCAGCATAAAGCCTGTGCAGCTCTGCCTCTTACCCTGGGGTGAGCTATGGTGAAGTCCCTGTTACATCAGAGGACCTTAAAGCTGCCACTGCAACACCCAGAGAGGCCCAGTTTGCATAAACCACCGCCGAGACGAGGGCAGCACAGGCTAAATTGAGCTGCCTTTATGCGTGCGCCCTGACTCACGTTCTGTGCCATGCCGTTGCACCACACCTGCCCCTTTAAGCTTAAATTATCCACTATAAAATTATTTTTCCCATGACACACGGCACAGCCTCCACGTCCTACTAGTAGCAGCCCTCCCTTCGTTTATACTTCCCACGTGCCCTCGTTTTACTATGAGTCAGCCGCGCTGGCCCTCTCTTCCTATGACTTACACTTTCCTACCTCAGAGGACACGCATGTCAGAAGATATATACGATGGCCTCGTTTATGGACATCTTCTCATACAACTGGCATCAGTGCCTTTTGGAAACACCACCAGATAGCCACCCGGTTCAGATCAAACCCCAGTGAGCCCCGAATGCGCAAAAGGGAATGCGGAGAAGTCACCTTTGTTACAACAAAGCGCCCTGGAGTTGTACGTAATTCCAGTGAGCAGCGCGTTATCCTCACTCGGTGCACCAAAATGTGATTTATAATTTTAAAAAGCAATAATCAGTCACAGCACCAGACCCGCAGCATTGAGTCAGCATGTAAGGCATGGCGGGATTGCTTCCCTTCCCCCTAATTTACCTGCAAAGAGGGCACATAGCCCAGTTGCTCGCTACGATCCAGTCTTTCTTGCAGGCTGCCACAGCCAGACGGGTTTTGGGTCTAAGTGCCTGTTTTGGGGGTCTGCTCTCCTCTAACTCCCCGAGGATTTTGTCATTAGCTTTCACAGAGAGCAGTATGGGGCTGGATGTGGAAAACCAATATTGACATTTCCTTGTTTAAATATCATACATCAGAGGGGGGTCACAGGAGCCAAGGCCACGAGAAAGGGTTCCCCCACAAGCTATTATTTCCTTTTAAAAAGCACCAGGGACCCAGCAGTCCCAATGGGGCCTCATACCCGAACGTCTCCGCAAGCTGGCTGGCTGATGCTGGTGCCACTTAGCAAATACAGATGTTCAGGTCCTTTTCTTTCTTTTTTTGTGGGTCTCGCTCATTGCCATGCGGAGGCCTGGTACTAAGCGAATGCCTCATTTAAGCCATCTTTTCAAGGCTACGTGAGGTACACATCCCATAACACGCTCACCTCGGTCTTTACTTGCAAAAATGCACGGTGCTTCCCTATCCGATTCAAAGCAAGTGGCATCCAAACTTATTTTTAAAATTAATTGAACCAACAGATCAACAGCGTCTGCAGAGCCCGCGTAGCCCTCGCCTGGGAAATTAGAACCGCGGGAGAGTAATTTCGCAGTTAAATCAACAGCGGCCTCGTTCCGCACGAGGCTGCCTTCCCTTCCCTCCCTGCAAAGCCGGCAGTCCTACGTGGGTCAAGAAGACAGCCCATCAGGTGTCCTGCACCTGCACCCGCTCTGCCCAACAAGGTTTGTGGGGTGCACCTCCTGTCAGCAGCGCTCGGGCACGTGGCAGGGAGCAGCTCAATGCCCTCATATCGCAGTTCCCTCATCCTTTATCTCATCCACACAGCACTTAGCATGCCCTGCCTTCCCCGTCTGCTCCCCCTTTACTCCTGTGTGTGAGTGCCTTGCTTGGAGAGCAGGAGGCTCTCAAGGTGTGATACTGAGTGAGAAAAAAGTGTTTTTGGGGACCGCTCGGAAAAAAAAGAATCAGAGGAAGCAATGGAAGACATGCCCTTTCCCCACGAGGGAATGGCTGCAGGATTTCTCTTTTTTATCTAAACCCCTGAACGGATTTGCCACTAAAAGAAAGATAATCCACATTATGTAGAAACAAAATTACACTCACATGAACACCCGCACACAAACACACACTGTTCTCCTCTGACGGCAGGACATGGGCTCCGGGAGCGGTAGCTTCAAGGGGCCGTGGCAAACGAGCTCTCAGATGGAGCTGGGACCTCGCCTGCTGCCGTGTGCCACCGGAGCGGCTCTCCTTGTCATCCCCAATTGCAGTTTTTGTAGTTTTGCTTCCCTTACTCGGGCAGGCAGGAACAAGCTGCCCTCTGTGCACACATGGCTCCCAGCACAATAAAACTGCTGTCAGGTAACTCGGTACTTGCGAACCCGGAGTGATAAAATACCATGAAATTTGCCCCACGCGTCCAAGGTAATGTGCATTGGTTCCCCCACTTTCTCTCTGCACATCCTGAGCCTTACCCTAGCCCCAAATTCCTCCCCTCTGCCGCAGCTTGCCTACCTTGCAGGGTCCCCGCTGGCTGCTCGGAGCCATCAGGGTTCGCCCCTTCCTCTTTAGCTGTGCTCTCAGCTGTTTTGTTTCTGAGGCTTAGCAATCACCCCGTAAGAGCACTTCCAAGGAGATTTTAAAATGCCTTCGGGGCATCAGGGGACAGCAGCAGGAGGACTATCTGAACCACTTTGGTCTTAGACGTTTGGACTTAGATCCATCCAGGCATTAATTCAGTGAAAGCCAGACAGGATCAGGCTGAAACTGGCATTATGCACTGTTGGAAGCAAATCCAATTCACATAGTTTTAAGCACACGCAAACCATTTTCTATGGGGACCTGGAGTGCTTTACAAGAGTGCTCAAGGGACCAGGTGACTTTTAGCGTGGTGAATTTCAGCAGTGTAACCAAGGCTTAGTGCTGTGTCCATAGCCCTCCCTGAGGTAGGGATGACTGCAAAGGCCAAGCCACAAAGTTTGAAATGGTTTTATTTTTTTTTCCTTTTCCACTGCCACGGTCCTTTTTTCTGCCTCTCGTTACGTATACCGCTTCAAGGGAAAAGCGCAGTATCTTATCATCGTGACACAAGCCTGTGTTTTTCTCTCTCCAAAGACGCTGCAGGTACCTGGAGAGAGAGCGTCTCTGTGCAGAACCAACAGGGAGGTGCAGACACCCCGGGGCCATCCTTCAGCTACCACTCTTCACCTTGCTCCAAGGTTTTTCTGCTAGCTCCAGCCAGTGAAGAGGAAGGCCCAGGGCTACAAAGAGCGGTGGTGTCTAACACCCGCGTGGCACCTTGCCTGTCACGGGTGCACACTGCCCCTGTGGGACACGGCAGCTCTACACAAACCCCATCAGGCCCCTGGTAAATGTGTTCCCACATGGCTTGCCACAAGCATTGCCCCAACAGGGAAGAACCTAACCTCAAGCCAACCCGAAACAGTTGCAGAGACACACGTGTATTGACAAGCATTACCCCGACACTTTCATGCACAGACCCCTTTCTGAATGCCACATGCATGCTCCTTTGCCCTCCTGCCCCAGCAGCTCTGGGCTCAGCCCCATGCCATCAGCACCCCCAGTCCCTGCTCTCCGGCCGGGGCCTGTCCCCGTCCCCCACTCCCCACACAGGTCTGACACCAGCCGCATCTGCGGCACCAGAGCAACCGCTTGAGGTGCAGCAAGGGCACATGAGTCACTTTCCTCCTCATGGCACTGTCTGCTCTGTTCTGCTCTGCTGTGCCGGGGATGACACAGTGCTCGCACTCGCTGCTCTGAAGCGGCGCTCCGAGACACGGGGCAGGTTATGGATTCCTGCCTCCCTCTGGATTTTGAGCTTAAGATCAGTGCTTTATGCTCAGTAGGTCTCACCATCCACTCAGCTGCACGGGCTGCCAGCTCAGTGCTCCCCCCAGCCTTAAACCCTCCTTGGGGGCTGGGGGAGCCAAGGCAGCAGCACTGGGGCTGGCGATCGCTCCCGGGGGCTGGTAACAAGTGTGAAAGCAGCCGGCCTGCGAGGTGACACTGGCACGAGGTGACACTGGCACAAGGTGACATTGGCACGGTGCTCCTGGGGCCACCCGGCGCATCCCCCCCCCTGCTTCCACCCTGACCCCAGCCCCTGTGGTGGGGACATCCCACGACATCCCACCTGGCTGAGGGCAGGGGGGCTATGGGAAGGAGGGGAGTGAGTGTTTAGGGCTGCATGAAAGCTATTTCTCTTGCTTGTCCCTTGGCCATAAGTTCCCTCGTCCCCCTTTGTTTTATAGCTGCTCAAGTTTACTTGCAGAATTAAGACAGATTTGGGGGGGGGAGGGGGAGGAAGGGGGTAGGAAGCCTTTGTTCTCCGAAGTGCGCTTGTCTTACTTTTGCATCATGTGGCCTGAGCAGCCCCCCCACCCCGCCCCGACCGTATTTACTCTATCTCGAGTGAGTCCTTTGAAGGAGAGGGCAGAGCCGTCGTTAACCCCCTGCGCGCCTCGCCGGGCCCTCAGCCTCCAGAGTCGGCCCTCGGTGGCGGCAGGGACCAGGGCCGGGGCCCCCGGGGTCGCCTCGGTGTCCGGGGTTGCCCCCCTGTTCCCTGCCCTCCCGCCCCACGCAGCCACGCGTGGACGCGGCTGGCCCACGGCAGATCCCCGCGGCGGGACAAGGCTGGGCGGCTGCCGGAGATGCCTCCAAACTCGAAACAGCTGCCGGGCTGCGCTTTGGCCTGCCTGCTAAAATCCGCCGATCTCCTTTTAATCTGTTTCATATTCGCAAATTAAGCACTTAGCCTAGGTAATAAATCACGAGGCAGTTTACGAGGCGAGCAGGAGACAAACAAGTGGAAAGGGAAAACAACCACCTCCAAGTGCGCGCAAAGATGCGGCTGCGGAGACGCGCTTGAAAGCCTTGCCCGAGGCCCCCCGGGAGCCGGCAGCGCCCCGGAGGCAACCCGGGCTCCCTCCTTTGTCTGTCTGTCCAGCCGCTACCTGGCAGAGCTCGCAAATAACGAGGCAGGCCGGTTGTAGTAGCCTTGCCTCGCACACCCACGCCGGCCGGCCGGGCGGTGGGAGGGATGCTGGAGCACAGAAGTGCAGGGGTGCATCCCGCTGGGGCTGCTCCCCGGGGGCAGGCGGCCGGGGCCGGGCAGAGGAGCCCCGGGGCTCCGGAAAACACGCGTGGGGCCACTCCGCCCCGCTGCTGCCCGCCCCGGGGGGCACGGGGCAAGGAGCCCCTCTGGCGGAGGGGAGCAACCCCGGGCTGCCGAGGGAGCAAGGGCCCGACCCCTGCGGCCGGGGAAGGGCCCGACACGGGGGGAAGCCCCCCTAAAAGCCGTCCGGGAGCTGCCGGGGGGGCCGGAGCGGTGCCACCCGCGGCGACAGCCCGGGACTCCCCGGCGCTTCCCCGGGGGCTCCTGGCCGGGGGGAGCACGCGAAGGCTCCAGACAAAAGAGCCGGCGCTAAGCCCCCTCCTGGCAGAGCCGCAGCCTGCCCCGAGTGCTCCGGCACGGACTTTTCTCCCCCCGCGGGGCTCCGCGCCGAGCCGTGCCGAGCCGGCTGTGGGCGGGGGGGCGCGCAGGAAAGGGGGCAGAGGGGCCAAGGGGGGGACGTGGGGGGATCAAGGGGCGCGGGGGGGTCGGCAGCAGCCCCGGGGAGAGCCGAGGGTGAGGGTGAATTAAGGGAAGTCCCGCGGAAGGGAGCGACACCGACCTGCGACCGTGTCCGCGCGGTGCAAGGTGACGAGCCGGCGGCGCGAAGAGGCGCTGTCAGAGCCTATCTCGTCTGTCGCCGGAGCCGAGGCTCCGCTTCCCGCATCGCCCGCGAGTAACAATGGCAGCGATCAGCAGCTTTTCCACGCGCTTCGGCGGACGGAGATGCCCCGCGCCCCGCTCAGCCGCCGCGTCCCTCTCGGCCCAGAGCCCTCTCGCTCCGCTGCCGCTCCGCCGACGGCCCCGGCCGGCTCTCCCCAGCCCCCCCGCCCGCCCTTCCCCGATTTTCCATTTTCAGGGACTTTGGCTCGCCGCCAGAAAATGTCAGGAGGGGATGAAACTTGACACAGGGAGCTCAACCCGGAGCGGTTTCCTCCTCCCCCCCCCCCCCCCCCCACTCCCCCCCCTACCCCCCCTTCCGCCATCCCCCGCCCCCGTCCCCAGCCCCCGAGTTCACTTTGAGGCACTTTGGCCGCATTTCGGCTTGAAAAGAAGGGGAAATCGCGGGTCACTGGTGCATGGTCGGACCGGGCGCTTTTTCATTTATTATTATTATTGTTATTTTAATTGAAAAATGTACACGCCGAGGCCTGAGGGCGCATCTGCAGCCCGTGCACCGCAGCGAGCCCCGGCTCCGCACCTCGCCACCGGGCTGTGCCAGCCGGCAGGATGAGGCCCCGGGCTCGGGAAGGTGGCCAAGGGACACGTCGGAGGGGGGGCCGGGGTGAACCCGCTCCCTCCCCCGGCTCTCCTCGCTCCGACGGTCCCAGTCCTACCCTGGGGGATCCGGGGCAGCTTCGGGGTCCCGGCTCCGGGAGGGCTGACAACGGGGTGATGGAGAAGGGGATGGGGACGGGGCCGGGGGGAAAGCTGCCAGGAGGAGAGCAGGCAGCGGATCCCGTGCTAACTCCGGGGAGGATGCCTCAGCACTTTCTCTATTATGCATTTCCAGCGCAAGGAAAGCTAATTCCTCCGCTGAGGGCCTCAATCAGGCATTTATTTGACACTCATGATGCATGAACGGCTAAACACTAGTCTAAGCGGAGGATCAGCCGCTAGTTTATAGCTCGCGAGGTTTTTTTTTGATGCAGGTGAATTATGTTGATCTCTGAATGCCTCCTATTCCTGGGGGGGAGGAGAGAGGGCGGGGGGGGGGGGGGGGGGGGAACAAAGAAAACCCCAAGGGGGGAAGCGTGGGGGAGCTCAACTTCTCGCAGCTCCTCTCCCGCACGCAGGGAAACTCTCCGGCCCGGAGCTTTGGCCGGCACCCCTCCAAGCCCCCGCGGCCCTCTGTTGCCCCCCAGCCCTCCCCTGGCTGCCCTCTCCCCCGTCTGAGCTTTTCAGAGCCCCGCACGCATCCCTCCGGGGGCCGCCGTGCGTGCCCCGTCCCCGCCGCGGCGGGGAAGCGCTCCCCGGGGGCCGGCGGCGGAACATGGAGCGGGGAGAGGCACGGAGACAACATGGAGGGGGGAGCAGGGGAGGAGGAGGAGGGGAGAAACCATATGGAGCGGCGGGGAGGGAGAGAAGGAGAGAGGCAAGGCGGAGAGAGACAGCCGGGAGCGCCGAGGGTGGGAGCCCCGGGGCCGGGGGCGCTGGGGAGGGAGGGGACGGCCCCGGGGGGGTCCCGGGGGGAGGGGGGGGGGGGGGGGGGGGAGCGGGCAGCCCGGCCCCGCACCGCACCGCTCTCCCGAAGCGGTTTGTGCTTTCTCCTCATCTCCTCCGCTCTTTTCCGAGCACAGCCCTTAATTCTCCCCCCACCCCCCGGGGGGGATTTTTTTTTTTTTAATTACTATCTTTTAATATATTTTTTTCTTCTTCTTCCTCCTGGTCTCTTCCCAACTGTTGTTCCAGGACCGAGAAAAAAAAAAATAATAATAACAATTAAGTAGGAGTCATGTCTTGTGACTTGCACAATCTCTTCTAACGCCTGAGTTCAATTTTACACAACATTTAATACAAATATTAAAAATCAATACATCAAGGGGGTTGTTAATGAAATGTTACAGTGAGCGTGTGTCACCAGATAGGATTTCGGTGGGAAACGTGTCTGATTTAGCAAAAGCCAAGTGCGGTCGTACTCTTAATCCTCCTGCTAAAAACAAAAGATAAAGGTGCTCATTAAATCATATCAAATCGAATTAAACTCTATCGGCGGGTCCTTCCAGCAGAACAGGAGCCTGAAAAGCAGGGGATGGAAAATGAATCTCAATGCTTCTCTTGACAACGGAACAGGAATCGGAACGCATTAAAAATAAATCAGAGCGCTGCTGTAGGTCACAGCACGAGGATTAGGCTGCGCGAGCATAATGGGACGGAGGCTGAGGGGCAGGGACTCCCCCACAGGTACGTCCTGCCTCTGGACGGGGAAAGCCGCATGTTTTGAAGCCGTGGGTCACGCGAGGTCTGTAGGACAGAGGCTTTGCCCTGCTCCAGCAGCTTCTCGGCCGGCCCTTCCCCGGCTGGCTCTCGGGACTGCAGCGTGCCCCAGCTCCTCGGCACGCCGCCAAGCCAGCGCTTTGCTGGCTGCCGCCTTCGCCCGCCTTCCCCCCCGCTCCTTTGCACCTCTCTCCTTTTCCTTTCTCCCCCCTGGCCTGGCAGCGACGCTCTCTCCTCTCCGCCGGCCCCTCGCGCTATTCAGCCGCTCCCCGTGACCCCTCGCAGGGCTTCTCCCTTCGGCGACGCCTGCCAAAAAGCTGGCAGCTGCCAGGGCGGCGAGGAGCGGGAGCACGGCCGACAGCCGCCGCCGTCCCGCCCGCACCCGCCGTTGTCTCGGCGCCCAGCTGTGAGCCTGGTGCTTGGGGAGCGGACGGAGGGGCTGCTCTGCTCCCTGCCGAGGTGTGGACGGGAGATAAGGGCGAGGAGAGGAGCGGCATGCTGCCTGCCCTATGCACCGTCGGACCGAGAGGCTGCGGGCTGCTGAGCAGGGCCAGGAGCCACTCGGTGTGCTGGAAGCCCTGGGCACGGCTGAACCGGGGTTTGCTCGTGGAGATGGCCAGGTTGCAGCCCTGTCCTCTGTGGGGGTCCAGGCCACTGCTCATGGGTCTTTCGGGTGCGTGGCTTGTCCCCGTAACCCCTCCCGGTGTGCCATGGCCTTAGCCCAGGCCACGCTCCCCTGCTGCCCCCCTGCCCCCAGTGCCCTGGGAGAGGGCTCTGACCGCGGGCTTGGCCCCGCCATGGGGACAAGGTTCCCGGCCTCGCCCCCAGCTCTCTCATCCAGCTTCCCAAGGTTGGCTGAAGCCTGCACTTGGACTTTGCTCTCGGCTCTCATGCTCTGGCCCACCGATCCCAGCCACTTTGTCCTCCCCTCCTGAGGGCACGCCAGGCCAGTCCCTTTCCCCACAGCCTCCCATCCCACCGAGCCTGGCCGTGGCGAGCCCTCCCTGCCGGGCTGCGGTGCTGCGCAGCCCCCTGCCCAGCTCGGGGGCCACCTCTCTCCCCCCGTGGGCCCGCAGGCAGGCGGGCAGCGGAAAGCTCTGCGAAACCCGCAGCCGACGAAGGGAGCTGGGGGGCGGGCTCCGCCGCAGGAGGCTGATACGCGGCAGCCGGGAGAGCTCGGCACCGAGCCCGGAGCGTGCAGCGGGAGCGCGGCGCCCCCACCGTGCGGCGACCGGGGCCGGCCCCGCCGAGCACTGCCCGGCCCCGAGGCGGAGCGGGGGCCAGGGGCTCGCAGCTGGGTCCCCCCCAGGACCATCTCCGTGCCGGCGCTCCTCCCCGGGGCCGCCCCGGGAGCGGTTAGGCGTGCAGCAGCGCCGGGGCGCGATAAACAACGGCGGCCAGCGGCCCTCCGCCCGCTGCCAGCACGGCGGCACGGCGCCCGGAGGCACCTCCCCCCTCTCCCCCGGCTCCCCCCAGGTCCTCCCCCCGGCTCCCCTCCCTGCCCGGGGCCGTGGGGTCCCTGCGCTTTGCTCCGTGCTCGGCTCCGTGCGCGCCCCGCGGGCTCCTCTCGCCGGGAGCGCAACTCCTGCTCCGACCTGAACTCGCAGCCGCTCTGTTTGTTTATTTCCCGGCCGCGGTGGCCGGCTGCCAAGCACGCGGACCTTTCCTATTAAAAACCCATTTTTCTTGCCCTGCGCGGAGCGGCAGTTCGCTCGCCGCGCTCCGCTGTGCCGTAAAAGAAAGCGCGGCCGGGTCCTCCCGGGGGCCGGGGGCGGGGGATGGAGCCGCGCCTGCCTCCCTCCTCCCTGCCGGGGCTGCCGGGGGCTCCCGGGGAGCCTCCCGCCGCCGCCGCCGTGCCCCGGGCCGCGGTGACCGCCCTCGCTCCCGGCCGAGCCATTTCCTGCCCTCCGGAGCCGCGGCCGGCAGCGCGCTCCCCTTCGCCGGCGGCCAGGCGGTGGCCGGGGCTCGGATGGCTGCGGGGCTGCGGGCTGGAAACCCCAAAAGGAGGCGGGGGGCAGCGGCCTGTCCCGTTAGCCCTGGGGTCACCGCAGCCCGGGGAGCCCCGGGACGGAGCTGAGTGGGGTCCTCAGGTCCACTCCGAGCCGCCTGCGGCACCCTGGGGTGCCTCTCTCTCCCCTCGCCCCCCGGGAAGAGCGAGGAGCCGTCCGAAGCGAGCCGCTCGTAGGGCAGATACAACAATAAAGTATATTGAAATAAGTCTGCGGTTGGTGAGTTTCCAGCGATACTTAATGGCACTCGCAGTAAACAGTCACTCTCTGTGCTAGCGGGGAAAATCATCCAGACACAAGCACATTCCACCCTCTTTAGGGCTCCCTGGCTGTTATTATAGTTATTGCATTACTCTGGTGTAAGCCTTTTGTAACTAAGCTTCTATAAAGCCCCGCTTACAAGCACCCTGATTAGAATTTTCCTTGCCAGTAACCAAAGGCCACCCGCTTTCCAGTGCTATACAGAGGGAGCCGTCAACAGCCACCCCTCTGAATGTGCGCTTTGTTCATGGCAACAAGGAAACGAGTGGGCTTTATTGGGGAGAATGCAACCCTTCTTTTAAATATCACACAGCGAGAGCTGATGGGGCACCGGGCTCTGGGGGGAGAGAGACGCGCCGGGGTCACCGGAGCCCGCTGCCACTCAGCCGACAGCCGGCGGATCAGCGGGCTGATCCCGGCTCAGCGGCGGGAGGAAGGAGAGGAGGCCTGGAGAAAAGCAGGGCGCCGCGTAAAACTGCCAGGGGGCATCACACCCTGGACCCCAGCTCCCCAGGGGCACCCGGTGGTGATGGGGAAAGCCCTGCTCCACGGGTGGCTGCAGGCCGGGAGCGAGCAGCAGTGCTGCCAGCCTCCTCCGCAGCCAGCCTGCTGCTGCGAGCGGCCCAGGGCCCCTCTGGCCGGGTGCGAGCGATTACTTTGATACGTCCAACATGCGCGTTGGTGACATTACTAAGGAGGTGAGAGCTTGGCGCTCACAGGGCCGAAATGCTGGGCTTTCGCTTTCATGCAGGATGTGTGTAACACAGAGTCTTTTCTCAGCTCGCCTGATTTTTAACTTCCTCTAAACCTCTCTCTCTTTTTTTTTTTTTTTTCTTTGCTCGGAGAGCAGCAACGAGAGACCGAGAGGAAACACGCTGCTGCTGTGCGAAATGTGGACCATGTGTGGGAACTATTTACTCAGAGTGCAACTGCAGGCACCAGGCGAGGGGCTGGCAGAGCCGGGGGGCGGCGGAGAGCGGGGCTACGTCTCTCTCGCTTATTTTTCCTCTCCCCTAAAGCCAAACCACGTAATGGTGCGTTTTACCGACTTTCTCACTGGGCAAGTGTTGTTTTTTTTTTTATATAATTCTGAGGTTTTCGCGATTTGCTTTTGTGTTGGCCCACCTCAAGCCTCTGCGGGCAAAGGGTTAAATCTTCGGAGTGGTGGAAGGAAGCAGCTGAGTTTCAAAAAAAAAAAAAAAAAAAAAAGGTGGGGGAAGAAAGGAGCGGGAGCAGGGAAGAAGCGAGGCGAGAGGGCTGCACGGTCCCCTGATTGTCCCTTTGGCTGCTGTGGAATAATAAAAATAATTAATAACAATAGTAACCCCCAGCTTTTCTTTTCCATTTGGCTGCATCAGGAAGTGCCTCTGGCCTTGAAGCTCCCTATTACCTCTCTTCCTCCCCCCCCCCCTCCCCCCCGTCCTTTCCCTGGGAAGTGAGAAGAAAAAGGTCTGCAGCTGACAAATATTATCCATCCTTTTCATCGATCGGAGCATATACAGATGTGATAGCTTGATGTACCCTGCAAACCGGCTGATCCATCGCTTTCTCCCTCTCTCGCTGGCTCTGGTTCGGCCCCCGCCTGCGCCCCCTGTGGTCGGCCGCCGCCTTTCCCTCTCTTTAAATAGATTTCAAGGCGCTGCCTGTTGGAGAGCAGCTCTCCAGAGAGAGCGAGCTATTGCTTCCCTGCCGATAGCCTCCCCCCCTTCTCCGGTTTCCAAACAGAAAACAAGCCCGGGGCCGAGGGACCTGCGCTGGGGCTTGGGGAAGGAGTGAAACCGGCGGCGAGCGAGCTGCAAGGAGCGGGATACGGAGGCAGCACGGGCCCTTCCCTAACCCTGCGAGCAAAAATAAAAATAAATAAAAATATTTTTAAAAAAGGCGAAGAAATACGGCCGCCCCGTGCGGGCTGCTGTAGCAGGCACCCGCCATGGGCTTTTCCAAAGGTTAGCCGAGGTCCCCGGCTCTCGCAGACGGGAGGCGTTACGAAACCGCCTTTGTATGTGCGGGCGCTTACATAAAGCGGGGGACACGGCGAGGGGAGCGCGGAGCCCGCCCCGGCTCGGGGCTGCCCCGGGTGGGCGCCGGGCACCGGCCCCGGAGCTCGGGGCGACCCCCGCGGGCGGCCGGGCCGAGGAAGGGGCGCTTCGGGGAGCCGGCCCCCGGCGAAATGGAGCGGGAGGAGGGGAAAAAAGTGCCGCTGGGAGAGATGCTGGGCTCTGCCCTCCGCGTGCCGGAGCGAGAAGGAGTTAAAGGCAGGCTGCTTTTTCGATCGGGCTGCTTCCCCGAGCGTCGGAAGGAGCGGCTTGCTAGAAAGCCGTCCATCAGCAACCAGTCCGACCTGCCCGCGATAATATGCGATCAACACCAAATCACCCCCGCTAGGCACGATCCATCATCGCTCCGCCGCGACGGGCCCTTGTATGGCTGTGTCTACACGGGGGGCGGGCGGCGAAGGAAGGGGAGGGAGCGGAAAGGGGAGAGCGGCGGCGGGCGGGGGGGGCGCGACAGCCCCCGGAATGGGGCTCGCGGTCCCCCCCAGCTCTCGGCGAGCCCCAGCCGGCGGAGCCCGAAGCTGCACGGCCGGGGCCGAGCGGGAAGCCTGGCAGCCGGCCCCGCCGCCGCCTCCGCCTGCCGTCAGCCTCCCTTCCCCCTCCCTCCCCGCTCCTCCGGGGCCGGCTTGACTGGCGTAAAATTAATAATTAATCGGGTGAAATTGATTAAAGGGCTCGGCGCGCGATGAGGGCGCTCCGAGAGCCCTTCCCCTTCCCAGCCGCTCCCGGGGACCCGCCGCCGAGCCCGGGGAGCTCCGGGGCAGATCGCGGCCCGGGCAGGAAGGAGAAGGGGAGGAAGAGGAGGAAGGCGGCGGCTGCAGCAGCAGCAAACGCCGCCGGTGCCTGCGGGCTGCGACCGAGAACGGCCGCGCTCGCAGCAGCAGCAGGCGGGGGCTGGCCCCGGGGCTGGCTCGGCTCGGCGCAGCTGGGTGTGCGTGTGTGTGTGTGTGCGTGTGTACAAAGCCGGGGCCCGGGAGCTGCCCGAGGGCGGTGCTCGGCACCTCAAGGCCAGCCTTCCAGCCCCCCTTTCCCCTCTTTTTTTTTTTTTTTTCTTTTTTTATTATTATTTTTTTATCCTCTTGCCGCGCTCGGTCTCCGCCACGGAGGGAGTGGGGAAGCGCAGGGGACGCGGCCGGGCCGGCACACGCCTCAGCCTGCAGCCCCGCGGAGGTGGGAAAGGGTTAAACGTCGGAGGGGGACGGGGGATGGGAAGCCAGGGGAGGGGGGCTGCCGAGCAGCGCGGAGCGCAGGGAAACCACAGCGCACCTGGGCTCGGCTCGGGAGCCGGAACGAGCCGCCGCCTCCTCCTCCTCCCTCCCTCCCTCCCTCCCTGCCTCCCTCCCTCCCTCCCTTCCTCCCGCTCGGTGCCTGCCTGGCCCGTATCGCGGCTCTATCTCTGCAGCAGCGGGAGCTCAGCTCCTCCGCTGCTATCAGCTGCTCCTCCTAACCCCAGTGACCCAGATAAGCGCGGCGGCCTCACTCCCCTCCTGCCCACCAGCACGACGGGGTGGGCCCGGCACGGCTTCCTCCCCGCCCCCGGCCTGGCCCGGCCCCGGGGGGCTCCCTTCGGCCCCTCTCCCCTAACCCCGACCTCCGACGGGGGGGCCCCGGCCGGGCCCTTTCGCCTCCGGCTGGGGCGGCGCTGCCCCCCCCCCCAACCTCCGGTGCCCCTCCTGGCCCGCCCGGGCTCATTGTTGGCCTGCGCTGAGCCAGCCCGCCGTCAAAATAATAATTAAAAGCCAAACAAACACCCCGATCCGGTCTTTCCTGGACACGCGGGTCGGAGCCACCGCAGCCCGAGTGTTGTTATTGCTGGGCTGGAAATAGCCCCGGCTCCGCCCTAGACAATCGCCTGTCAGAGGCCTCTTCTCTTCTTCCCCTCCCTGGAGGCCCTTCCCTGCCCTGTTTTATTTACTTTTGAAGTGTCTGCATGGATGGATGGATGGATGGATGGGGAACTGCGAGCGGTGCTTTCTTCCCCCGGCTCCCAGGCTGAGCCTGTTACCGCAGCCGGCAGCCCCGCGCGACCCCAGATAACCCGGCCCCTCGGAGCCAGGAGGGGGGAGCAGGGGGCACCCCACAAAACCAGAGGCCCCCACCCATCCCCAGCCCCGTTGTGGGGGTCTTGCTTCCCCTCCGCCTTCGGGGAGGCGGAACAAGGAGCCGGCAGCCGGGCCCGTAACGCCACGAGGGATAAACACCAAAGTTATCAGCAGCCGTGACCAAAATAAATGCCCGTGATAAAGGAGCAGTGACAGGATGATCCATTATGCGGGTGTCACGGCGTACAACGAGGTTCAATCAGATACGTCGGTTGCCGTGGACAACCGGGGAAGCGGCGGTACCGGGCTCGCTCGCTTTCCTGGTGGTGCTCGCCGGGATGGAGGTCACACAATGCGACCACACAAGGGTGGCCCGGCGCCGAGGGGCAGGGAAACACCGCCGCCCCCCCCCGCCCCCCCCCCCCCCCGGGCTGCCCCCGCCTCGCCCCGACGCCCCTCCGAATGACTGGGGTTCCGGGGGGCTCCGGGGGGCTGCCCCCGGCCGTGGCTGCCCGCCCCGGGGAGCCGAGCATCCTCCCCACGCGTGTCCGCGGAGACCCGCGGGGGCGAGCCCTCCCGTCTGGGCTCGGCACGGCTCGCTGTGGAAATCAATGGGCGTTTGTTCCGTGCGGCGCGGCCGGCTTGCGAGCGACGGATGCCCTGTGAGAAGAGGCGAAGGGGGAGGGATGCGGGGCTCTGCGGGCTCCGAGCCCCCCGCGGAGCAGCCTGCGGGGGTCTCCGGGGGACAGCCGGGACCCCGGGCGGATCACGTCGGGGAGCCCGGGGGGGGCTCGGTTCTTGAAGGCTTAGGGGCAGCGGGGACAAGCTGCCGTCCCCGTGCCACATTCCTCCGGGCCCGGGCCGGGGGTGGCGGGGTGAGGTCCCCAAGGGCCCGACGGCAGGACTCGGGGGGAGCGAGGCCGGGTTGTCCCCTCGGGTGTCCCCTTGGGGAACTTCCCCGGGGCCGGCGGGGGGTGTCCCCCCGGTGCCGAGCTTTCCTCCCGAGCCCCAGCGTGCCCCCCCCCCCGCCGCCACCCCCTTCCCGTCACGATTTAATGCTTTTCATGTTCTTGGGCAACTGCGTTTCCGCAGAGAAACCCCGGCGCGCTCCCGGCTCCGCGGCTCAGCTGTATTGTGGCGAGCTGAGGCGCAGCCGGAGTGAATCCATTACGCCTCGATCCTACAATACAGGTTTATGCGGATACCCTCTGATTTACATTTAAAACAGCGCGCAGCCATTGTCTGCCAGCCTGAAAAGAAAACACAGCCCCGTAACTTCAAATGACCTTCAAAGAAACGCAATTAACTGCCGTAATTATCGGTGCACGCCTTTTAGAAGAAAAAAAAAAAAAAAAAAAAAAAAAGACACAGGTGCTCTCCTCGCTGCCGTTCCACCTGGCTGAGCAGCCTGGTCCTGCCGCCGAAGGACCCCCCCGACACCCGCACACCTTCTCCGTGCCCAGACGCGGGGCTGGCCCCGCCGCCCCTCCGTTGGGAAGCATCCCCCCGGCCTCCCCTTCCCCCGCCCGGGCTGAGGGACAGCTTGCTCAGCTCGGCGAGGCTTTGTCACGCCGCCGCACACACCGCCACGGCGCTGGGCTGGTGCCGTGCTCGTTTCCCGGCTCCCACAAAGCGACACCATCCCCCCCAAGCCCACCCTCCCTCGCCGGGCCGCGAGGAGACGGGATTTAGGTGAACAGGATGGGCTTTGATCCGTGGTCCCCTTCGCCCTCCCCTCACCCCGAACGACATCGATCTGCTACGTTTACTCCGGAGGCCCTAAAATAGCACCACCGAGCCGCCCCCCCCCAAAAAAACCTCCGAGCGAAGCGCCCGGGACTCAGTGCCCACCCAAGGCACCAGGGACGAGGGAGGCACCCCGGGATGCTCCGCTCCCCCCATTCTCCCCTTTTTTGCACACACACACACGCACGCACGCACAAAATAAATAAATAACGAGGCGGCTGGAGCCATCTGGGGTTGGATGGCTTCTCATCTCATTACAGAGCATTAGGAGAAACAGGCAAATATACAGCTATTAAAATTAATCGCCTCGCGCTGTCAGCTGAACATAATGGAAATTATTTATAGGCTGCCTACGATGTGCCTCGCTCGTCACGGAGGCTCGCTGCGGAGCGGCGCGCTCCCGGCTCCCGGCACGGAGAGAGGCGTGCAGGGGGCGCGGGAGCTCGGCTCGGCTCGGCTCGGCTCGGCCCCGGCCGCCCGGCTCTGGGAGGTCGGGCCGCTGGGGGAAGGGGAAGCGGGCGGCGGAGGCGCCGCTTCGAGCCAGTTCGGTTTATTATTATTATTATTATTATTATTATTATTATTATTATTATTATTATTATTATTATTCAGGTGACTGGAGGGGAAGCGGAGGCGCAAATAGGGCGCAGCCTCCCCGTGGGGTTTCGGGGGCCTCCCCGGCTTATTCCAGCGGGATGTCCGCTGAGAGGGCAAGGGGCAAGCAGGAGGGCACCCCCCCTAAAAAGAAATAAATGCACCCCCTCAAAAAAAAGAATTCCCCTCCCCGGAGGGCTCTGAGCCCGCGGAAGCGACCGCGGGAGGCTGGGGAGGGGACGCGACGGGAGGGGGCGATGCGCTTCCCGGCCGATCTGTCTGCACATCGCCGCCGGCAGCTGAAACGCTCATCGGCAGCCCTTCCGCTGCTGCCTCTGGAGAGGGCTTTCGGGGAGGTTTTGCTTCTGCTCCCGGGGGGGCCGCGGGGGGGCTCTTCCGCTCGGAGCAAAATAAATAATGATAAAAAGAAAACACGATCGGCCGCTCCGTGCCGGCCTGTTTTTTTCCGACCGGGTTAAGAGACAGCCTTGCGGAAGCAGGAAAACGCTGCCCGTGTGTTTCCCCGCTCCGGCCGGGGGAAATCAGGCTGTTTTGTCCTCGGGGCTCGGCCGCACGGGGACCGGGAGCCTCCGGCGCTGGGGCAGGGTGGCAGCGGGTGGCCGGGGGGGGGGACAAAGTCCGGCTGGGAGAGCCGTGAAACCTGCCCGGGTGGCACGGCCCGGGGGGAAGGTGCGAGAGAGGCCGAGCGAGAGGCCGGGAGCGCTGCTCCGCCAGGCTCGAGAGGTTAATAAATACAGCCGTCCCCTCTCCCTGCCCGCCCGAGGCTAGGACTCGCAGCTCAGCGGGTAATTGACAGTCTCGATCCAAAATTGAAACATGTGTTAACAACAACGCCACGCATCCGAGGAGCTGCCCGGGAGATCGCCACCTCACGGTCTTTATATATGATTTGAATCCACCGGAGGAAAAGCGTCACGAGGTTTTCCGAGCACGTTTCACCCCTACCTGTAAATCAACCCTTATCACCGCCGGCTGCCCGGGCAGGGGCAGCCTCCGCTTTATAACGCAGCAGGAGGAGAGCCAGTCCTCCCTCTCTGCGCTGCTTCCACCCCCTCCCCGGGCTGTTCCCACGCGTGTCCGGCAGCGGGCGGGGACGTGCCGAGCCGACGGCCGGGCCGCCCGCTTTGTCGCCGCTCCGGCGGAGACGTGGCTCGGCGGAGACGTGCTCGCACACCCACAGCGGGTCGCCCCCTCCCCCGACAGCCCTTTACCCGGCCTCCCCCCTTCCAGGGAATTCGCTGTCCCCGCAGGAGACACCGCGCCAGGGCACGGGAAGCGCGGACTTGCGCCGGAGCGCTCGGACGTGCAGAGGCAGGGCAGCACTGGCAGGGTTCCCCGGCGAGGGCAGGTCTCCAGGGCCCGCGGCCGCCAGCTCCATCCCTCCCCCCGCGGTCGCCACCGGCCCCTTTCCCCCCCGCCAGCCCGGGCACGGAGCGGCCCCGGCCCTGGGGAAGCAGCGGGAGCCCCCCGCGGGCAGAGCCGGCTCCGAGCCCCGCGCCGGAGGTCAGGGCCGGCGGGGCAGGCAGATGGAAAATCCCAGCTCCTGCCGCACGTAACAAACAAGGTGGGGACGGGCAGAGCGGGAGGGGAAGGGCGTGGGGTCCCTCCTCCGTGGCCCGCCGCTTGTGCCCCGGGAGCTCCCTCCCACGGCGGTGCGCGGACACGGGTGGGCTCGGCGCCTCGGTCCCGGCGGGGGGGAGGGGTGATGCGGGAGCGGGGCTTCTCGCCCACGCGTGCACTGCCGCGCACGCACGCTGAGTCACACGGGCACGCCGTGTCACGCACGCGCTCCGCGTGCCACACGCCGCCTCTCCCCACGCGCGGCGTGCCACGCACCGACGGGTGCCCACACATCCCCCCCCCACACACCCGCCTGCCCCACGGGTGCTCGGAACACGCAGCGTGGGGGTCTCACGCGAGCCTTATCACACCCCCACTCGTACCCACGCCCACCCGCACCGTGTCTCCCCGTCCCGCACACGCAGCTCCCGCTGCCGCTCTCCCACGCGCGGCATCCCCGCCCGCCCCCGGGGACCTTTCCCGGGGCCTTTTTGGCAGCGCCCCGCGGCCCCAGCTGCGCGGCCCCGCTCGGGAACAGCCCGTGCTCGTTCCCACCCGCGGGGGGGCAGCGCCGGGGGGACACCTGCCGCGGGGAGCCCCCCGCCCCCGGGGCCGCTCCGTGCCCCTTCCCTGCTCCCGTTCCCCCCCCCGGGGCAGCGCCGTGCGCTCAGGCGGCCGCGATGCGCGCCGGGGAAAGGCCAGCAGCGCCCGAGGCGCGGGCAGAGGTAGCGGCTGATCTCTTGGCAGATCCGACAGCGATTTGGCCGCCGCAGCCGGGAGGCCGGCCCGGATTATTCATCACGGGCGGGCGAGCGCGATCTCTCCCATCCCCCTCCGCCGGCCCCGGCTATTCCGTCCCGGCCCCGCGATCGATAATTCGGGCTCGGGAGCCGGAATTCGGGCTGGGGAGGTGGCGCACGGCAGCGGGGTCCCGTTTCTCCACCCCCTCATCCCGCGGAGCCCGGCGGGGAGCGGGCGAGGGCCCCCGGCGCGCAGCCGCCGCTTCGCAAACCGCACGATCGCGGCTGTCGGCGGGCGGCCCGGTGCTCGCAGCCAGAGGGGCCGAGCCGTGCCAAGCCGGCGGCCCCGGGGCAGCGCTCCCGCCAGGAGCCAAACCGCGAGGAAAGCCACGCTCCGCAGCGCACCCCGGGGCTCGCCGGGCGCCGCTTTCCCCTCTTCCGATCCCCCCCCCTTCCCACTTCGCCGACCCCGGTCCCGCAGGGGGCTCCCAGCGCCCGGAGCCGGCCTGTCCTCGCCCCCTGTCGGAAAGCACAGAGCGCTGCGCCGGGGGGGCTCCGGCTCTCCGCCGCGACCCTCCGGTGCAGGGTCGCGCAGCCCCAGCAGGCACCCCGGGGGACTCCCCGTCCTCATCCCCGTCCCCGTGCCCCATCCCCTTCCCCCTTTTACTCCCTTTCCCCTTCCCGTCCCCGCCGCCCCCGGAGCAGGGCCGATGCAGGCGAGCAGCGCATCTCGCTCTTCAGTCAAGCCTGGATATTTAAAGCTTAAACTCCCGGTTTATTTTCGTAGCAGACCAAAGGCGCTCGCTGCTTATTCGGGAAGCTATTTAAATACCTCCCCCGACCTAGCCTCGGGGTTAGCAATGTTTGGCTGCTCGAGCATTTCCAAAGGCTCTTTGGGACCGTCGCCTCGCCTCTCCAGGACGCGCTCCGGAACCGAGGGGGGGGCTCGGCCGGGCTTTGTTAAGGGCCGGGGGGATGCAGGGGGGATGCTTTTGGGGAGCCGAAGGGAAAAGACCTTCTTTTCAGCCCGGGAATCGCGGTGCTTCGCAGTCACTTCACGGTTTATTACTACGGGAGGAATCTGTTTATAGTCAAACAGCGTTACATTGGGCCGTATCGATTTTCGAGCAGCGCTCCCCACCGCTTTAATTGTTTTTAGGAATTTCAATTGCAGCTCTCGCGTTCCCTGGATTCATCAGCGTTCAAATGATAAACCTAATCATCGCTCTAAATCACACGGCAATCTGCTGGCGGCTTGCTGTGCCCCCTCCCTCCCCCAGCCCCACGCACCCGGCGTGTCTCGGGGCGTGTTAAGCTCGGAGCCCTGCTCGCACCTCTCCGGCTCACAGCCCCCCCCAAGCCCGTCCTTTAAGTTCTACCGTCTTGAAATGAACGCGCCGAAGAAATACACCCCTAAATTAGTCACGGTTCCTGCTTTCGGGTTCCGCAGCTCAAAATCCCCATTGCAACGCTGAGGAGACGAAACAGAGAGAGAGAGAGAGAAAAAAAGGCAAACCACACAGAGAAGTCATCGAGTCTTTAAAAAATAATTAGGAAGAAAAACAAGCTGGAACTGCGGACAAGGAGCTGGAAAACCCACGCTGCTGCTAATCCCTGCAGGCAGGGAGCAAACGACAGCCTTGCCCCGGCCTCCCACGCCGTGCCGCGGGGTGCCCGGCCTCCCACGGCCGCGAACACGCGTGGGCAGCCCCGGGAACCCCGGGCAGCCGCGGCACCCCCCTCCGTGGTTCACCGGGAGCCCCCCGCTTCCCCCGGCCCAGGAGGGGGACGGGCGGCGGGGGGCTCGCGGCCGGGGCCAGCGGCGGTCGGCAGCAGCCGGGGCTCCCCCTCCGCCTGCTCGGCCTTCCCCTCCCGGCCGCGGCCGGCACTGCAAGCCCGGCCTCCCCCCGCAGCCCCCGGGGAGCCACGCCGCTCCTCCCCGCCACGCAAAGAAGCGGGGCTGCGGTAATCCCCGGCCGCTGCGCGCTCAGCTGGCGGGCACACGCCAGCGGGGCCCCCCTTGGGCACGACCCCCCTGAGGGCACGACCCCCCAGGGCACGACCCCTGCCGGGCACGACCCCCCCCAAAGGTACGAGCCCCCCCGGGGACGACCCCACCCCCGCTTTATCCAGCAGCCCCCGGCCTCCGCGGCAGCGCTCACCCGGGCGGAGCTGCCTCCCCCGGGGCCCGGCACGGCTCGGCCCTCCGGGGACACCCCGCAAGCCGCCCGCCGCGGGGCCCCGACGTGTGGCAGCCCGCGGGGCGAGCGGGCAGCCCTGGGCTGCTGTTTATTTTGTTATCAAATCAATTAAGCTGCCGCTCTCGTATAAAACGGGGGCGGGGGGGGGGGGGGGGGGAAGGAGGGGGCTCGGAGTAAGCGTGGCCACTCCTTTGACACCGTCTCAGCAAAGCAAAGAGCTCCTCCTGTTGGAGAAAAGTTGTTCTTGGCGTTTGGGAACCCCCCACCGGCGCGCAAGGGATTTCATTTTACCATTTTATCCTGCTCTGTGTTGCGTTATTTTAGGTTGGACTATGATGTTTTGTTTAGTTTTGATCTATTCTATTCTTCTATTCTATTCTATTCTATTCTATTCTATTCTATTCTATTCTATT
>CM021765.1:116493308-116685236 GCA_011076525.1 Nettapus auritus | reverse complement strand
TTCTATTCTATTCTATTCTATTCTATTCTATTCTATTCTATTCTATTCTACTTGCCTGCACCAGCCAGCACACAATCCCTGGTCCAAGTGCCCCTATGTCCGGCTTCTCCCCACCATCACGTCCAGCACCCTGTGCAACTGGGAGGCTGCTCAAACACCCACACCGTGTGCCCATCATGCACAATGCACCCCTAGAAAAAGACTTACAATGCCCTGACAATACTCGGCACCATGTAAATAACATTTAACAGATGCAGGATTTCCTGGCATGGTGCAAAGTCCCCTGCAATCTGCAGAAATCAGCGTCCTAGCCCGTGGGGAGATTTGTGTTGGCTCTCGGGGGATATCAAGTCAGCTCCCAGGCAGGGTATTTCCCAACCCGTGTGCTGTTAAGTTTGTGTCAGTACAGGCTGAGAAGTGCAGAATGACCTCAAAGTTTTTTAAAACTTCTGCTGAATGAGCTAAGCTGAAGCGGGCAGGTGGTATAATCATAACTCTTTTGCTCCTTATGTTTAAAGGAGCTCTGCTCTTACCTTTCTAGTTGGTGCCAAGAGTTTAAGGCTGTGCCATGCTAAGTAGTGCTATATCAAATCATTTAGTTCTTTTAGGGTAGTGCAAAGAAGATCATGATCTCTGTGGTCACACAGTGCTGTGGGTGCAAGAGGAGCTATGGGTTTGCCTCTCTCCTAGCCGATGTGAGATCGCCTGGGGAACCAGACCCCTCCCAAGCTGCCCTATACCAAGGTGGAAGCTGTAATCCTGCAAGATGGACGCAAGCCTCTCTTCCCACCCTGCCCTTCCCAAGGAATAGGGCTGCTTACCCCAACAACCTGCCCTTTCTTTCACCCATTCCCTGCCTGGGAGCCACAGACATTGACTATCTCAGGCATCCCTTCTGCTTCATCACCTGAGGGAAGAAAGTGTTTTCTGGAGGGGCGCACAGCTCCTGCAGCTCCCCATTACTCAGAAGGGGAAGCCAAACTGCAATGCTGGTGGATTTTATGGGAGTCTGGTGGATCTTATGGGAGGTATTTCAGAAATAGCCACTGCTTATGAAAGCCTTTTTTGTGGCACACAAAAACTACAGCTACAACCCTGTACGCAAAATTGGGTGAGCTCAGGATCAGCAAATGCCTTAAAAAAATTCCTAGCTCCAATGTGATTGGTGAAAGACGTGTAAAAATGATAAGATATGCAGGCTATGTGCTGTAATATGGGAGGATGGTGAAAACTGGGAGCAGAGAGTGCCCTTTAAGACATTCTCTATTGCTTCTGCACAATGAGTTTACCCATTTTAGAATAATTTTCTCTGCTACCTTTGCTACGCACAGCTGAAATTTGTTGTTTAAACAATGACTGAGCTCTCTCGGGCCATCTGCTCCCCCTGCCCACTCCTGCAGCAACCTGGTGCTCCGTGAGGTGCTACAGCCCTGCCTTGGCCAATGCACAGCACAGCGTAATGGCATAAAACCACCGCTGTGTATTCACACCAAAACGGGGAGAGAAGTGGGAGGGGGAAAAACTTAGTGAAGCCAGTTGTTGTGACACTAAGGTGTTAAAAAAAAACACAGTGATTTGGAAAGAATTGCAATAATTTTGTTATGTTGTTGTGGTCACTCCTTACTGCTGCTCCTGTCTTCTCTCAGAATTTACTGAAAAAGAGAAGTTTGAGAAGTTCTCACCTGCTCCGTGCACTGTGGTGTGATTTAGGTGGAGTGCTGAAGAAGTACGGGGCTGTGCCCTGCTTGCTTGGCAGGAGAGTTTTGTGCATAGGGTTTGGGTTGCAGGTTTGGAGTGGAAACAGAGGGAGGAAGTCTGCATGTCCTAAAAGCTGGCGGGGTGACGCACTGAAGGTGAAACTGTGCTTAAGGGCTTCAAAACAGGAACGAAGGCTCTACCAGGGACTTCATGGCTTTCTGATGTTTTTGTTGGTGGGATGTGCCACGAGCAACTTTGACGGATTTTTAACAATATTTTTGGCTTGGTGGGATTTCTGTGCAAACATTGACAGATGGCATGGGTAGCTTATGTATTTTCATCCCTCTGTTCCTCCCGTGATGTCTTGCAAAACCCTAAATCTCCACATACCACCTCTCCTTCTGCATGACCTCTTTACTTGACTCTCTTCCTCCCTCTCCTTTTCCAGACCATGCCCTGGGTTAATTCTACATTCTGTTGGTCCTACAGCCCAGACTACCCCTTTCCGTCTGTTTTCTGATTTTCTGGCCAGCACTTTCAGTACTTATTTATACGGGATTCCTGTAGATAGCCATATGAGTTGATAGATATGGGTGCTGAGAAAAAACAAAGCAAAACAACAAATACATGTGGCAAGGGAGCAGGGAAGGCCCGAGACAAGCTCTGAGGAGCAGAAGGTGCCACGGGGAGAGCTGCTCAAGTGCTACTGAGTTGCTGCAGCACCACCGGGCCCGGGGCCAGGCTTCATCCTTCCCTCCTCCACCGCAGAGACACCCGAGCAGCGGGGGCTTAGCCGGGCTTAGCCGCATGCACACATCCAGTGCTTAGCCACTTGCCCATCGCATCACGTGCGCACGCACACACCCACACACCCGCGCTTATCCCGCTCACATCACTCCCCTCTTATCCTGAAAATCCATCCCCTGGAGCTCCAGTTGCAAGCAGGCCCCTTGGCCAAACTCAGATCTGCCACCCGGAGCGGGGGGAATGACCTGTGGTGCCTGAAATCTCCACGGTGCAAAGTGATGGGCACCTCGAGGTGCCATCAGATCTTCTGTCTGTAAAGTCTGGCATTTACAGTTAGTTGGAAATAAACGTGGAAGAAAGTGAGCAACACTTGGAAATTAGTAAATACGCCAGGAAACAACGTGTAAAAGAAACCTCTGCCTTGCGTGAGAGCTTGTCTATAAAATCTGGAGATTAAAATCCATCACAAAAGTTTGGTACAGAGGGATTTGATTCCCGTTTTGGCTGCAAACTCCAAAACAGCTGTAACTCTGGCCTCAGCACTGACATCCTCCCTTTTATTAGATTGAGCACAGTTTATTTTAGCAAGCATGCACAGCAGCTTCCCCTAAAACGAATTCCCGCCACCAGACATCACTGACATCCCTTTAGCAATGCAATGGAAAGTGTCTGGGCAGCGCTTGAGAGCAGAGGAGGTATTTCAAATGGAGAACGGGGCACGGGAAATTAAGGATTTCAAATTGAAGCCAGGCTCTGGATTCCCTGATTGCAGAGGCACCGTGCACGAGGCGCTGCCCTCGCTGTGCGCTGTCACACATGCTGCTGCACTCGCTGGAGACACCCTGCATTTTTTGTGGTGCAAGCCAGAACAGGAACTGATTCCTGCTTTTGAGCAACAGGCTGTATGTTATCAGCAGAATACGGTGGCCAGTTTGTTTATACAGCTCCTAATGGAGGTGATGGATTAGCCAATCTTTTTGCACTGTACTTACGCTAAAATGTTTCTGGCCTCACCTTAAAGGAGGAAACTGTGTGTTTGCCTCCATCTTCAGTGTTTTGAACCACACGGCCAGAGCCAGATAAAACACAGGTCTAAGCCAAATCACAATGGATGTAAACAGTTATGACAAGTCATCGGAGTAACCTTTTTCCCTCTCTCTTGACAGCTTTAATGTTGCTGTAGACCTTAGCCTGGAAGGAACAGGTAGGGAGGCCGGCAAGGCTTCGTTAAGCATCATTTTAAATGCCACATTCAAAAAATACTGAACTTCACCAGGTCGTGGGCAATGGGACTCGCCTTTGCCAGAGGTTCTTACTGAAGACAAACATTAGTGGCAATCATGTCTAAAAATACTTTCAAACCTGCTTCTTGGGGCAGAATGCAGACTGCAGGCACCTGACCACAAGAGTAAATTGCTGTCAGTGACACAGCCCATGCTGTGGGACCCGGCTTTGCTCTCTCCTTGACAGGATAGCTGGTTGCCTTGGGGTTCATCTGCTCATATCACTGTCATCTGTCATGACATACTCGTATGGGACCCAGCTGCTGAAGCTTACACTAAGAAAGAAAAAACATGAAAATAATTGGTTGATGTTTATGTGGGTCCTTGGGCTACACCTGCACAGTCCTTTTCAGGGCTCTCCGTTTGAAGAATCGTTAACCTTACATATACATGCTGTCCTGTATCTTAAGTCATGTGCCCTTCTGATGTTAACCTTTAAATAATGCAAGCGCAGAAAAAGCCTCATCACTACGGAGCGCCTCCCGGTAAAATTTGGTTGCAGTCTAATGTCAATGTTAAAAGCATTATAACATTTTGTTAAGCTCATTGCTGAGGTGAGATTGATTCTCCCAGATTTGCTAGGAGATCAGAAACCTTGAGTTGAAACTCCGGACTTTCAGAAATGCTCATCGTGATCATTGATTTGAGTATCTCTGGCAGAGCACTGGGTTTTAAATACCATCAGGAACCTGGCCGATAGCATCTACAGGGAAAACAAAGTGTGTACCCACCACCTTTCATTTAAGAGACTGGTTAAACAGAAGGGTGTTGCTGTGGAAATAGGTAGCTGAAACAACAGCAAAGTCCTCCCCTCCCAAGCACAGGTGCCTGGTATGCCCGCAAGAAAAGCATGCCAGAGGTGGCTCGGGAGCTTGAGCTATGAAGATGAATAAGAAGCCTGTGTGTATGACAGCCAAGAGAAACCACATGGACAGCACCAGGAAGGTCCACAAGCAAGCAGTAAGCACAGTACCACTGGTAGCAGGACTGAGAAAGCACTCAGAGAAAGCACCCTGGGGTTAAAGTGCTTCCCCAAAACATCCAGAGCTGGAGACAAAGAAAGTGTCTCCTCTTGCTTGATCCCTCACACATCCTAGGAGTCAATTGTTTCCAGATAAACGGGGCTGCCCCAAAGAAATAGCTCACTGTGCGCAATTTCTAATAGAAATGGATGATGCATTTTAGCACGTTGGACATCAGAAAGGGCAGCCATGCATTGAAAAAGATAAACACCTTTTCAAGGAACGACAATTTTCCACATAGCTTTTTGATACCTCCTGAGTTGTGTTTTCCACAATGCCTTGCTCCTGGCTCGGTCAGGAAAGAACAGTGGAAAAAAATAACAACTCAGGCTACTGAGACAGCAAAATGCTGTTATTTATGGTGTCTGAGGGCTAGGCTTGCAAGTGCAGAGACACTGTCTGTTGCAGAGCAGCAGCCTCCGAGCAGCGCCAGCACCGGTGCGCTGTGAGCAAGCTGAGGCTCCCGCGCAGGCAGGGCTCTGGCTGCTGCTGCCTGCGCTCAGCATGGCACTGGCTCTGCTCCCTCCCAGCAGAGCTGGTACCGTCAGCAGCGCTGGCAGAGCCTCAGCCCGGGCTGTGTGCTTAGGCGACCTGTTCTGTATATAGCGATACGCAGTACGTGCATGGGATGCACTTAGGCAGGGCATTACTGGGATTAGCGGAGGTTTAAGGGGGAGGAGGGCAGGGGGAAGCAAGGCTCCTTAACGTAAGATTCACGCAGCAAAAGGCTCTATAAAGGAAAGCCCCATATCCCAGAAACACAGTTTCAGACCTATTGTTAGAGGGCGAAAAGGCAGTAATTAGGATCGGAGACCGATGGTGCTCTATTGCCAGAGGAGATTGTTCTCACCACGCTTGCTCTATTTTTACTCTATCATTTCTTTTTTTGAGTGTGCTGGAAACCTCAGAGAAGAACAAGGGACAAACAGGATTCAGAGGTGTACAAGTAAAGCTGCTTTTGAGCAAAACATCATCCACCAGGATACCATTTACAGTGTCTATTTTGGTAAAAGCCCTCAAACTAGAGTTCTTCAAAATTAAATATAAATATAAGGCATAACATAGGCAGCTGGTTTCTGGATTTCACTGTGCTATCATCTATCACGGTAAGTAGTTTTTAATGCAGAAATGAAATAGACATTCTGCAGCTGCCACTTGAGTTTTCCACCAGGTTGTTTGTTTGTTTTTAACCGTATTGTGCTAGATGGGGAACATGATTTGACTGTCAAAGGGCACCGCCGTGTATACGTCCTTTACAACCGCTGGCCCCAGCAACGATTCGTGTGAAATCGCATTAGGTCAGCCTGCATTGTGCTCGCTGCATGTAATCGGCGCGCACAGAGCCAGGAAGGACACTGCCAGGCACCGGCACCTGCTGAAGTGCCCTGCCAGAGCCCGCGGGGCTGACACGGCCCCAGGGAGCCCTGACCCGTCCCTTTCTGCACAGCGATGGGGCAGCTGGCGGGCAGGGAGGCCCGATGGCAGGTCAGGTTTTGCTTTGCTTGTTAGCCCAGCCCAGGCTTCGGCAGGCTCCTCCGACTTCCCTCAGCAAACCTGGATGTGCACTGAAACGCGATGCAGAACGGGGTCACCCTAAGCACACCAAATTGTTATTTTCAAGTGAACATGCTCAGCGTACAAAAAAGAAACATCACGATGCAGAACTTAATAAAGGAGCTGAGCTAGAAATATCCTGGTTACCTGAGCTGAACCTTGTATCTGTATTACCTGAGCTATCATTTGATGGAGAATGCAGCAGCCCTTGATCCCAGCCCAGAAATAAAGAACACCAAAGTCTGTGCACTCTAGTGTATTTCTGTGTACCATGGCTGCTACCTGCACCTTTCAACAGAAGAGACAAAAGACCCATTCAGAGGGAGCCCTGGTTGCCTCCAGCATCAGCACCTGGAGGGCCCTGCGCCAGCCCTGCATCCGCTCCAGCATTGTCGAGGCTCAGCCACATCTCCAGAACTGGGGCAGCAGCTTCAGAGGGCTGCACCACCAGCAGGAAGCCCACAGAAAACTTTCAAAAACTCTAGGAGAGAGACACTGGATGCAGCATTACGTAGCTGGGAGCACCCAGGAACAGACAAGCCCTTTGAAGGAGACACCTGTGCCACCCTGCACCTTTCAGAAAGGAGTTTTGTCCAGTGTTCAGGTCAGGAACTGCAAGGGCACCTTCACAAACCTCAGGCCCCTGGGGATTGCCCTTCTCCTCTGGGTTGGAGCAATGACATTGCTCTTAATTCACTGGATTTATTTATTTTTGAAGAGAGAAGGAGCATGTTTCTTGCTTTTCAGTCTGGTACGGAAGGGCCACTTTCTCTTCTAATCACCCTTTGATTTAAAAATAAAAGGAATCACAAATGACCTCCGTTTTTCCAATGTGATGTTCTTTGCTCCTTTTGATACATTTACCTCTGAAAAGATCACGTATCCCCATGCCCCTATTTCCCAATGTTTTCCTGGTGATCAGGTGCTACTGTGGGGATGAATGCAGGGGAAACTTGCAAGCAGCAGCAGTCAGGTGTGTGGGATGGGCAGCATGCCATCTGCACGCCACCCTGCTGCAAGTCCCTTTTGGTATTGTGCTAGTGAAAGAAATCCTGCCCTTTGCAAGCATTTGGGTCATACAGGGAAGGAAAAGGCCTGTGTCTGAGATGGGTTAAGTGACAGCCAGAGAAGGGAATGAGTTTGTACCTCCGGCTGGTGAGAGCCTTCCTGAGAGCCCTGAAAACCTGTGTGCTGCAGGAAGGAAACAGGCAGCCATCCTCCACCATGGGAAATCTGCCATTGGGGCTGATCCTGCTGCTGCCAGCACCAGCGGGAGCTTGGCCTTTGGTTTGGGTGAACCTGCTGTTTTTTGAGCTCCTTCCATTAAGTCCATGCTGGTTTGCAGTTGTCCAATCCATCATGACAGCCCTTCCCTGCCCACAGGCAACACACGAGCAGGTTCCTGTTTGCACAGGCTTGTCATTTACAGTTCTTCAAGGCAACTTAGTACAAATGCTCTTTAGCCAATTAATTTTTTTACACAGGCCAGTTGCAAAGGGCATTTCCTACTTGCTAGTCACACACATGGCTGGTCCTCATAACCCACTGTGCTGACCCTGCTCCAGGAGAGGCCCCACCCCTCACCCCTATAAACCAGATCCCCCTCTCTGGGTGATCCACAAATACTCAATTGTGCTCTCTGGGGAAAAAAATTATATATATAAAAAAAAAAAAAAAAAAAAAAAAAAAAAAAGGAGATTTCCAAAACAGCTGCAGTTACTTCTGATACGAAAGATCTCCCAGGCACAGGGTTGTGCTAGTGCATTCTATTTCCCACTGGCATCCTGGGAGAATAAAAAGCTGATGTACCTGTGCACCAGATAATAATATATGTAAATGAATAATAAATATAATAATATTAGAGAATAAACAAGTAAATATGAAATAAAGGAGATGACAAACAGCAGCAAAACCAATTTAAGAGGATGATTCATGGGACTGAAGTGAAAGCACTTCCACAGCGCTCACCTTGCTGGCACAGATAGGGCCGTGGAGCAATGCTAAAAACTGACTGTCCCTCCCAGGCAGCACAAACCATTTAATAGCACGTTGCATACGCTTCCCAGAATAGCTACCCCCTGATTCCCCAGCCGCGCTCGGCAAGGAGGTGGGAGGGAGCACGTACGGATGGTAAATGCCACCGCAGGCTCCCCTGCGCAGGCACCCCCATCGATGCCAATTTTTGATCCAGCAGCACAGGGCGGATTAGCAGCGGAAGATTAATTCCTTCCTGTCATCTCCCCGGGGAGGTTAAATGATCTCAGGAGCAATTTCTCTTGCTAGGAACGCCGTAATCCCGAAGCAGACTGCTAACTGCTGCAGTTTATGTGGGGCTCTAATGGTGGCAAAGAGGTTCCGAGTTTGGGGAAGGGTCATCAGCTGAAGATAAATTTATTTAATTAAATGGTGATTTCTTACGACCCTTTTCTCATGTGAAACCTGTAGCTGAGAGAAACTGCTAGGGCCATTTTTAAAATGTCCGAGGGACAAAAAGCTTAATTAATTAAAATGGACTCCTACCACGCACGAGCAGCTGCACATGGGCTTGGCCTTAGCAGTGCATGCTATCAGCCTGTGTCCTTGCCCTGCTTGCTCAATACAGCTACTTGGGAATGAAAGCGTGGCTCCAACATTTTGGCTCACTTCTGCCACCTCCCCTTCCCCATCAATACGCTCATCTGTAGCCACTGTACCGGGCTGCTCAGGGGCTGGTCTCCATCCCGTGCCAGAAGACAAAGCCCAGGACACCTCAGAGCCGAGGGAATCAGGCCCTCACCCCATTTGTGCAGGGCAGCAAGCACATATGGGGGCTCCCCTGCCCCAAAAAACAAAGCGTTTCACAAGGAGCGAATGGTTAAGGAAGAGCTGCAGGGAGACAGGAGATGGGAGGAAGGCTCCTGGTAATCACGGGTTTGAAAGGGAGTCTCGAATAGAGACGGCTCTTGGCAGCAGGAAGCAGGAGACAGCTCTAAGTGGGGAGAGCCACGTGAGCGACATACAAATGGGAGCGTGGGAGCAGCGCCCGCCACCACTGGAGCAGCAGCCAGGAGGGGGGAGCCACGGGAAAGCTGTGCGGAGCCCTAGGTGAGCTTCGGGTGTGCCTGGCACCTGGGAGGAGGAAGGGGAAGGGAAACCAGGGGCTTTTATTGTGGGACATGGCAGTGTATGGATCCGTAGCACATTGGCTGGGCTGAATGTGTATGGCTTTAACTCCAGTCAGGCGGAGGCACAGCACTGGCCTCCCCCAAAGGCCAGTGTTCAGGCACATCCCCGGGGCTCGTTTCACCCTGTGTGCTTCCAGGTGCAGCCCTGCTTCAGCCAGGGTGTGCTTGGCCATGGAAATGGGCTTTCACCTGAGCTGACCCGCCTGCCTGCAGAAACCATGCCAAGGAGCAGCAGAACAGGAAGGATGGAGGAGTGGGAGGCATGCAGAGATATTTTCAAGTGAAAAGCAGAATGAGGGATGGAATGGGGATTAAATAAATAAATAAATAAATAATAAATTAATTAATTAAAACCAGGGGTCTGATTCTGCCCCTGCCAGAACTGCTAGGAATTAACAGCGATAGTTGCATGCATCTTATGTGTGGGTACAGAACTGAGTCTGCATGGCAAAGGATGAATCTGGGGAAGGTAACTAGCAGCAAAGATGATAGCTTTTTTGCTGACCACGTCTCCAGTTCCAGTCACTATGCACTAATCCACCAGAGCAGTCAAATATATGCTTGGCTGTAAGCACGTGAGTAGTTTCACTGATTGCAAAGGCACTACTCAGCTGTTTTAAAGGTAAGCATAAGCCTGAGTGCTTTGCTTCATTGTGCTTTGCAAGAGCTGGGTACACAGCCCCTAAATCAGCACCTTAAACGATGCCCCAGCACAGAAATACTGTCACTGCCAACCAGAATTGAGGGAAATATGATCACAAAATGGTTTGGGTTGGAAGGGACCTTAAGGATCATCTAATTCCAACCCCCCTGCCCCGAGCAGGGAAATCAAAGACATGCAGGGTGGATGCTTTTTAAATAAATTGAATAGGATGAAGGTGAGCTTCCTAGGTATTAACAATTCATTGAAATGGTTTATGTGTGGATTGCTCCCAGTAAAGTTGCGAGATCGCTGCTCTCCTGTTAACCTAACAAATCAATAGTGGCACCCAGTGGCTAGAGGGGTTAATCAAAAATTTACCTTTGTCTCTCATGATTCCCCTCGCACAAAAGTTAGCGTTTAGATGCAAATACCCCTGCCCTGGCATCATGTGCATTAAACCCAGACATAGCTGATCCGGAGGAGGGTTTCATCTGGAAGGTATCTGCTGAGTAATTATCACAATTTCTGTTCACAGAGGCACAAGCCTGCAAGGTGAAATGCTTAGGCTTCTAGTACAGCACATGGCAGTCTGCAAAACCAATGCATTTTGGCGTGGATGGAGGATAGTTAATGCTTATTTATTCTGCGAGAGCACTAAACCTGCACAAATGAAAATTATGCCTGTTGTAAGAGTTCCAGGACTTCCCTCCAGAGAACACTTTCCAAAATTTGCTGACTTTCAGTACTTATGGAATTTCAAGAGCCAAGTGATCCATAGGAAAGTTAAAACCCAGCTAGTAAATGAAATGAGCAATTAACCGAACTGATGAGAGGGAACGTGCAAACTCTGGAGCCATAGTTTCTGGATCTTTAGCCTCTATTTGGAGCATATACAAGGAAAACATATCTTGTAAAAGACAAGTAAAAATGATTTAGTTTATTCCTGAATGATACATTCAGTGGGCTTAAAGTACATGTCCAGTGGCCATAACAGGTCAGGACCATCTTGCCCCCACCTGACACTTCTGCCATCACACCAATGACTATTTCTGTTAAAACATCCAACTCTAGCCACACACCATTCTCCACTCCCCCACCTTCCTGTCGGTCAAAAAGGGAGAAGATGTTAATTTAATTCTTGCTCCCCTTTAGGGCTGTTCCCAGACACCAGAAGCATCCTTTTGGAGCTGAGGGATGGTCGCAAGCATGCAACAAGGAACAGCTGGCTTCTGCTAGGGTGTCTCCAGCCACTGACAGCTGGTTTTGCCTGCAGAGTGATGTTGTGTGGGCTGCTACAGCTTCAGGGAAGCATAGGTATAATGCCCTGTGATGTCCATTCAGGATACCTACCAAAAGCTCTGCTTATGGCATGCAGACCACACTGGACCAGGAGTACTAGGAAAATCTTCATTTCTGTTTCAGCCATTTTTCACATTCCCTGCCATCACAAGGACACAAACCACCAGTCGTGCCTTTTCCAGCCTCTTTTTATGGCATACGACCCTTGTGGCTACTGGTTATTGAACCTTACGGCAGCTTTCTATGAGTAGCAGGGAAGTGTTGGTGACCCCTGCACACAGGGGAGATACCTTGCAGCTCTTTCCTAGGTCTCTATGTTTGGCTTTTCAAATTCTGCAAATAATAATACTAATAAAAATATGTAGAAATGTAGGTCTTTGGGCAAGAACCTCCTGACCATCAAGGTCAGATCTCTGCAATCACAGGTGTCACCTACCTTTCCCAATGTAAGTTGCTTTATCCTTTCAGAAACTGGAGAACCTCTCTGTGCCTCAGCATCCCTACCAGGTAAATGGGAGCAGCATCGGGCAGGATTTTGGTAGCAGGAGGGCTGTGCTGTGGGATTACACTCTTTGCCAAGCAAGTTATGATCTCCAGTTGGGACACACCAACAAAGCACATGTGCTTTTAAAACATATGTACCCTTGCAAATGATTTTGGAAAGCTTTTGCTTCTTACTCTCAGCACATTCCTTAACTGAGCTGCTCAGCATTGCCTTCGTCCACCCCCTCACCCCCAACCCTTCCCTGCCTTCCCCCAAGGTGGGCATGAAATGTGTGAGCAGCAGGGTGCTCCGCTATGGCCCACTGGTTTCTCTTGTTTGGTTGCTTTCATTTCTCTTTCCCCAAAGAAGTGAGAGGCAATGCAATAGGTGATTTAAAATATGCATGCCAAAGAGAGAATACATACATTCCTCTGCGCATTGCTTAACACAAGGCAGAAAAATGTTCACTGGTTCTTCTGGTCTGTGCAAGTGCTCTTCGCCCAGCTGGTGAGCACAGAGCTTAACCCATGCGGGCGTACTGGTACAGCAGGGCTCAGGTGTCCCTTCTGTCCTGTCCGCATGTCCAACCTCAGCCTCAATTACACACTCTCCAGCCTTTTCATTAAGAAGTCACACTAGTGTGTGATGTCTTGTGTTTGGAGGGGCAAAAAAAAAACCCTGTCAGGCACTGTCTGTTTTCTTAATACAGTAATCAAACGCAGAAGTGATAAACTATTAATTCTACAGAGATTATTATTTTTTTTTTAATTCCCAGGAGCATCAAATCCAAAGAGGACTTAATACATGTATTCCTAGGGGATGGTGTTCATAAGCGTTGTGGCCATATGGGCATACAGCTGGCTAACCACTTCCTCTGCAGCCTTCTCTTTCAGTAGAGATCCTCAGGAGGGGCAGAAAAAGGCTACAATGATGTGAAAACCGATCTCCCCAGCCCTGAGGGAAACATAACTCCAGCCATAAACAAGTTAGTAAGGAACAAAAGGATGTGCGGAGGGACCATCGCTGGTCTAAATCATCAGCTGAGACTAATTTACACCACAGAGAGCCTGACGTATATGTTCAAGCCAGGAAAAGCCCAATAATTTAAAAGAAAAAAAAATATCCAATCTGTTCCTGCTTGCAGGAACACCTTTCTTATCAGGGCAATCCTTCAAAATCCGGTAATCACCAGCAAAGCCCGAATTCACTATCGATCCACCTTCAGCTCTCACCTACCTTCCTGCACCAGTATCATGATGCCTTCAAAGCCCCCCCAGACCCTTCTTCAAAAACAGCAGCCCCAGCCTTGTTTTGGCATCTGCAGCCCTGCATCCAGCCCGTGTGCCATCATAACCAGAGGGACTAGGCTTCACAGAATATGACCTGCTGTGCAAGGCCACATCAAGGGTCCATCTAAGCCACCCTCTTGTCTCCAGCAGAGCACCCTCAGAAATGCCCTCTCAACCCCAGCAAATGTTGTCTCAGCAGCTCCTGCCCTTACTGGTATTGTCTTTGCCTGATGGTGGCCGGAGTGCCAGCCTGCTGGTGCTTCCAGAGCGTGTTGGGTCATGGCTACTGATGGGAAGTGTCCTGCTTTGCTGCACATGAGGAAAGGGGAGCTTTGTGCTCCTTCTGTGTAGGGGCAGGTGTGAACCGAACCAGGGCGACATGCAGTGGACACAAGCACAGGACTCAGGGCAGCACAGAGGGAACATCCAGTGTTTGGAGCCATTTCACCCAAGATTGGTTTCAGAAGCACTCTACTCCTCGGCTCCACGTGCAGAGGAGGGCTTTCATAGCCTTTTACAATAAAGCTCGGTTCCTCTCACCATTCATTAGAGCCCTCGAAGATATTTTTGATAACTGACATGATGTGTTCAAACAGCTTCGCATTATGACAATGGTGTAATGTTTCTGATGAACATGCTTTGTCTTCCCTTCCTTTTTCTTCCCTTCCCCTCCCTTTCCCTTCCCTCCCCACAAAACCCCCGTTAACAGAGCCATCAGGCCCTCACAATTAACTTGCAAACTGTAGGCCAGGAAATGCAGGAGCGGAGGCTCACAGGACAATGTTATCTCAGCCACGGGCACATCTGTGGCACTTTCTCATTTACACCTGTTAGATCCGACTCTTTGCAGCCCAGACAGCCGTCTGTCTGTCTGTCTGAGCTCCTGCATAAGGCCTGAGGCCGGAGAACAGCACCCCACGGTCTCTGTTGTCCTTCAGAGCACTCCTACTTCCACACATTGCTGTTGTTATCAGTAGCAGAAAAGAAATGCAACACACAAGTCAGTGCTCCTTTCCTTTTGCATACAGCCTGACCTTTTGCAGCTATGCACCTCAGCATTTCAGGTTAGTGCCTTCATTTTACTGTCTGTTTGCTTATGCCAGAGGGAGAGAAGCGGGGCAAAAGTCCCATCTTCCCCTCCCCACCCCCCCCCCCCCCCCCCGCCTTTATTCTGCTTACTTTCTATTTTCTTTCTCCTTGAAGGAATCAGTCTTCTCTGCTTCTCCCCCTTCCCCTGAGGCAGTGAAGACCAGGGAGAGTTGCAGCAGTTTTCTGCTTTGTTTTGCCAAGAGAAAGGCGATGCCTCCCAGGTAAATCGTCTCATCAGCAGCCAGGCTGAGCAGAGGGGTTTGTTATTAACAAAAAAAAAAAAAAAAAAAAAAAGTGGGGAAAGTAATTTTTCATTTTTACTGAACCTAAACGTGGCGGAACAAGATCTCTTTTTCCAACTTTGTGCTGAACACACAGTGTTTAAATGCCAGCATAAAAGTGGCATGCCAAAGAAAAGAAAGTTAGGAACACTGGAAAAGAATGGTTGTGGTGGAAGTGGCAGTGTGGGTACCCCTGATGAGTGGGATAAAGCCTCCAGTCCGTGGATGATTTGTTAAGTGTTTTGCAAACAGATATACATACTGCAGGTATGTGTTATGTGTGTGTGTGTCTAATCAATAACACGTGTGTGCGGCAGACGGACAGGTAAGACAGATAATTACATGATTACGGGACTCCCACTGTATTTATGTTCACCCATTAAAGCCACTTGTGAGTTATCCCCCCTCTCCTTACCCCCGCTGATAAAAGTCATTAATGCCACCAGCCAGCAGGTTACTTTAACACAGAATACAGACATGGAGGCAGCAAGCTGGGGACCTGACATCTGCCTCAGTGGCACAAATACCTCTGTTGGACACAGCACAGAGGGCCCAGCACAGGCCTTTCTGGGCAGGCTCCAAGAAAACATGGAGAGGGACAAACAAGCCTTGGCTGGACACTGATCCCCCATCGTAATTTTAATAAGTCTGGAGAGGTTGATCCCGATCCCTACCTCCAACCCAAAGTCACCAGCAGACTTTGCTGGAATGCAAAGCTACATTTTAGCTTTCTAATTGATGCATTTTGAGTTAAAATATTGTAAATAAAATTTGTGAATTGTAAATAAGATTTGGCTCACATCCTGCTATGCTGTCAGCAGGATGAGATGGACCTGGAAGCCAGGGGTTGCTTTGCTGGCTGCCTTCTTACAAATCCACATGCAAGAGGTGAAACAACATCGCCCTGAAGTCACTGCACCTCCTCTCCTGCCTCCCTGCAGGCTGCAGCTCAGCTGGGTCCCTGGGCATCACCCCCTGCAACCTGTCCCCCCGAGGGAAATACAAAGACCGGCGAACTCTGAGCCCCATGGCTATTGACAGACACAAAAGACCGGTTTAGCACTTTCATTTCCACACTGGGAATTGGGGGATTAAAATGCCACTATCTCCTGATTGTGTTGTTTTTTATGCAGGCCCCATGTAAACACTACACCAGTCAACAAACCACTGTTAATAAAAATTGCTAATTAGATGAGGACAGTGGGTTGCTTTATTTACAGAAGTATTTATAGGCTTTCTGCTTTCTTGTATTTTTCAAGGCTCTGTATATTTTGCATTTGCTTTTACACTTTGTCCCTGCTTGTCCTTCTAACTATTTCTTGAGAGGGTTTTTTTTTCGTTGTTGTTTTAACCACCCTGAGTCAGACATAAGGATCTGCTTTATATTAAGCCTGTTCTATTCTTGAAAGAGCTTCTCGAACACAACACAATTTTGGAGTTCATAGAAAACCCACACATTTGTTAAATCTATCTTTTACAATGTGTTAGTAGCCAAGATAGCATGTACTCTGGGATAAGACTTGGCTTTTTAGCACACGTTTGTCTATCTCCTCAAGAAACGGGGCCTTAAACCCTGACTGAAAGGAATTTTTATTCAGCTGAGCTTATCTCTGTTAATTCAGGATATGCAGCTGACTTTCAGATAAAGAAAGGCACCCAAACTGCAGCTCAGCGAGGGACTCCCATACATTCAGTCATCTTTCTGCCCGACATGCAGACTGCCGTCCTTTAATTATTAGCACATACCATTAATTCTGCGTAAAGCCACACAGGGCTGAAATGACAAAAGCAGAAGGAAGATGATGTCAGCTGGAGTGCTGCGCTGCTCTGTTCCCCAGAAGGCTCCCACGTGGCAGCGAGGTCTGAGCGTCATGTCAGCAGGAGAAGTTTCCCTGGCAGAGCGTACCCCAAGGACCTGACACCGCTGCTGGTTGCCGTGGAAGTTACAGGCTTGCACTAAATCAACTTCTCCAGGTCTCCCATATGCTGTATGCTACCCAACCTGCCTTCCCGCTCAGATATGCTGAGAGGCTGACATGTGCCCTGGCTTCTGCCTGTGCAAGGTTTTATTCCAGAAGGTGCCAAAGTCTGTTATCACCTTCCCATCACGGCCCTTGGGGGGCTACAAAGGGGAAACCCACGTTACCATCAGAAGATGTGCTTTACAGATTGATCTTGAGTAAGCACGGGATGGAAATACAGGGATATCGTTGAGCCAGCGCTGTTGAGAATGTAAACAAAATTGAATGGGAGTGAATATGATGCAGAGCTTGTGTCCTTGAAAGCTAATTTAAGCTCTCTTGGCTCTGGTTAAGTTTTAAACATTTCTGGTGGGATGAGGGAGACAAGCAGCTGCAATACAGAAGATAAGGGATGGAGCCTGATTGGTATCTGTGTTTTGAAGGAAGAGTTTTCGCAGCCCATCTGGGAGTGATTTATTTGATACCACCAAACACAGAGCCATTCCAGAAATGAGCAGCCCCTAAAAGACAGCCCCTAAACTGGAGTGAGGAGCAGGGCAAGAACTGAGAATGTTCTGAAATAGTCACTCTGGCCAGCAGGTGAAGAGCAAGAAGTGTCAATTAATATAATAATAATAATAAAGGCAGAGGCTGCAATTCTGACCTTATTCTTAAAAATAAATAACAATAAAAAAGGCATTATAAAGAGTTAAGCAGCATCTGAGGCTGAAAGCCTGGCACACTCCAAAAGACTGCAGAGCACCTTTCAGTCCTGAGGGCGACTGTGGGTTTGAATACATGGAGAACTTACTGCTGGGTAACAAATTACCGGGTGTCTGCTGATCCGTGGCAACTGTCCCTGCGGATTCTTGCTGCAGCATGTGTGGAATAACACAAGCTCTCTGTGTCCTCAGTGGAAAAGGAGAGGGGGTCTATGCTGATCTGGGCAGTAACACACTTGCTGGCTGTGAGTAGTCATGTAGATGGTTGTCTGCTAGCAGTTGTGGCAACTGGTTATCCTGTAGCTTCTTGTTTCTGTGGCTGAACCTGGATGAGGGTGTCCCTGGCTGTATCCTTTTTTTATTATTATTATTTATTTTTATTTTTTATTTTTTTTCCAACTGCAATGCAGCTCTCTTTCTATTTTTCCTCCGTTCTCAGGTAATCAAGTCACTGAGCACAGTGTTGGTCCCCAATATCAGGACTGTTCCTGTACAGAGGGTAAAGGGGTAAGCTAACAGCCCTGTGGTAAAAAGTGATTTGGGGACCTTCTGACAAATAACCACCATGGTTTTCACATTACTATTGCATCCTTTAAAAATATAGGTCACATATAGCCATAGATTTACCTTCTTTCTAAAGCATTCTGTAGGGTCTGGGAACATTTCTTTATTGCAAAGAAGGGCCACAAAGAACATCTGTTATAAAAATGGGAACCGCACAAAGCTAACACAAATTTAGATTTCATTACAAACATGAAACCTGGCAAAGATTAATTGAAACATTTGCCAAAGGGCCAGTCTAAAGTTTGATGAAATCAAAGGGGGACTCTAAGCTGACTTTGATGGTCTTGGGGTCAGGTTGTAAGGCAGACTGGACAAGTTTCAAGGTCCCTAGGTCAGTGGATTTTATTTATTTATTTATTTTAAATCAAAACCATGACACACTATTAATTTAGAAGACATTTCAGACATCATCCATAGAAAACACTTGGTACCAGTTGAACAGGAACTGGATCAGCTCCCATGGAGTGCTGTGCATAATGCCTGGCCCTCGGGCATTATTTTGCTCTGGCATGGGGGTGAGGGAGAAGCCAAGTTGGGTCCAAAAGCCCCAGCCCTCACCTGGGGCGATCCATAGCAGGGCAATCTCAAGAGATGGTCCTCACGGATGGAGTTCTCCACTGCAGAATAAGGCAGCCTGTAGGCCTGCGGGGCACAATGCAAAGCCTGACGCTTCTTCCCCTATGTATTTGCTTGAGGGAACGGGTGGGTGGGTTGTTTATCTTGCAGGGAGGAGCCTTTTCCTTTTGACTCTGGGAAGAAAAGGAACCACATTGTGTATGTTTACTGAAAGTCCTATGTGCTCCCTGAGACATGAAGATAGGGCATGTCCTTATAAATCAGGGTGGAGAAAAAATAAATAAGGAAAGAAACGGGCTGGGAGAGCTGCAGAGACAGCGTGTGTGCGTGTGTGCACTCAGCCAGCAAGGGGAATGACACTGACACTGTTTCAAAGGAAGGTCATTGCGTAGACCATAAATCTCAGACACTTAGAATTTGTTTCATTCATCTTCGTTAAGTCTCTCTCTCTCTCTCTTTTTTTTTTTTTTTTTTTTTTTTCCAAGAAGTTCAGCAACTATCGGAAAATGTTGAAATGAGTATTCATGCGGGCCCTGCAGCTGCTCGTGGCTACCTACTTCAAGTCTGACGTGGCCAGCCACAACATGACGGGCCTGATCCTGCCCAGCGCCACACAATGTCAGGGATCTGTCCTTACCAGGGCTGCCTCTGCCCAGGCTTAGCCAGGTGCCCATGGCATACAGAGATGGAGGAGAGTGCTGTGGGGAGGGACCTTTGCTCTGTTCTTACACCCACACCCAGGCCCTCAATTCTGGGCACTCTGGGGATGATAGATTTGAGGTGGTAGAGCTGTTCTTATGTCTGCTGCCGGTCTGGTTTTGCTGCTTTGACACTTCCACGACTCCCATGAGGTTCTGCTGAGCACCAGACGTGGTTACAAGTTCTCCAAAAACTCAAGAAAGGGTGGGGAGAGTTTTCTCTAATTGATCACAACTAATGTAATTAGTACTTTGCATTTTTTCCTTTCCCTGTGCTTTACCTTCGAGACCTTTATACATCTTAATACCTATTTCCATTCTTAATTACGTTCAGTGAGCCCACAGCAAAGAACAGATATGTCATTCTGTGATCGGCTTCATGAAAATATTAGAAAGAGACGAACTGACCAGACTGAGCATTTAGCCAAATTCCAGTTCTCCCATTAACTTGCATGGTGGCCATGGCAAGTTATTTAATTTTGCTCTGGGCTGGTTTATTCATATAGAAAATGGAAATAGCAAACTGATCCATATTAAAGATCTAATCCAGCCCCAGACAACTTAATAGAAGCTTGGCTAGGCCTTGCTTAGCTTAGTTTTGCTTGGTAAGTCTTTTTGGAAATGTGAATTTTACTGTTTTGAAAAATCCCTGTAAATCATACAGTGAGGAGAGACAGGGAAAATCTATCACGTTGTTTAAATAAGCAAGCTAAACAGGAAAACAAATGCGGACTCCTCAAAAACGGAGAAGCAAACTTTGTAGGGACACGTTTCTAACATGCAGAGCGTCCTGAGTGCAGCATGCTTTCAACCAGTGCTTCTGTTTTCATCAGACGACTTCCTTCATAAAGTTCGAGGCCGCCAGAGGTCAGAGAGAACCTTGATTTACAAGAAGTTGAGTTTGCAGTCCAAGAGCTCATTCCCAAGCAGTTGGGCACTTTGTATCAGCGCTTACTTGCTAACTAAGAGGATTAATGACCACTTTCCAATTCCAATCTAATGCTGCTAACCACCGACTGTCACGCTTGACTGCTTCCTTTCCCAAGACCAAGGGACTAGAGACATCTAATGGTAACTGCACGCATAGCACAGCATCTCCTCCCGCTGTAGCAGGCTGTCCTGCAGGACACCAGCTCCGATATTTAACTCCTACAGCACCTCAGGAGGGTATGTGTCCAAGACCACCTGAATGACAAGGACTGTTCACAATTCATTCAGGTGGCTGCATGTTGATGGTCTCCAGCCCATCTTGGCTCTGTTCTCCTCGTCCTTGAAGGGTGTAAGAAGGATTTGAAACTGGAGAGGTGTGTGAATGAGTTACTATTGAATTCTTTACAGTATCCTCACACTGAAAAGAAGAAAAAAACAGAAACCAACCAACCAACCAACCAACCAAAAAAAAAAAAAAAAAAAAAAAAAAAAAAAAAAAAAGCACCACCCTGGTTTTCCAAGGAAGGGAATGGGAATCAAAGTACAGACCCCTGGGGATTAAGGGAGGGGAAACAGTAGTCTTGGTCAAATGGACAAACGACTCTTTTCCTGCCTTCAGGGTTTCCCATACGTAGAGTGAAATGGGCTCACAGACACAAAAGCTGTAAATCCCCGAGTTCACACCTAGTATTTCCTAGCAGCCTTTGCTGAATAGAGAGAAATAGGTGCTGTCGAGCAATTCTGGTGGAATGCACAGTAACAAGTATGCCTTCAGGAAGGTGCTCAGTAGCAGCTTTTTGTTTGTTTGTTTTGTTTTGTTTTGTTGTTTTTTCTTATGGCCTTGCCTGGGAGGATCCCAGAGGAATGACACAGTTGGTGACTCAGGCAGAAAGAGATATTCAGCATGAGATTTAAAGGAGAGCCTTCACTTAGCAAAGGCAGTGATTTTTGTGCTAGCACAATGTCCAAAATCCAGAAGTCTAATTTTTGTGAAAAAATAAGATGAAATCTATGACACATCAGACAGATAAATGGAGACCAGATAGACAGGGACAAGATTCTGAAGTATTGGAGGCCCCCATTTTTTAAGAGAATCCTCTTTTTTATAGATCCAAGTTCTGAGATGCAGTCAGTGTGGGAAATGCCTGGGGATTTCCAGGCACACTGCAAAGTACTCAACTCTTGTCCAGAGATGTGCCCTTGCTAGCAGAGGTGGGATGGGAGCTGGAGCAGGGCACTGCAGATTCTGGACCTGGACATGATCCTGGCCCCTTCTGCGGCAGTATTCCCATTTGTACAACCAGAAGAGCAACTCCTCATGTAGTTCCCAAGGGTTCTGCAAGACTCTCCCTGGCCGCTGACAGATGAGCTCTGGAGGATCTCGCTCAGGACTGAAAACTATTCCCAGCTGTCCCTTCCCCTCCCACGGCTGCTCTCAGAGAATTCAAGGCCAGCAGAGACAACTCAGCTCCTTCCATGAAAGATCCAAGGTCTCAAATTTACTGGCACAGTGGAAAGCTTTGGGCAGCTACTTCAAAACCCAGAACAGCAGGAGACGTAGAGGATTGCCTGTCAGCTTCTCAGGTAATGAGTGTTATAGAGCACTTTGTGATATGCAGCTGAAAGGCAGAGGAGCAAAGTCCACTAGTGTAGTGTAGGCTCCACTACAATTTAAAGAGAAAACAAATAAAAACTAAAAATAATAAAAAAGCACCAATAAAACAAAACACAAAACTCCAAACCCTGAAGGTTTTAATCCACAGCTAGGGTGACTGAAATTGGGGTCTGGCAGAAGCACCCATCCAGCTGATTCCTTCCGTCCCCCCAGCAAAATGGGGGCCAGGAGCAGAGCCTTCCTGCTGGCAGAGGGTCTCTCTCAGCTCTTCCTCGCCAGCTCTGCTCCACTGACTACAGCAAGGCACTGTCCTGTCCCTCTGGATGTACTTTGTGGCAGCGTCCCAGCTTGCTGAGAACAAGGCTGAATGTTTTCCTTCAGAGAAGGTATTTAATGGGTTTGTAACCATCTGAACTAGATATGAGCTAAATAACAAGTCCAACACTGCCCAGCACATCTGGATTAGCAGTACAGTTAGTGCCCAGTTCCTCCTGGCACCTAACACAGTGTGTCTTCCTTGAGGGCTGGTCAGAAACCAAGCAGCAAAACAGTAATGTGGCGAAACACAAGAACATATTTGGTTTTAGATCATTTGCAGTGACTTTAGCTACATTTTATTTCTGATATCCTCTTACATACTATCTGCAGGGTATTTCTTGGCTTGTCCAATGGCCTTTTAATTCAGTAGCAGACTTTCTGTCAAGTTCTGAGCCCTGCTTGGACTGTGGATTGGTCCTGTAATATGTACAGCTGTGAAAACATCTCAAATACGTCTCTGTAAACCCATTTTTTTTAATCTCCAAAAGAATGTATTTGCAGAAGAATGCAGTTTCAGATCAAAGGAAGACATTTTCAACTTCAAGATGAATCTGGGAAATAGTTATAAATAAATAATGAAAAGAGAAAAAGAAGAAAAAGAAAAAGAAATAAAAAGAAAAAGAAAAAGAAAAAGAAAAAGAAAAAGAAAAAGAAAAAGAAAAAGAAAAAGAAAAAGAAAAAGAAAAAGAAAAAGAAAAAGAAAAAGAAAAAGAAAAGAAGGGAAAAAAAGAAAAGAAAGGAAGGGAAAAGAAAAGAAAGGAAGGGAAAAGAAAAGAAAGGAAGGGAAAAGAAAAGAAAAAAGAAAAGAAAAGAAAAGAAAAGAAAAGAAAAGAAAAGAAAAGAAAAGAAAAGAAAAGAAAAGAAAAGAAAAGAAAAGAAAAGAAAAGAAAAGAAAAGAAAAGAAAAGAAAAGAAGGAAGAAGAAGAAAAAATGTCAAAGCTTTGGCATACCCAAGCCATCTAGCTGCTGTGTGGGGAGTGGCCTTTGGTCCACCATGGTTCAAAGGATAAAGTACAATCCCAGCATGTGGGAAGCTTAGTTACATGAGCCTTATCTACTTATTTTGGAACAAATTTTATAACCAGGCTCTTCTCCCTGTCAGGAGCAGCTGCCAGCTACCAGGCTCATGAGAGGTCCATCCAGAGGGATGTGCTCTCTTGGAAGAGGTATTGCACTCCATAGAAAGAGACTTCAGCACCCGTTGAACTAGAGTAAGAGGACTTCATAGGTCAGTCACTGGGACACTCACTTGTTGGTCCAAGTGCTGGAAGCTCAGACATCACTCAGTACTCCATCACCTGCTGTGGGTAGTGCTTGTAGGGTTTGAATTGGGCAGACAGTCTGACAAATGGCTTTCTGCAGAGTGGATGAGCATACTGAGGTGAAGAGGGAAGGATATCTTTTCCTCTGTACTTTTATGTGCAGTGTCTAAGCTAATGTGTAAGACTTGCGATCTAGCCTTTTGTTTCTAACCACCTCTATTCTTATTTGAAATGATCCAATATTTCATTCATATTTTTTTTTTCATTCACTAGAAGATGAATAGGTCAACCAGAACATTTTTCCTTCAGTTTCTGAGTTCTAACACCACACTGAAAAAGTGACTTTCATTGCAAGCCAAGTCCCATGTTTTCCTGCTCTGAGGTGCACACTACGCTTCGATACTAAGCTGTCAAATTCCATGGGACCCTGTCACCTTCCACTTACCTCCTATTGATTATCAAGCTGGGAAGTACGGTATGAAACCTATAGGCTGACTGGGTGTTAGCTTCGGTCTTGAGACAATTCAAGGGTAGAATGATCTGATGCGACAGTATCTGAGAACTCGGCATCCAGAGTATTACAATTCTTGACTAATTGCCAGTGCCAGGAAACTGGCCTCCTGTCAATCATAGTCAAGGAGCAGGCTGACACAGTATCACAATACGCACACAACTACCTAATCTGTAGCTTGCATTAGACTTAATGACCATAAAGAAGATTTCAGGAAGAAAAAACAAGGCAGTGTCTATGGAAAAGGATAGATAATAGTCAATTCAACCAGGCTTCATTAGTGGAGAAAGATGGCTAGCCATGGGATGAAAAGGGGCTCTGATATTTTCTCGAGCCGGAGTCCTTTTGATCTTAAGCATGTCTTGAGATTTTGGATTGCTTTCTTAATCTTAAAACAGTTTTTAAAAAATTCTTTTTTAGAAACAGGCTGCCCCAGTCTGTAGCCTACTTCCTGCACCTGGACACAGCACAAAGATGTTATGGCTTTCAGGAAGCAGCACATTTGTCAGCATGCAGCCCCCAGCTGAACAAAGGGCTGGATTCATTAATGCAATATCAACCCTGAAAACATCCCTCCCCTGCCCCTCCCTGGCTTCTGACTCAATCTGCTGAAACAAAAAAATGAATTGTCATTGGATTTTGCAGCCTTTGAGGTTCCTCACCAGATCAATGCATCTTGGACGTGTTGATGGCCTCTAATTTGAATGAAGCTGCACAAGAATCACAAGAATTTGAGCTAGATTGTGAGCCATATTTTTTTTTATTCCTAATAAGGAGAAGTAATACAAAACTGCTACCAAAGAAGAAATGAGAGACGGTCTCTGCAGCAGGGAAAGGTAAGTGTGCAGTCAATTACAGTCAGTTCTGACTCGGCTCCCACACAGCAGCACAACTTCAAGACTTCCATCGCCCTGGAGAAGCACGGTACCCTTCTGACAGGAACTCGGTGTTCGTTAGCAGTGTTTGCTCTGCCTGACATGACATTTAAAAGCCCTAGACCTGTACCACATTTATTCAACATTGTCATATTCAGCAAAACATTTAAGCGGTTATTCAGCTTGAGGCACCTAAGTAGTCCCAGTGTCAACAACAGGACTCCTCAACGGCTTAAAATTTATGCATGTGTTGAAATACCTTGCTGAATCAGGGCTTCAACACCTAACAGCCTGCTGAACTAGAGGGATCACTCCAGTCTTTACCCACAGAGCCTCACAAGCACACACGGCATGCAACATAATTTTAGTTAATTGGATAGGATTGCATACATACAGTCTGTGACCTCTGAGAGCTTTGAAAACTAATCATGCCGGTGCCACCCTGCGTACCTGCTTGTGTGATTAGTCACATCCACCTGTACGAGACATGGCACTGTCATCTGGTATGCTCTATGATCTGTCCTAGAGGCTGGCATATCTTCAGCGGTGGGTGGGGTTTCCCCCTTGGCTGTCACACGGCGTGGCGTCGCTACCTGTGATAACTGAGGAGCAGATAGACGTCCCTTGCACTCCCATTTTTAATGTGTTTTGCTACATCCCCCTTCCAAAGACTAATAATTTCCGCTGGGCAAGAATATTGTCAGTCTGGTATCAGATAACTTCTCAGATAGAGAGCATATATACCCTGCATTGCCTGTTTTATCTAATAAAGACTTTGCCATCTCTTGTCTATTGCTTCTAATTTAGCCTTCCTAAACTGACTTGCCAACACAGTTGGTTGTACAGAAAAAAAAAAAAAAAAAAGCCTAAGATGCTGACATGTCTTCATACTCCTTTGAGCTGACATAAACCATTCCTTGTCAAAATAGGGCAAATAGAGGGAAAACATTTTGGCAATTATAAGCTGAATTTCAACTTGCCCTATTCCTGTCCTTTCAGTACTATGACAAGAAGTAATGCTTTGGTCATCTGCGTGCTGGCAGAAGATAATGGTTTGAGGATAGAGTGGAAATGAAGTTTGAGATTAACTTTTTTTTTTTTTTGTTGGGCAGGAGGGGGATAACACTCAACCTAGCAAAAAGAAAATTTTAGTAAAGGGCTGGGAACAGCACAAGCAGCATCAGGAGTATCACCATGTCAAGACAGCTTTTCAAAGGTGTTTATCTCCCTTCCTCTTTGCTCTTTTCTTGGGCTAGTGTGGTGCCATGTGGACTGGTCCATACCCTAGTCCTTCTTTGTGCCTTCTGTACCAACTGACCAGCACAGCAGCTGCCATCACACAGCTGGTGGGACAACAAGGTCATCAGACTTTTGAAGAGCACACAGAGAACATCCCCTGCAGATAATATCAGCAGCAAAACAGCCAAAATTATCTAAACCAAACTGATGATGACGTCTGCCAGGTGCTGAGCCTGGAGCTCTCCCTCTGCCAGCCCATTGCATACTACAGCCCAAATCCTGCAAACACAGAGGCACACGAGAGAGACCCTGCTGAGGTGAGCAGGCAGGCTCCTGGCAGCTATGTTGCTTGTGGACACATTTTCATGACTGAGACCCCAAATTTGTGGTGATTTGGGAAAAACAAGCAGTGGTTCCTAGCTGTCCAATAAAAGTGCACCATACCTCTACTCAGCTATATTAATCATGCCTTGATAATTGCTTCTAAAGTTCAATTTAATAACAACAAAACCATTTCAAGACTCTCCTCAGCAGCAGAGATGCTACCTAGGCATGCTGGAAAAGAAAATAAAATTATACCGTCCAAGCTGTGGGAGAAATATCAGCTGGGGTTTGTTAAATTTGGATAACGTCTAAATTCTTCTGCTGGCACATTTTTAAACTACAGCCGTATAATGGATCTCCTCATACTTTTAGGACAACGATAAGAAAATTGGCTAAAAAATGGTAATGCCCTTGTTGGCTCCTAATGTATCTTTTGAGTCTCGCCTGTTTAGTTTAATGGAAAAATAAAGTTAGTGCTGCCTTATTCCCATCCCAATAACAATATCCCATGTTCAGATAATGAACGAATCACTTCAGGAGCAGAACGCTTCCCCTGAAGGGCAGCCAAAAGGCAGAGGCGGGCGCTGAGGCTCTCCTCAGGTGACATGTGGTGCTGTGGGACCAGCACCCCGTGTGGGTCACCAGGTTGGTACCCAAGAAGCCAGCACACCCACAGGCAGCTGTTGCCCTGTCCCCAAATCTTGCCATAGTAGAAAGCCATAGGCTGAATACAGACTGCTTTACAGAAGCTTGTGGCCACCTGCAAACATCTTTTAACCCTGAAATTTGGGGGGTGAAATTCATATTTCAGCCTGAGTTTCTTCTGCACATAGCACAGGCAGCAGAGAAAGTGGAGATGTTCAGATGAAAGTAAATAAATACTTTTTGTTTCTTAATCATAGCATGTTTGCCAGGTATTTGACAACCAGATTGAGCCTTTAAAGTCATAACATGTTACCTAAAGATGTGGCTTGATTATAGCCTAGACATGAATGTATAATGCTGGTTTTCAAGGGGCCAATTAGATGCAGCATTTCATGTAGCTATTCCATGAAGACTGAAATTATGCCAGGGTATATTACATATTGATCATTTTAGTTTTTAGAAGCTATTTCTTAGTCTGATGACAGTAGCTTTCAGAGCTAAGAATGCTATCTGCAGAGACTTCTCCCCTGCCAAAAAACTCACCCCACAGCTATTCAAAGAAAGTGAAAATTTTTATTCAGACTTTCCTTTCCTGAGACAGCAAAGAAGGGCGTGATGGAAATTCTATCATCCCAACTGCAGAGGCTGTGATCAGGAGCACACTCTCGCTTGCTGTGCATACAGCTGTAATTAAATCACTACGGCTTTCGGGATTTTAGCCATACTCCATGTCATGATAAAAACTCACTGTGAAAAAGATGAGGTAAGACCACGTGAAAGCAGTCAATATCAACAACCAGCTGCGGCAGCACGGCAGCTTACCTCCATCCGGAGAATTCAAGAGCAGCAGAGGACACAGCACACCGGCTGCGCTAATGCTGCAGGCACTGGTCCTGTACCTGGCAGCTCCCCACACAGCAACGCTACCTAGAGCATCCCAGAGCTACTGCCATAGCCTGCAGGCCACCTCTGCCAGGTCATAAAAATAAAAGCCCCACTGCATCAGTGATCCGAGCTTGATAAAAGAGTTTGGGAACTTCTCCTAGGGAATCTAGGCATTTTTACTGCTGAGTGCCTTGAAGAACCTAAACTTGCTTCAATAGGAAAACAAAACAAAACAAAACAAAACTAACAATGGCAGGAAATCGGCAAACTCAAACTGTTCAAATGCTGCTAGTAGTGGAAGTTAAAAATAAAAATAAAAATTAATATATATATATATATTTTTTAAAGTGAATGTTCCTCAGGGCAGGAATGTGTTATAAATGGGTGCATTGATCAAACCCCATCCATGTTCAGAGACAAATTCATTACTGCTGCTACCTGCAGTGCTCCTGCCAGAGATGCAGCCAGGATGCTGGGGAAATCAGTGAGGTTTTGGGCAGGAGGGCAATGATACTCCAGTGCAGAATGTGATCGATCAAACAGGCTCTGCACATCCTGAAGAGCAGGCCAGATGTGAACCCAGGACACCCCCTGCTCCACCACCTCACGCAGTAGCAGGGAGCTGCAGCTCTGGTCCCTGGTGGGGTTTAGGGGCTTGAGAATAGGAAGTGCTGCTGTTGATGCCACCATCCCCATAAAAAGCACCCAAAGTGAGGCCACGGCCTGCAGGAGAACAGAGGTAACAGGGGATGCAGGGGTTTAGAGAGGGTGGCATCCTTAGGGATACAGACCCTAGCAAGATTTCCTAGCAAGGAAATTTTCTCCATGGACCAAGGCTGAAGGAAAAGTGAGAGGACCTAGCCAGGGAAAGGGTCTGGCTCAGCACAGTGACACACTTTGCTTTGCTTGAGGCTAATCAATGTTTGGTAAATGTTTTGAAACCCACCCTCCCACCTCATCCTGTGCACCTCCATGATGTCAGGTACCACACAACCCTACATTCTCTGCTACTGCCTTGCAACAAACTCACCAAAACACTTCGGAAAGTAGGAGAGCTTCCATGCACAACCTGTGATAATAACAGAGCAAAGGCTCCTGGCCTTATGGCACACGTAAGGGCCCACTTGGATGGGGTCCTCCCTGGGCATTAACATTTATCCTGAAGTTTTAGGGGCTGACTCTTTCAGTGCAAGGAGAAACACTGTATAGACAAGGTACTGCATAATGCATAATATATAGGATATGGGAGAGTTTTGAAGCACAGGTGTATGAGAACACAGAAAATAAATGCAGCATGTGATCTCCAGGGTACAGGTAACCCTACCCAGCTCTCCTTACAAGGCTGCATCTTGACTGTAATATCTGACCCCTGCTAGGGCTCGACATCTCTGCCTCACAGGTAACATTGGTCTTGATGTTCTTGCTTGTGCAAAGCTGCCATTCAACTGCACACATGTCACTTGATTCACAGCTGCTTGGTCAGAGACTTTGGAGGTCAGGTTGAGAAACAATGCAGAGGAAAGCAGGTTTACTGCTCTGGACCTGCAAACACACCAGATCGTCCCAGTTCTACAGCCTGGCAGAGCTTAATATTGCTTTTGTCTACATTAGGCCACATAATTATTAATTCTGTTCTCAGGTGATACACACAATTTGTAAGTTTTCTCAATGAAAGGTAGTAAGATAACACATTAAGGGAAAAATAAATAATGTTTTTTTTCCAGTTCCCTAAAATTCCATAGGTAATAAAAGTAACATCAAAAAGACCCATGTAAAACCCAAAATATGCTTTACTGCAGGTGACACTTCGTTCAGAGATCAGATACAAACTGACCCAGACAAAGATTAATTATGCGTCGCAGGTGTTTACATCCTTTATAACTAGTTTGGATTGTAATGGTTATATTTTAAACTGCAAATAGTTTAATTTCTCTACTTGTACAAAATGATCCCTGCTTTTCAGATGCTCAGCTTTCTGGCTGAGATTATTCATGCTCAGAAGATAAGTGACTTTAGGCAGTTCTTCAGAGAAATTTTACATTTTCCACAGGTTAACTATTTTCTGGTTAAACTGAAAAGCACACTGCTTTTCTCACTATTATAAAAGTGGTCTAATGACATTTTCTGAACCTGGCTTCTGAAGGCTAGATGAACGTCAGCAGAAACTTGGCACTAAGATGTAGGAGCAGTCATATGCTGCAGTTTGGGAGGTGGTGAGAATTAAAAGATGGGTGACAGGAAGAAATCCCCTGTTGAACATGTTCACTTGGGATCATTTTCTACTCATTCTGTTGCAAAAACATCAAAGGGGATTAGGGGAAGCAAAAAATCCTCTGCAAACCCTGATGCAGGCACCTTCACATGAGCACTTGCAAGGCTTGTGTTTTCCACCAGCATTCTGGCAAATACAGTGACACCCCTTGTGCAAACGCTGGTTAAAATCCTCTGTAGGCAAATCTCTGGGTTTTCTCTGAATGACTGTGCACAAATAATGTTTTAGACAGCTGGTGGCTGAAACAAAACCTAGTCAGAATTTCCAGCATGGCTAGGAACTAAAGCAGCAGCTGAGTGGGAAAAAACACAGCCTGCGTATAGAAATGTCCCTCCACAGCCTGCATATAGAAATGACCCTCCATGGCCCTCCCGGTGACAACGTAGCAGAAATAACTAATACATAAGCCAATAAACTGTACTGGGAATTCTCTCTCCTTGAGCTCTTCCTTAAAAGTGTGTGTGTGGAGCATTGCCACAATCTGGGCAGCCCTAATCCATTCATTGATCAGGCGGGACGCATCCACTTAATGCTGCAGTGCGTGCTTCCCATTTGTTTACCCTTTTCCACATGTCTGCGTCATTTTTTTCATTTTTAAGCAAATTTCAGCACGATCACTGTATTTGCTTGAAGCTGCGCTTGTGCAACAAAACTGCCCCCAGCCCTTCTGTGCTGGCAGCCACTGTCATTTACAAAGGCCACCCAGCAGAGGTGCTGGAAGCAGCAGGAGGGGTCCCTATCCCACCTGCAACTGGGACAGAGGCACTGGGGAGCTGCTGTCACCAGGCATGATGAGGTACCTTTCTCAGGGCCAAGCTTTTACACCTCTCACATATGCATATGTATTTTACCTCATTATTGGCTTCAGCTGTACTTATTGTTACCAGCTCGCATCCCGATGCTATTTTTCTAGCCAGTCTCAGTGGGAAAGACTTGTGTGCAGAGCAATATTTGCATCTTGGCAAGCCTTTACTGGTATACATATTGTTAATACGCACATAAACAGGATACCATTCATATTTAAACAGCACTTTCTGAGTCTGATGGCATCACAGTTGAGGGAATGGAAATGTTCTGATTTGTATCACTTATCTCAGTGGAGGTTGTTTCCTCCGCATATTCTGACTTCTGTAGGGCCGCTGTAATAAGGTAGTTATATTCACATAGGATGAGACACTAGGCATTTAATAACACCGGCTTCCTCCCCCAAAAGCCTAATAAGCTTGCCTTGCCAGTTGATCTTTGCAGTCATTTACCCCTCTGTTTTTTTCCAGACTACTGTGCTTCCTTTATACTTCAGCTCTTCTCTTCATTTTCATTTGCATATATTCAGGGCCCTAAAGAAAAACAGCTCTGCATTAAAAGGCTATCACAGAAATATAGGCTATTTAAGTAACAATAGAGCACGCTTTTCATTGGGAGGAAAAAAAAAGAAAAAAAAAAAGAAAAAAAAAAAAGAAAAAAAAAGAAAAAGACAAAGAAAAAGAGGATATTTAAATTCCTAATAAGATTTAAAAGGATGCCACATGTTGTTAAGTGTACACAGTGCTCACAGCATTTGTCCTTGCTAATGCCTGCATTTTGTTGCAGCTTCTGCTGCAGCTGGTTTCTCTCTTGCTGTGTGTTCAGACTTGCCGCCTGTCTCCATTTGGGGCTTTCCCCCTGCTACAGAGAACCTGATGTATCCCTGTTTGCACCCCCTGCAGCTATTTGCTCTGGTGCTAAGGGTGTGTGAGGCGGTGCCACTCGTGCTGGGCAGCATGCCACATGTCACAGTGACTTCTGCAGCCTGCTGGGAACCCAGCTCAGCAGGGCTAGCCCTGGCATCAGCTCCACCAAGCTGACCCAGGATCACATTCCCACCCAGGGGATGATACATTTTCACCAGGTCAGCAGGATGCGGGGGTGGCAGAAGCAGGATCTTCCTTGTGGCTGCAGCCCGTCATCAGTCCAGCCAAGCTGACGGCGGAGTTGCGTGCTGGGTTTACAGCTCGAGGACTAGGTTAAGGTGCTGTCAGGTCTTGGTTTGCTTTAGCACCTGAGGCTGGCCAGGTAGTGGCCACAGATTTTGGCAGGAGCCTCTGCTAGGTGGACAAGACACCACCATTGCCGGGGATGACAGTAATATCTCCACCTGCTGCAAATTCATCTTCTCCCCTCTTACTTTGGGAGGACTATTTTTAACTGGATCAACCCGGGGACCCCAGATGTCAACATGCAGCCTCACAAACTGTTGGGTCAGCAAGCACAAGGTGGCCCAAGAAGTGATGACGTGGGGACAGGGGTTGGAGGAGAGCCAACTTCATCACAGGAGGCACAGTGCTATGAGGACTACCAAGAGCTCCTGGGGGCCATGAGACTTCCCTGTAGCATTTGAGTGTGCTGAGCTGGTGTGTTAGCTGATTTCTTCAAGACTCAAGCTTGCTTTCAGGAAGGAGCTTTGCTTTTGCCTAGGCTCTGGTAAGTAATGGGCAGTCAGTAATGCAAGAAAAATCTGAACGCTTTCCCCAGTAACAGAGAAAATGACGCTCTGAGCGGAAGGACAGTCTGGCTGTATTTTCAGTACATATTTTTTAGCAGTGAGTGAAGAGGTGGCTGCTTTATAGGTGTGAAAACAAGAGGCAAAGGCCAAAAAACTATTGCTTGCATTTCTGTATTTTAGAAAGCAGTAGACAAACCACACGGTTTTTGAATGCAAGAAAAAAAGGTCCTCAGAACAGAAATAGGCAGGGTCATGACATTTCAGTGTTATTCTCATGAGAGAACAGGGAGGATTAAAAAAAGAAACCCTAAAACACCAGTGACATATCTGCTAAACTTGTGTGTGAAGTAGCAGGAACGAATAATTTCTCCATCCTTCCACAAGGACTTTCACGGACCATTTTTGCAGGGCAGACTCATGGATAACTGCACTTCATCACGCTACCAGGGAGCTCATTCAGACTGAAAGTTGGACTATTGGTTTTTAATTTCAAAGCAGTTTTTCATTTTGATAGTTCTTCCACCTGACGTGGAATTGCCATGGTGCAAATTGAATACAATAAAATTGCTAATCAGCCCATTAGAATATGTTGATGGTATAACAGCTATTAGTTGTTGAATAATGTATTCCTCCAATGTATTTTGAATTAAGTCCACAGGATAGCAAAATGTGCACATGCATGTGTAGCCTTCTCTTGGAAACCCATGCAACTTCTTACCACAGTGGCAACTCTATACAAATCTCAGTGAAAGAAAATGTGTCTTCAGGTAGTAAAATAAGCAATAAAACAGAGACAAGTAAGACAGGCTATACAAGCCATTTGCTCTGATTACGTCTTTCATGGGAACACAAAACTTATTACAGGATCCAGTTTCTCATCATAGGGCATTTTTCTGACTACCAGTGCTGCTTATCCCAGGAATACCTTGCACATTTTACCTCCCCAGCAGTTAAAATAAACCACTCTCCTGCAGCAACATCTTATTACCCCATTTTCTCCTGCTCTCTTTCAAGCCTTTGCCTGACAGTTTCTTAAGTCCTTAATACTGTTATGCAGAGGCCACAAATCATTCTCAGCACCCCAAGAAGAAGAACCCCTAGCCTGTTTCTTTCAAACTTTCTTTAATTTCTCTAACCCAGTCTTCCCTTGGCCCACTATTGCAAAGACTCAAAACACAAGCTTCTTTTCTTGGCTGCCCCTTCTTGGGGAAAGCTAATTTCCTATGCTGGCACATTCCCATGTCTGCCTTCTCTGGTGCTAATTCCCATGGGGCTGGAGGCTGCCACACCAGGAACGCCTTCGTCTGAAGATGAAAATAGGAAGAAGGTAGCAGTGAATACAAAATGTTTCCTGATTGTTTAATGTGCTCTGTTAAAAGATCCTACTTATTAAAAAATAAAAATTGTTGAAGGGGAAAATTGTCCCTATCCACAAACATGGGTTCCCTGAAGAATCACCCTTTGTAGTAACCTTCTAGCAGAAACATAGCAGTCCTATCATAATGTCCTATAATTTCTGGGACTTTATTTTCTGATAGGAATCTTGTGATTTCAAATGAGTCAGAATCCAGACTTATCCAGTAACGCATAATAAGAACACAGTTTTACTGGAACTTTCTTATAAAATGATGCAGTCTGCTATGAGAGCAACTGCAGTCAGAATTTTACCAACAATACAATTTCAACATATTGGAAATGATAATCCAGGTTTTGTAACCTTGGGCATTAAAATAAAAATAAATAAATAAAAGGCTCTGTGTGTATCTCTGCATCATTATGCACCTTCAGGGAATAGGCTTTCAAGGCACCCAAAGCTCATACAAACTAACATCTGTGTCATTTATGTCATGGGATTGAGAGCAGCCTACTTGCAAGAAACATTAGGGCTCTCTATCATATGCCGGTAAGAAAAGGAACAATGCATTTGAAATGGGCAAAGATGATTCAGTTCAATCTGAGGAGAGTGGCTTTGTATTCCCAGTCAGTTTAACGACCCTTTCATAGTTCAAGGAAATTATAACTGTGATTCACTGGGACAAAGTTAGCAACTTCTCTTTTTATCTAAGCCCTATTACTGGTGCTTGTCACAGCCATTCAAGGACCTCCTGGGAACCAAAATGGACAATCGCATCCTCCTCCCTCTGCCAGCCAAAGTCTGGGTATCATTAACAACGCTTAAATTAATAGTGAATTTTGGAGGGAGTACATGTACACCAGCAGGAAACCATGGATGAAGAGACAGGACATACATTTCAGTTCAAAGTCCCGCCTGCAAGTGGAGGTCTGTGACATTTTCCAGTTCAAAATTAGACATTCATGAGTTCACTGCAGTGAGGAGCGCATTATTGTTTTTGTCTATGGAATCAATAGCTGGGAGGGAGGGGGTGGAAGGCAGCTTTTTGAAAAAAGGAGAGTTTTCCACAATGGAAATAAATCCATAATGTGTAATAAGTGACCGAAGGTGGTTCCCTGCCTTTGCTCTTTTCTCTGTGATATAGGCCTCAGGGCTCTGAAAGGAACTGGAACACAGGGTGAGGTCTTTCATCAAACTTTGCATTAGCATGGATAACATAGCATCCTAATTTTGCCAGATTATGTGAACATAGGAGATGTGCAGAACCAAAATATCTAGAGCTTTGTCTAGGTGAGGTCAAAGCAGGGCTGGTAAGCAGAAGGGAAATCCATCCCGTGGCCAGCTGCAGCCCACCAAAGCCTTACATGCACTTTATAGCTCCAGGAATCCCTAATCTCAGAGCAAATGCCAGGGTTATCCCTGCACCTCTTAGAAAGGATTTGCTTCTACTCGGTATTGTGATGGTGGCACCACGCAGAACCCACCACTGCAATGACACTGAAGGCAACAGTAACAGTAGTTAATGCATTATCGCACTTTAGAATGACCAAAGTTGCTATATTCATTCCTTTCTAAGTGGACCGGATTGGTATAATGTACATCTTTGTAATGTGGAGGCTATATAACTGTAAAACAGGCTGCCCAGTTCCAAGATCATGAGCTGAAATAAAAGAAAGCATTAGACAATCTACTTCATCTTCTGTCCCTTGCAGAATCTCTGCTTCTTAATTCCCACAAGTGCTTTGTTGTATATGTTTTAAGTGTCTGCAATGACAGACCTACTACTTTTCAGAGACTGTCTTGAAACTTAGCATGACTCTCCAGTGAGAATATTTTTTTTGTTGTGGCTAGTTAGTCTTACATTTTGTCTCTTTACATTTAACTCCACAGCTCCTGTATCACCCTATATATATAAATTTGAAATCTATGAATTCTTACTAGTACCTTCAGAAGCAGATGAGAATGCCCTAAGCCAGAATGAGTCTAGGAAGGCCGTGTAGGAATGTGTTACAAGTAATTGTCCCATTCCTTCTTGCCAATATCCTGGAGAATTATGTCAGGTTCTCTTTTAAGTAAACTCCCAGTGAATGCCTTGAGTATGTAAAACTGATTGCCAGGCTTGATGCCACACAAGAGCATCTTGTCCCATGGCAGATTCACCTCTTTCGAGTGGTATTTACGTACCCAAGAAGTTTGTCATTGGTTAATTTGTCTCCTTCCTCTTTGTCACTTCATTGAAATTTATGATTTTCCTTTGTCTCCTAAGTCACTTCCTCCAGCCCCAGCTGAACATGTCTCCATTTGAGAGACCTTCAGCCAATATCACTGTAATTATAGCCTTCTTCTCCTGACCCTCCTTTTGCACATTTTGTCACAGACTAACAATGTTTACCCTTTCTTCAGCAGCTGAGCAAGCTGATGGGCTCAAAGTGTAAAAGCAGAGGGTCTTAGTTTAACTCAGCTAATGGGGGTCTTGGAGGTAATAAGAAGGACGTAGTGGATGGCTTTGCCCCTTCTCCAAAGCAAAACCTCACTGAAAACCAGTTATTTTCATACTATCAAAGAAACGCAGTCGGTAACAGGCGAGAAATAATCCTCTTATATAACAGGTCAGATAATAATATGTCATCAAGGTGCTTTTAACTTCATTAAAATTTGTCCCTTGATAAGTGACATTTTAATTATGTGATCAGGTAATAAAATAATACATGCCTGAAAATTTACGTCCAACCCACACATTATTAATGGTCCTAAATTAACCCTGGATGAGAGTGTAGAACTTAATCTTAGACAGCAAATAATCTACTGAACCTTTTTCACACACGTTTTGGAGTTCTGAAATGATTATTCATTTTGGCAAAATAACTGACATAGGGACATTAGTCTAGCCCATAAAATAAACAATAAAGGTAACAAATGCTTTTTAATCTATACTGTAATGCCATAATCTAACAAAATGTCAGAAATTTGAGGATTAGACTTCTATATTGCTTTAGCATGAGTATTCCCCCAGGGGGCTTTGCAGCTGATCTGAACCTACAGCTGGGAGGTGAGTCCCAAAACTGTGCAGTTATCTCATGAACTAGAAAAAGCAGCCAATCCTCTGAACTGAAGCACCTTTCCTTCAAGACTACATGAATTTATGAATATGATTGTTTCCTCATCTGAGGCTGGCCAAACAGCTACTCCTCTCTTTTTGTAGTTGAAGAATAAACTTTTTTTTTTTTTTAAACCATAGTCCTGTGCTTCAGGTTTTATTTTCTTTCTTTACTTATTTTTCACCACTGCCCAGATTCACATGGATCCTTGGAAAACACAGTGCAGTTCATGCCAAACACACTGCTTGCCTTTGGCATTTGCCCACTTTGCCTTGCAGGTGAACCTTGAGCACAGCAGCCTCCATGCCCTACTGCTTCTAAAGATTAGCAATATCCAGCAAATAAATCTTTGCTGTTGGGGAAGATGCTGTAACATCAGGGGAGCTGACTCCTTAGGGGAGAGCTTAAGGGAGAGTTTGATGCAAAATAAAGATGTTCATTTCCCAGTAAAAGTTAAACCACTGTTGTGGTGGTGGTTGAACAAGGTGTGAAAAGTCCAGAGCCAAGATGTATTAGCAGAGCTGGCTGGCTCTATGAGACAGCAAAGCCAATTTGGGGTGTCTGAACAGTTCACTCAGAGGGGAAACTATAGCTGCAGTAGTTTTTCTCCTCATCTTCCCTGCCTCATCCAGAGAAAGAGACGTCCTTGCTGGGTAGAAAGATTCAAAGAGACAGACAGGGAGGGATTCTGCATGCTAGAGAGTATCCTGGAGCTAGCCCAGTGGGAGAAAAAGTACAAGATGTCCCTAGGGAGGTAGCAAACACCACTCTAATCTTGGGTACACTTGGGTGAAAGATGACATGATCTGTGCTTTGGTATAAGCATGCTCCAAATCTGTGAAGAAAAAAAAAAATAAAAAAAAAAATCAGGAGTATTTTTCAAGCTGTGAGAGAGAGAGATTATATAGGTTTAGGCACATAAAGGCTGATCTAAAGGCCTATTTACTGTGTACTTTAACTTCTGTATCAAATATTTGAATATGTCTGTTTGATAGGAAAATGATCTTAGTTGATTTGAATTTTTATTTACAATGACATTTAGAAATAAATTTTAAAAATGATTTAAGAATTAAAAACAAAAAAAAGTACAAAACCAGTATCTGTGAATTTTTAAGACTGCTTGTATTTAGAGCTATTTGTTGGAGCAAAATCCATTAAAAAACAGAATGAACTGTGCTAGTCAGAAAACTCAGAGCAAGTCATAAAATCCAAAGGTGTAGCTCTAGAATTCAGACGCTGTGATGTAAACAATATGAGTCTAATATAACATATAAACTTCTCCAAAGCATTTATCACTGTAGTATCTAGGCCATGTACATAGATTTCAGAGTAGAGTGGGATCTGTCCAGAAGGGATGATCAATTTTCCATTCATCTGCTGTGCTGCCCATTGGTTTTGCCATTACGTTTAAAATAATGGAAGTTACTCTCTGATCACGAGCATGTAATTCACAAATGGGCTGCCCTGATGTGATTTGATGCAGGCATTCAGGTAAGATTTATTGGGTTTATGTTTGCTTTTTTTGCAGCTCTCCAGACATTTCCCAAGAATAGAGTCCCTGGCTACATTGATCCATTTACATCCTGCTGTTCCCAAGGAGCAAATTTGGGTATCAGCAACCCCACAAGAAAAAGCTAAGTGGGAGGACAAAGGTAAATTGTTTCAAAGATATCCATGTTATCTGCCACCTCTTTTATTCAGGAGATCTGTTTGGGAACGTTGATGTTTTCTGAGGAGACATAGACCAAGCAGGGATGGGGCAGGTCTGGCCTGGGGAGTTACTGTTTTGAGCCTTAAGGGAGTATAAAAGCCCCCCCCTCACCACTCAAGAAGAAGAATATGCTTTCTTTCAGCTTTCCCATCCACTGGCATTTCCCCTGATGCTGAGTGTAAGCAAATGCAATGTTCAAATGATGAAAAACATGGCAGTTACCCCCAGATTATACTGGCAACCTGCAAAAGATTTGGGTAAATTTATTTATTTAGGACAAGTGCTCAAGAATGATTCTTGCAGCAGTGTCCTTAGGAAAAAAAAAAAAAAAAAAAAAAAAAAAAAAAAAAAAAAAAAAAAAAAAGGAGGGAATGATTCTGAAGTGGAAAGCATATAATAAAAATCGTTATTTATTAACAGTGCTGCTGGAAACTCCCTGGAAACCGTATCCGCCAGCAGCGATATCTGCATGTCAATCTAACTCTCTCTTTTTATTCTAGAGCAAAAAGCTGCATTATTGCTCTTGCTGCTGTGATCCCCTCTCAGGCTGCTCTGATACATGCCTCTCCAGTTTCCTCCTTTTGGGATAAATCCCCTCCCATGCCATCTGTCTTATGCTCCGGCTTCTCCTCAGCCTTCCCCACTGCTTCCCACACAGCCTGAGCCAGAGGCTCCTTAGCACCCTTCCCAAGCCCACAGCAATGAGCACTGTGCTGGTGGAGGTTTTGGAGGTCACTGGTATTTCTGTCTGCCCTGAGGGCCTCAGTGGTGTCTCTGAGACAGTGAGGCACTCTGATGGACCATGGACATGTCACCCCTGTGGGCTCAGATGTCACCAAACACAGTGTGGTTCCTCTCCCATATACAGGCCTTTCTAGGCCAGGCCAGGTGATGACTGGACCTGGTGTTGACTTAACAACTTAACATCGCTCCGTGTTTGTTCTCTGCTGCTTTTGAGGATTCTGCCCACCTGAAAGCTAATGTAAACCACCCTGATCCCCGAAGACTGGCAGAAAAAAAAAAAAAAAAAAAAAAAAAAAAAAAAAAGGTTTAATTACGGGGAGTGGCTGCAGAGTGGTGGCATGTTTGGCAGGATGATGGAAAATGGTAGCCTCCAAAACCATCTGGATGCACACACAGTTAAATCAAGGAAGGTTACAGGGTGGCATCTTGACAAAACCCTTGGAGGAGGGCAGATAGAGGAGGATTTGATGTATTTCCAATTGGCATCATCGACTCAGTGGTGGGCCAACTTGGTGTCCAGCTTATTCCCTATGTTTGAAGTTTTTTACTAGACAGCCTCTTCCAGGTGCTCTGATCCATATACCAGTTTTGGATGCATTTCCCCAAATCAGGTTGCATGCTCAGCTTTCCCCAGACACTAACTAGCAATCTGGTGTGCTCCTGCAGCCAAGGAGCAGCGCAGTGGAAGAGCAGCTTCCATCAGAGCCAGAGTGATGAGAGCTGGATGCTGTGGAAAAGGAGCAGGCCTCATGGAAAGCAGGCTCTAGGATCTGCAATGTACCAAAGTCAGCAGGCAGCTGCCAGTTGCAAGTGAGGAATGAAAAGGAGTAGGAAGCACGGGCCTGGCCAGTGTGATATGGCACCTGGGGGCGTTAAAGGAAAGGTTGGATGTGGTGCTTAGGGATATGGTTTAGTGGGTGACATTGGTGCTAGGTGGATGGTTGGACCAGATGATCTTGGAGGTCTCTTCCAACATTAACGATTCTGTGATTTCCTTCCAGACCACAGCCCTTTGCAGGATCCTACCTACTCGTGGGCTCTGTTTGGCAGGGCTTCCTCCGGGAGCCAGCTAGAGCAACCTCCAGCACTGTGTATTGGCAGCATCCAGCCGGGCAGACGGCACAGTCACCGATTAATAGCAGACAGCAATATTTAAACTAATCATTACAGGGATCGGCATAAAACAAAACTTATTAAAATTAACAACACAGTCACTGAAACTGATGCTGTTTCATGCTATTCATTAGCTAAAAGCTGCATCTAGCAAAAAGCCTTTGAATGGGGCTGGTGGTGCTTTTAGTCCTGTGTCTTCTGGAGACAAGACTGACGTGATGTCAGATGCTGTGTGGACACATTGGCATAACCAAACTGAGTCATGCTAAGAGGGAAGGACTCCAGCCTTGGGCCCATGAGGTGGGATATGGCTCTGAGCTTCTCACTGCCATGACCAGATGGGTGCTGAGAGCAGCTGCAAGACTCCACATAAGGACACATGGAGCATTTACACCAAAAAAGAACCTCTCCAGCACACGAAATTAATTGCTAAGGTGGACACATGTTCTTAATAGCTTTTGAACTATTTGACAGAGTATGAAAGGCTTTAAAGTTAATCAGCCTCTAGAATGTTCATAAAAATGGGTAGATAGACAGAGCCCTTATTAATATCCCCACTGATGGAATGGCTGCTCTATGAATTCACACTTGGGGAGCTGTGAATCCACAAAATAAAATCCTCAAAACAAAGCTGCCAAGTGACCTAATTAGCACAGCACAAGAAGTGTTTGACCTATAACAGAGGGGATTCCTGCCTCATATGAAGCTGTGTTGCATCCTCCCTTAGCCCACTGCGAATGCACAATGAAATATTTTCTTGAAATGCTTTTATACTTAACCTTGCATTCACAATGGTCTAAAAGTGCATGCACAATCATTTACCATGTCTCTTAGGAGGGAAAAAATATTAAAATGTGAATTCCAAGAGACTGAATTGGTACAAGAGCAGATACTAAACTCACAAAAAATACTGCCATCAGATTTTTATAAAAAATTTTCTTTGCATGTGTCTGTCTATCTATATCCTTCATCTGAGCTCCCACTCTCCTTCCTCTACCCCTAAAGGCCCCCTTGAACTCTCTGCTTTTTAGTCCTAACCAGCACTTTTGCTGGGTGGCTTCAGACTGAGTGCTCTCCCTGCTGTCCCCCAGACACCTAATTGCTCCACTCCTTAATGTTCCCAAGGTCGAAGGATGTGCCACATCCCCCTTGACCTCTTAGTCACTTTCTATATCTCATGAGCTGAAGTCAGCCATCTCAGTCTAAAACATTACCATCCGCTGTATTGCAGTAGCATCAGAAGGACCCAAAGAGGATCAAGGCCCCGTTGTGCTCAGATCTGCATAAACACGCAGTGAGAGACAGCTCCTGCCCTCATGAGGTTACAGTATGAAAGGGAAGGCAGCCAGAGTGAAGGCAAGTGGGAGACATGGAAGTGGTGATGCTAGTCACATAGCATGTCCATCTCGTTCTCCCTTTCCCCCTGAAATTAAAGTAAAATAAGTTGTTGGCTTGTTTTTTGGAGTTGTAAATTTCTGTTTGCAAAAGTGATCATCTGTTTCCATCCACCTTGGTTCTGTGCCAGCGCTGCTCTGGGCTGCATTTCCTGAGGAGGCCCTGTGGCTCTACAGGAACAGCGCAGCACAGGAGCACCAGGAAGAAAAACACTTGGCCACCCCCCTGCCCCTGTCAGAGGTGACTGCAGCCTTGCAACAAGCTCATGAGGGACAAACTGCATGCAATGCAGGGTGTATCCAAGTGCACACCTGATCAAGGAAGGAGAGAAGGAAAGTTTTGAGAACTGGAAAAATTACTCTCAAGTAGGGCACAATGTCGCTTCAGTTTGACCCTACGGAGAATAATGCATTCTCCTCTTTCCTAGGCAGTGGAAGTGTACCAGCATCACAGAGCTGCGCAGCAAGGACAAAGGACAGTCTGTCCTGTCCTATGCAAAAAAGTCCTACTCTTAAAGCGAGGCTTCAGAACGGTGTGCGCGAGTTTGATTTGCATCCAGAGTGGAAACATGCTTGCCAGCCATCAGGCTGATCTGATTTGAAGCAGCTGAGATATTAAATGCACTAAACCAGAATGTATAATAGCTGTGCTGGCAGACCTTTAATTATTGTCGTTCTTGTGGGCACTGATATCATTCAAATTAAAAGCTTTCCCCACTACTTGCATTTTTTTTTTTAATATGTTGATGTACTCTGCTCTGATGGATTGTCCTCTCTTGTCCTTCTTTCACAAAACGCTTGGCACCATTTGCCCCAGTGCAGAACTAAAAATTATTGGTGCTTACTTGCCATATTTTTGTTCTTTGTGTTTTGTTTTAAAGCAAGGACCCCATAACTGGAAGAAAGACTTGATGAGCTTGGACAGGCAGTGTTAATTCCTCCAGCACCAGTCCTCCTCAGAAAAAGTAGGAATGCTCATTATTAATAGCAAGACCAAAGTGCTGGTGCAAGCTTCCCTAGAGGATCATGCTGGCTGATGACATAGCAAAGTTTCCTTGCTTTGTGCTGCACAGATGCTCTAATTTTCTTCTCTCAGCTGGTCCGGAGACAGATATTTTAGGCCAGTTCAGTGTTCAGCTACAGCAGCAGAAAGCTTGAGCAGCTCCTCTGAAGTTCAACAGCATCTCTCAGTTTGCACTGCTGTCAGTGATATGAGAATTTGGCTCCTTGTCTAGTACTGTGATAAGGCTGCTCATTGTAATTCTGGAACAAGTGGAACATTTAGGCAGAATCAGCACAGGACCAGCAAAAAATATTTATCAGAAAAGTTGCCTACATCCTCTCCAGAGATGGAAAAACCCTAAGATAGGCAGAGGAATATTCTTATTTATTCCCCTCGATGACATGCATAGCACATCACATCTTCATTATATCTTCACAGGAGAAGCAGCTCTCATATATTCCATATTGCTTCCAAATTACAGGCCCTGCCTTTACACAGCTGCCTCAAAACTCCTTTCAGCTCCTGCTGTGTTCTGCAGCTCCCCTTGCTGTGCATGCTATGTGGCTGGTTTTATCTTGGGAGCAGTGATGGAGCACAGTTAGAATGGGAACAGGGCTCAGACCAGCGCTTGTCCCTCCCTCACATGTCCCTTGCTCTGAGCCTCTCTGCATATTCCACAGCAACTTTTGCTTGCAGGAGAAGGTCACACCTGCAGCCTGTTTTATCCACATAGGACTTGGTCTACCTGCCTGAATGCAGAACCAGGAGGCAGAAAACTCCTGCGTTTGTGACCTTGACTGCAATGCTAAATCTCTCACTGGCCTCAAGCAATTCACTTCACCTCTCTGCCTTACTTACCCCACGTGCAGAAATGAGATAATGTTTACTTTCCTCTCAGGGATATTGCAAGGATTAATTAGTTAACTGAGTTTGCTTCAAAGGTGAAAAGCATTTTACACCTGTTAAGTATTGTTGCTTCCTTGGGAGGAAAAATAGACTCCACACCACAGAAGTGATTTTAGAAGCCCAAAACCAAATAAAAGAAAAGCTGAGAATACCCGTGTTAACACCAACCAGCAGGATGTGGGAGTGCTGAAGGAGGGAGATCATGTAACATGGCAAGGTTTGCAAACGTGCCACCTTCCAGCCCTTGGGAAGACAGATTAGGTGAGAACGAGCAGCACGTAGCGGACAGGCAGGATCTTTTCCATGGCTCCTGGCGCAAGCCCAACATAGTTAGTCAGCAGCCAGATATCCTGGCTGTCTGGTGGCCTTCGAATCCAGCCAGTCTGGCAGCAGGCGTAGCGTGGGGCATGCTGTAAAACGTGCTGTCCCAGCGGGGCTCCCGGCAGGGCAAACAAGGACAGTGCTGCCTCACGTGTGCTTCTGAAACAGACCGAGGAAAGACAAGGAAATCCAAACTTTCCCTGCACAGACTTGATCCAGCCTTTGGGATTAGCTATTCCTTCTGCTTTCGCTACCATTACATTTAGTTAAAATAATTCAAAAGTAAATGCCCAGGACCCAAAAGGAGCTGCTGTCACAGAAAGGGGATGAGAACCTGTTCAAGAGACTAGTAAGAGCTGCAGCACTACCTCCAGACAAAATAAAACAGAGAAGATAAAAGGAAAGCAATAACTCTAATCTGCCACTTAGGTAAATTGAGCAGGTCAAAAACAATTATGCTAGCTACCCTCAGAAGTGCCATTCTGCAACTTCTCAAAATGCTGGCCTAAAGGCAGCATTAACAGGGTATCTAAGGCGATAGCCAGGCAGCTTCTGGGTTTGGTGATGTCTCTGGGAGGCAGTATGACCCTCAGGTCTGCCTCCCCACCACAGTGTGGTCCTTCCACAGGTGCTGAAAGAGTAGTCCATGCGTGCACGTTCTATCCTACAGCAGGAAAGGTCAGGCATATGCAAGCTGAGCTGCCTACCTGTTTTGCCTAAAGTAAAATGGGGGAAGTTTCTGCAAGCTAGGATGCAAGAGGGGATTTAAGTTCTACCTACAGGATGCTGAAGAGTTCCTGTCCATTGACTCAACTGGATCTGATAAATGGTGTCTGCTTGTAGCCTGCATGATGTGAGAGCTTGCAAAGGTGAGGCTCTGTCATTGAGAACTAGCCAAAGGCTGGTGTTTCAGTGCTGCTGCTGTTTTCTTATTGGCATAGCTGCAAAAGCCTTTGCATCACCACCAATCAGCTGCTCAAGCCTGCTCTGCCCCCCTTCTCTCCTTTCCTGCATTTGTACCTACTGGGCCTAGGTACATTTGCACCTAAATTGCTACACACATTTTGGCTCTAAGTGCTCTAAGGGCTCCTGCATTTTCTCATTTTTGTATCAATATAAGCCAGGAGTAATCCTACAGGAGATTCACAAGGGCAAAGCCAGTGAAAAACAAGTGAAATCAAATGGAGGCCCAATTCACAGAGATTGAAAACTGATTTTCTTGAGAATGGAGGCTAATCCATTCTAAAATAGGAAGCTTCCAGATTTCAGGACTCCTAAGAAGGAAAGTTTTTAGCTATAAAGAACAGATCATTCCCATCTGTAACAAGCAGTGCTGCTGCTGAAAGCAATGGGTGTATTGACTGGCTCCAGCTGAGGAAATGGCCAGGTGGAGTTAACTCTTCTAAAGAACAATTCTTCATGAGTTTACAGACAGAGAAAAGTCCACATGACGGGCCTCACCATGACCTTCTGTGGGAAGTAAGGGCCCAAGATGTCCTCCGTACTCACAAACAGGAAGGGCAGATGGGAACTGGCTATGAGGCATCTGCATGATGTCCACCCTGTTCTGGATTAGCCAAGAGAACATCAGTGCTTGTGGACTCCTGTGTCACTGATACTAGCAAATTGTTCTTACTAGTGCTCAGCATGAGAAAAGGGGGAGAAATTAGGCAAAACAAAAACAAAAACAAGCTCATAATATTAAAATGCTGCTGGAGCCTGAAGTCAATATTGCCTGCTGTTCACAGAGCTTCTGCTTCCGTTTGAAGGACCCTACATCTCTTTTTCTTTGCCACATTTGCAATTAGTTTTCCATACACATCCACTCCTGACTTTAAAATAATTTCCCCTTCACCCCTGAAGGAAAATGATTTTGTAAAGAAGTCTCTTCCAAAATCGCAGTTCTTTTCTCGCCCGGGAGTGGCTCTGGCAGGCAGTCTGATGCATCCCAGCATACTCCTGAAAACATTCGTGCCTTGCTGAGTTATCACATTTTGTGGCCAAGCTTTCAAAGAAAGCAATCAGGACCAAAACTTCAAGCACTAACACCCTATTTAGGCACTTGTGTCAGTGCTGTTTTTTCAGCAGTGCTTAGTGTGTGGCAGCTCCAGATGACTTCTTTCTATTCCGTGCCTCATTTTAACACCAAGTCCCAACATAACCATGGTGGTTTGCTACAGTGGCAGGTATATATTCCTCCTGGTAGACTTATATCTGCTTTTCTGCATTCTGTGACAGTATTTGGTAAGGTTGAATGGCAGGTAAGTGAATATCACTGGATCTTCTGGCCATTTAACAAAAGCAGAAAGCCTGTGCCAGACGAGAATATTTCCACAGCATGGAGTAATTCTCTTTGAAACTTCCAGAGCCATTTTCTTTCACGCCTGCTTTAGGCATATGCATTTATTGCACTTTGCTGAAATTCTCAAGGCTGGTTGTAAACCCCTTCATGTAAAGCAAAGGCTCTTGGTGGTGTAGCCAAGTATTTTGCCACGGAGCAGTTCTGCGTTATCTCTATTATGGGTAGCTGAGCTTCTTGTCTTGCTTGCAGGATGTTTCCTCTCTGGTTTGTTTGACATCTGCCCTTGTGTTTGGGTGCTTCATGTCATGGAGACAGAGGACTCAGAAAAAAAGGCTGGGAAGGTGAAAAATATGGAATTAACATGGAATCATGTTATCTAAAGGAAACAGAAACTACAAAACACTGATAGCAGAAGATGCAGTGGGCTGTGGAACATCATCCCTGATGTTACATTTAGTTCAGTCACTTACACAAGGGACGGATTTGGCCTGCCCAGCAGAAATTGTTTGTTTAGCCAGTAATATTAACTGATGAAAGCAAACAACATTAATTTTATAAAAGAGAGGAGAGGGAAAGATCCCATTTCAAATTTTAGAGAAAGGGTTGGGGAGGGGGATAAATATTGAACCTCCATACGGTGTTAATTAGCTCTGGCATGGTAGCCAAACAGCAATAGCCAGAGAGGCCTGCGTAAGAATAAAACTCAGATGGCTTCTGTGGAAACATGTTTTCCTAGCTTTTTAAAAATAAACAGAAACCCAAATCTGTCTCCTTGACTTTTTTCCTTTTTTTTTTTTTTTTTTTTTTTTTTTTTTAACACAAAAGTCTATTTGTTGCAGAAGTTGTTACAGCTGCAATCTGAGAATTCAAGTTCAGAGGATGGGATGCACTGAGCCTAGCAGTGAAATCAGGGCAACCTGAGCACTGCTGCAGCACAATATCAATATTCGCCTATTGCACCATTGCATCTTTAAATAGCATGATATTCTTAAACCCTCAGATTCAGATCTGTGTACTAATTTGCGTTTATAGCACCAATTGTTACATTTTAGTCCCTTGTATTTTGTGTTTTTCCAGATCACCTTAAGGAATTTAAAAAATGTTTCCCAGCCCGGCGTAGAAGTGGAATAGTTAATCACATACCATTATGCAACTGATAAAATAAAACTATGCTTTTCCAGATGTCAAAATCATGTATGTGTTGGTCTAAAGCCTTGTAGTAAAATTCAACCCCACAATCCTTTGAATTCCATACATTCATTTTTATTTAAGATCTGGAGCTCAGGAATACAGGGCAAAGGAACAGCTTTTGATTTGAGACTTGCAGAGAGAAAATTATATTTTATTAAGTTAGTGAAAATGCTGACTGCAGAGAAATTTTAAATAATTTATTTTTTAAGAAATGAAAGTACTCTTATGTTCTGATATGAAAGAAAAGCTAAAGCTTTGCTGTTTATATTAGGGAGCAGAGGTGAAAAGTGGTAAACTCGGTGAACTGCTAACAGTCAGTGCGTTTCTTCCATGATTTGTCCTGGAACTGCCTTCTCAAAAAACACACCTCACACGCTTTTAACTATTGAAGCTCTGTTACTGAAGAAAAATGTAAGGTGGACTGGAAGACCCCACTATGTTGGCAGAGGGGCTGTGGATACCAAATAAGTAAACATTGTGACACCAGGCTCTCAACAAGGTGATGGATTTCATATCCCACTGATTGCAGAAAATTTTGCACTACAGAATAGTAGCAATTTATTTATTTATTTATTAGTTCCCCAAGCTTTTTTTTTTTTGTGTGTGTGTGTGTGTGTGTGTGTGTGTGTGAAAACTCCATGTAAAACCATGCTAATGGACATGTGGTTCTGCATGGCTCATAAACAGCAATAATATGGGGGACCACTGCCCTAGACCAAAGCTGCTGGTATCTGAGACAAGTTCTGATAAGATATGCCCAATATCCCTTTCATGAGAATTCAGCTTCCTTCCTGTATATGTAAGTCTTCTGGCTTCACTTTCCTCCTTTTCCATCTCCCTCTTCTGCTGTAGGTTTTAGCAATATCAGAGAATTCAAATGTGGCTCCTGAAACCATGAAGAGGCTTTTAAATGGATTGTGCTGGTTGAGGTAGGAGCCTGGGTCATGACACAAATAATAATGTGTGGCCAACTCCCAAAGAGCAGCATTCCCAAAGAGTATGGTGGCTTGTAGCCCCTCCACAGAAGTGGCACAAGGCACTGGACAGGGAGCACTTTGTCACAGGATCTATCTGAAGTGTACAGCACCTAACAGTGAGCCATGACCAGGCTGTCAGCTCCTGTCTTGGAATCTCCCAGAAAAGACAGTGAACCATGCTGTTCTCCTAAATCAACCTCCAGGTTGAAAAAAGAAAATTTGATCTGTGGGTTGTCTGCTCAGACAGGCAATTAATTGGCCTGGAGAGAACAACATTGGGTAACCATTCCCAGTGTGCTGGGAACAAGAAAGAAAAAAAGCATCAACCAACCAGCTTCCAACTCCTTGTCAAAAAAGCATGTAGACCTGGTGTCTGCTTTTCACTCTGACTTGGCAGGTATCTGCATCACTCTGCTTTCTACCCCAGCATGGGTCTTTGGAGGTGGTTCAGAGCATGTCTGTGAACACTTTTTCCAGCACCCATCTGTTCATAAATAACCTCCTCTGAACTCTTTTTGATATGCATTCAGATCGAGCTAGTCATTCAGATCAAGCTGGGCCATCTCTGGTCTGGAAGTGAGTCAGCTCTGTCTGTTTTGTTCCTTAGAGGCATGCTGTGATTTAGCTTGGGGATGAGGGGGGAGCTTGGAGACACCACACCTAAGGTGAAATAAGCAGCCAAGAGCAGCCTCTGTGCAACCCGCAGAACGCCCTATATGCAAATAATAATTCAATTTAGCTTTTCATAACTTTATGACCACATTTACATACGTTAGCTATAGACACGGTTGTTGCATTTGCAGAAATGACTTAGCAGACCAAAGTCTGTTTTGCTGGTTGGTGAGGAAGAGGAGAATACCAGCACCAGATATGGCCTGTTATGATAACTGCTGAGACCAAATCTTCATAGGGATTATATACGCATGGGGCTAGTTGTTGATGTACATTACAATTGGTCCTGAGTTTAGAGGTGGCTGGTTGCTGAGAGCATTTTGGTTGTCCAGCAGTCTCAGCTACACAGTTTGCAAGTAAACAGTACAGCAGAACTTCCAGGGGAATGGAGGACACACTGTGAACTCCAAAAAGCCAAGCAATGGTGCAAGTACTATGGTTAGACCCATTCCCACTATCATGGAGGGCCTGGGGCAAGCCCTGCCATCATGGAAGGCCAGTTGCAGTTTTCCAGCAATGGGAGTCTGTGGGATTCCTTTCTGGTTCTACACCCAGGCAGCTGGTGGGACAACAGAGTCTGCTCATGACACTGAGAGGTCCTGTGTGCACTGAGGAAACTTGTATTGCAGGTTGGGCCATGCTGTGGCCCAAGTAGCATGTGCAAGCCCTTTACGTGGAGGTTAGGGTATTCTGCAAGACCTGGGTAGCCCTAAATTTTTGCTCTTGGCACTCTTGTACTGCTGAGGGTGCCCAAGATGTCATAGAATAAAAGAATGATTGAAGTCAGAAGGGACCTCTGGAGCAACTTGAGGCCATTCCCTCTAGTCCTATCACTAGTTACCTGTGAGAAGAGGCTGACCCCCAGCTCCCCACACCTTCCTTTCAGGTAGCTGTGTAGAGAGCAATAAGGTCTCCCCTGAGCCTCCTCCAGACTAAAAAACCCCAGTTCCCTCAGCTGTTCCTCATAAGACTTGTGCTCTAAGCCTTTAGGCCCTTAATCATCTTTGTGGCCCTTTGCTGGACTGTCTCCAGTAAGTCCATGTCTCTCATATCAGTCTAGGTCAGGGACTTAGAAGATACTGAGTGCATCATCAGGTTACTTTTAACCTGACAGAGTAGCTCCAGCCAGAAAGTATATAATGAATGAAACGTTTCAAAAGGCCATGTGTGTCTTCAGTCTAATGTACTGCTTTCCTCTCTATTCTTCGCACTCACTGCTATTCTTATTTAACCAAAACCAAATGCTAAGGTATTTTAAGCTAACGTGTATTTCCACTAGGAACACTCCTTTGCCATGAAATAATTCTCATTTAAAGTTGTCTAGACTGGCCCTGAAAACTGGACTTGCTAGGGCCCATTCCCACAAGAATGGGTGCAGACCCAGCTAAACCTATTTCTTTATACATAACAGGAATGGACAATAAAATATTTGATTTTTCAGCTTGTGTGGATATTATAAAATCAGAGCTCTTCCATAGCAACATTATGGAATTTCATGCCATGGTAAGTTATATGCAGAATCCGTGCATGCCAAAATTAGAATATACATATGTAAGGTTTTGAATTCAACTTACATCAGGCAGAAGGGACTGCATTTTACAGTGGAGCTCAGGACATGTTATGTCCAAGAGCTGCAATGCACAACTCCAAATTGTGATAAATAAAGGACAGGTGAAGAGCCAAAATATAAAGTTTTTCTCAATGAAGATGTACCATGTCCTTTTCTTCTACCTATATGTTATCTGCTCTACATGCAACTCGGGAGTGTCGATCACACCTATTCAGATCATTTCCTGGCTTGCAGCAAAGACAGTTGTGCAGAAAGGCACATCACTCCTCATCTTCTTTTTTACTTGTCTCACAAGAGTTTTCTGCTAATGCTCCAATACTTCTAGTCCTGTCCAACAGCAAAGCAGACAGATGGTGTAAGCGGTTATCTTGCTCAACAGCTCCCGTCTAGAACATAACACTCAGCTACCGGCTAAGTGACTTCCTACTAGTTAATGTGAGGAACTGTCCATGTTCTAAAACCCACTCAGGCGGAGGCATAAAACAACCCTGCAAATTGGCTGCAGGGGATGGAAAAGCTGAAATGAAAAGACCTTGGAGTGAACAGGTGAGACATTTTGTCCGTATCCTGCCAGCCTCTGACATCACTTTACTGATGAGGAATCCTTTTTCAGTAGATTTGATCAATGTTAAGAGGGAGAACTGAAGGTTTCTGGATGCAAATATAGCAGATTTTCATAATAAAAGCACATTTATTACCTTCCATTCTTGTCTTAAATACCTAGAGCAGATGCAGAATATTGTTGATTCATACTAACCACTTAAGCAATAACAGTTGAGTCACAGAGCATTTCCTAGGGATTAATGAGTAGCTGGGAGAGTTGATGGGCCAAAGCAAAGCAGAGGGCCCTTAATCCCAGCCAGACATTAATGCCCTGGGAAATGCCCTGTGCTTCAACTCTTATGTGCCATTATGACCTCCATCCCTTCTTTACACCGTTATACAGAGGAAAAAAGATCTTGAGGAGGGACAATGCTAGCTCCTGCAGGAAAAAACTATTCCTCATCCCCATGGATACCTGCCCATGCCAGGAGAAACCAGCAGCACACTGCTCAGCTGTGTTCATGTGCTGCAACTGCCAATCAAAAAATATTTCTGTAGATGTTTGCTGAAGAAGAGCTTATCTGTTCAAAGAGCTTGGATAGCAATGGATAAAATTCCTCTCTTTCAAAAGATAAGTTTATGGGACACAAGAAATGCAACGGGCAGTTTATGCAAATAAATAACTTGAAAATATAAACTTATTTAAATTAAATGTAAAATCAAAACAATTCATCTCAAGGCCCCAAATTATATCACAATAAAGTAACATTCAGCAATATATTGTTACTGCTGAAGTTCTAGTCAGGTGAGTTCCCTGAGACAAGCATTTGCTGAAACAGCAAGCCGTGTTTGGAGGCAGTAACCTCTGCACATACAGAATACTTCATCACTGTATTTAACTCACTTAGTTCTATTCAGTAAGTTCATTTCAAGCTGAGAAGGCATAGAGAAGTTAGGGGGAAAAAAAGGAAGACTTGTTCTTCCTCCTCTAATTTATGAGTAAAAATAGGTGTAATGGGTTCTACAATTTCTTGGATATGTCTTAGTTCAGTAACTGGTAATATAATTATTAACAATAATAAACCAGTTACTTTTAAACTTAGAAAAACATCTTTTTTCATTTTTTTTTCATTTTTTTTTTTTCAATTTTTTCCCCCTCATATACCTCTTCAATTTAAAGTAGTTCATTTACATAACAAGAAATATAAGGCTATTTGGAAATTTTGATTGAACTATATCTTTCATTCAAACACAACCTAACAAAAGCAAGAAAAAAAAAAATATGTAAATAAATTAATGATCCTCCATTTTCCATCTTAGAAACATGACAAAATTAAGATTCTGCTAATGCAGTTCTTAATTTATCATCATAATAAATATGCATAGGTAAGTACATTTGTTTAACAAGAAGGACCTTACTGAGTACTATCCCTTGTTATAAATCAAGGTGTTTTAAATGTTACCAACCCATGAAAGCTAACTTTCCTTTTAAAAAATAGCTAGCATAACTTGCAACTGCAAAAAGAGATAAAATCAATTATTTGAATCAAGATTTCCTGCTTGTTGGTTTAAATCTTGATTTAAATCATTTCACTGTGGGTGTTAGAGTTGGCTTACAGCCCTCAAATAATTGTAGGGAGGAAAGGAAATTCTGCTGAGACACATGCTATAAATGTAGTATTTGCTGGTGTCTGAGGCTACAGTGACGTCTTTAAATTCAGAAATTCTGGTCTGTAGGCTTTGGAAGGCTGGGTAAGTGACCGTGGCTAAGTAAAACTACAGTAATTGGTATTTGAATATTGTAATGTTGACCTAAAATGGTATGTATAGCTCTAAACACTATTTAACAACCAATCTGTTGGCCAGTTACCTGACAAATTTATCTTTCAGTGTGGGACAGAACCTGTGATCCCAAAGTTTCACAGGCAGCAGATATAACCTCCAAATCATGGGGCCAACACACATGAAAATCGCTGTGTGATTCTCAGCCAGGAGAAGAGAAGAGGAGCAGAACCATACACCATAAAAGAAAAGTATGATAGCAGGCACAGACAGCTAGAGAAACCTGCAAAATGACAGATCATAAAGCATAGTGAAGAGAGACTGAAATACAGAGACTGAAAACTGGCAGTGGTAAAGAAAGGTGGTGTAATCTGTGCCTTTCCATTTTCTTCAGTTCCTGGTGAACTGATTCCATAGACCAGTGCTTTCTCCTCTGCTGGTTCTGTCAGCAGTCTCCAAATCCACGCAGACAGCAGCACGCCTACAGCTTCTGTATACAGCTCAAAAATAGCTTTCTCGATTCATCCAGCTGCTTGAGCACTCAGCCTGAATGTTTTGGATGGCTGGTGCTACATCTGCATTTGTTTTTTTTTTTTGAAGGCATCACGGCTGATTGTGCTTCACAAATGAATCTTGGTTAGTGGTTTAAAAGAGCCAAATGCTGCCTTTTCTAGCCAGTATGGGTACTTTCAAATCCTATTCAAGAATGGCTGGTATCCATTTAACTTAAGCCAGCAATCACTTACATTAAAACATGTTTTGCTCTAAAACATTTTAAAAGCAATTTAAAAGTTCACCTATACTTACTTACAAGTAGTAAAAGACCAGTTGTGATTTACAGTAGTGTCAGTCTTGTGGTGGTGATAGGCTATGCCACAGCACAATGCTTCCTCTTGCTTCCAGCTTTCCATTTATTTCTATTTTTTAAGTCAAGCAACCTGCAAAACAATACAACCCCCATAGAGCTGTGTTGGTATTCAGATGTAGCTTGTTCTGGCATAGATGTTCCCTTAGGGGACAATAAATGATGCCACCTACATTATATATTATTTAGATATAACTACATCCACAACCATATCTGTAGAGATATGATGACAAGGGTGAAAAGTCACCCTCACAACTGACATAGTTACTTGTGCAACTTTTCAGCACCAGCAAGGACAACGAATGACCACATCCACAGTAATACTAATTTAACCGAAGAAATTAAATCAATCATTTCAACGGAACGTGAGAGAAAGTTTGGGGCAGCTTTGAGCAAAGTTCTTTTCACGAAGCAACCCTTGCCTCCTCCAATAGTCTCCCAATCAGCTATGAACAAACCTAGTTGCGTATGACGCTTGAAGTGTAGTTTGTGAGCAAGCAGTCAATAACAGCCAGGGAATACAATATATCTCAGACAGCACTCCATCTCAAAAAACTAAATCTGCTTTTCTCAGAATGAAACAGCAATCTAACTGTGGCTAGAACAGGAATGCCAGGTATACAGCAGCATTTGTATTACTCTATTCACCACAGAAGAAAAGATAAACTGTCAGCCTTGCCCCCATATTGAAGCTTTGACAACTGCAGTACAGAACTGTTAGCTTTTTGTGTGTGTAAAGAACTGGAATAATTGCTGATATTAAGTTTAAGCTTAATCAAGAAAAGAGCAGGCTTTCTTTCTAAAGATTCTGCAGCGCTTGTGGACATTTTGTCAGCCCCACAAAGCCATCCTCTGATGTAACTAAATATTATCCATTTTACTAAACCAAACTCTGATGCAACTGAATACTCTCTGTTTTACAAATGGGTGTGCTGTGATACAGGAAGAGACTCAATCACATGGTTACTGGTGCTGGATGCCCTACAAAACACTTCAGTTCTGACACATATTTATGAGCAGTAGATAAGGCTACCATCTTAGGAATGCAGAGATGCATTTGCAAAGGGTTTTGGAAATACAGCACTCACTTGACATCTCAGCTGAAGTCAGTGGGATTTCTTTAAAGTTAATACACCCCAGAGCATCTCAGAGGCAGCAGTCTGTATTCATTGCTCCAGAGCTCCCCAGAAAGGCAGATGGGCTATGCATGAGAGACAAATCTCAGTCTTCATGTATCCAGTAGGACTCGGTGAAATGGCCAAACACTTTGCTGTTTAATGGTTTCCACTTGGCTGAAAAAGACTTACTTTTCCCAAAGGCTTCCCTTTATAGCAATCTGACTAGGCTCTGAAGGTCTAGAGGAGGCTCCCTGTGGAGCTTACCTGTGCTGTTTCTTTGCTGCACAGTGAGGTAGGCTTTCCAAGCCCTACAGAAACATGCTGGGCCAAGTCCTTTACCACCTCCAAGAAACCCTGAAACTAACATTGAGAACCCAGGTGACAGTGCTAACCTTCTGGGTCAGCTCTACACTTTATCTGTTTTTAAATTTCAGTCCCTCACTGCCTGTGATGAAGCAGAAGCCAGAGGGTGGATATGCAATGAGCATTTTCAAGAGCCATACTTGTGTGATAGTCTATTCTGTAGTGGCTTAAATACAGGCCAGAATGAATGCTTAAATCAAAGCACAAACATCTTGGCCTCAGGGTAAGAAAAACATTTAAAACATCACTGGCCTCAAGGCACAAAAACAAATATTTGCTAAACTTCCAGACTTCAAAGAGCTGGCTTTTCTAAGACAGTTCCTTATTGCTGCTTCCCTGGGAGGCTTTTCCCTTTCTCTGCTTCCCACCCTTCAGGAAGAACACAGGGAAGGACTAGGAGCACAGCACAGCTCCAGCTCCCTCTGCTCCTGTGGAACACTCATCTCAGCTCCTCAGCTGCCAGCCAACTCTGAGAAGCAAAAATGAAAGCAGGACAACAGAAACACCATCCTCTGGTGATGGTTCAGAGATGGATTGCATTGTTCTCATGCCCTTAATTCACTACATGGATCTCAGGTAAACACTGGTCTCTTCGCATCTGCTGCAGGATCAGGAAGATTGCTGCTAATATGTGCTTTTCTGTGCACCCTCTTACTTGGTGAGGGGGAACGTAAAAAATATGATTAAATGAAGAGGATAATCTCTCTCAGCTCCTAGGTCCAGACAAGACACTGGATGGAATTAGGCATGACAGAGGGGTTGCAATTTATTCATTTCTCATTATCTTTTAGCACTTACTCTAGCTTTTGCAAATTGTTGTCTCGCTCATCAGTTGAAGTTAACTTCCCTCCGCCCTCCTAAGTATTACACAAACCACCTGCTGGGAACTCACCCTGCCCATGCACTGTCAGGTCTTACTCTTGGCACCTGGGCATGGCTGTAGGCAGAAACTTGGCAGCAGACTGCCCATTAATGCATCATTTGAGCTGGTGGCTGGCAGAAAAGTCAGGGAGAAAAGGAAACCAGTGTCACAGGTGACTGTTTCCTTCAGCCTCACTGCCCAGACAGGCATCCCCTGCACCTTGCTGCTTGCTCCTGCACCTTGCCACTCCTCGGTTGTGCCAGTTTTTCATGGCCCATAATGCCAACCACACTGAAGAGGTGATCTGAATTTAAAATAATCAATGCAACAAAAAAGGGTAAATTTTTAACCTAGAATGGTTCCCTGGTCCAGCTGGGCCACCACACACCAAACCATCCCTCCCACACTGGAAGATATGATATCGATTTTGGGCTGCATCAGGCACCGCAGTGGCACAGGGAAGTACAAACAGCCCAGCCGAGAGCCCGGCATTGAACAAAAAATTTGCATGTCTGATATCTGAACTGTACTTCCCATGGGGCACCACAGCGTGACAGAGACTGAAATTAATGTCACAATGAACTAAGTGTCAGTGGGTCCTCTTCCTTCACCAAGTGCAAGCCAAGCAGTTCAGACCCGAAATGTCAAAACTTCAGAAGGACTTTTTGAAATGGAGCACTTCAAATTGAAATATTTTAGGATATCCTGTCCCACTGAGGAACGCATTTCAGTTCAGCTTTCATCTCAAGTCCAAACAAAAACAGATTTTAAACATCTGAATAAAGTTGAACAAAAAATCTTGTTTTCAGTGAAGTCGGGATTATATTTAATATCAAGTATAAATGACAACAGGGACAAGTAGGGTTTGCACAATATATAATGAACAAAGAGGATGAAAATCCAAGGATCAAACAGGTATTATCATCCTTACACAAATCTTGTGTAAATGTAGCAAAATGACATAGCAAAATATATTTAAAAATTGCTATACAATATAATATTGTCATACAGTACACATGTAACAATTTAAAATTTTCACATCTGGATACACAATATTCACTGCTTGCTCCTCTAATATGGCTGTATAATTCTAGTATTATTTGTGTCATATACACTCTGAAGTTTCTCTAAGTAAACACTCCCGAATAACAGAAATGTTGAAGCAATAACTTATTTTCAGGAAAAGTGTAGGTAGAGAGACTAGGACTTTTAGAGGAAGGTAAAAGGCATTTTGTTCTTTTTATTTTTTATTTTTCAACAGACAAGTAGATTATCGTTTTGTTGCCAGTTATTGAAAATCTCAAACATTTTATAGGAAAAAAAAAACGCACACACACACACACAAAAGAAGTCTCCACCAAAAACAAAAACAAACAAACAAAAGATTTTCCTCTTTCTGTAACCTATCGTGTTGTTGTCTTGATGGAAGATCTATTACTCACAGGTATAGATGCTTTGTAACGGAAGCATTGGTGCTATACAAGGATTTCTAATAATAAATCTGTATGACTACATAGATGCAGTCACTATGCCACAAACACTGAATACTCAATAACGTATTGGGGAAAAAAACAGCAAAAAATAAGTTACAGCAGCTAAGAAGAGGCTAAGAAGAACTTCTGGATGAATTATGCATTACAGAAAATAAGGCTGAGGAGAAGACTACAGGAGATCTGTACTTGGAGCAGAAGGCAAATTTACAGTAAGTCACTTCTGACGAGTTTGTTTATTCGCTCCTGAAGACCTATCTCTCTAACTAAGCTACTATAATACTTGCTATTCTTAGCTCTTACCATGAGGCTGGGAGGAAGTCTCTGCTGCTACGATTACATCCTGCCTGCCCCAACCCAGGTTTAGTGAACAAGCTATGCCTTTTTCTCTTTGCAACAGACTTTTCCACAGGCTTCAGTGAGAGATTTAAGGCCAAAAAGAAGGAAGTCATCATGGAGGGAAAAAAGGTTAAGCAGGACAGAGCTTTGGGGGCACAATATTGGCATATTGTTTATCCAAAATAAACTAAGTGGCCTTTGAGGAAAAGCACCGTGACTTACTGAAGGAATGAGCATGGGACAGAGCAAAAAAAAAATAGGAAGAAATAAGATCAGAGGTTTCACTAAACATAACTTAAAAATTGATTGTATGAGGGCAGGTGAAGCAAACACTTCCTGAACAAGAACAGACACACAATAGCATGCTGAAGCTTTGCTGGAAGTGAGCTGTCCTTTTTAACATTATTATTTTTTTTTCTCTTTAGTGTGCCCAGAATAAAAAAGTCCTCGGATACATGCACAGCATCTGCTTCCCCTCATTGTGCTCTGATGCAAAGGGAGGATAAACATTAACCAAGCTCGATGCAAATGAGAGGCAAACATTTACCTTAAAAAACCTCTGTGCTTGGGCCTGGGTTTGGAGATCTCTGCATTTACTAGGTTGGTGGGAATGAGTCATTTATATGTTAACTACCCCACGATGTTTGCCACGCAGTTTCTTATCTAAAATGTGGGTGCCCAGAAAAATGCTTCTTAATTAAAAAAAAAAAATAAATAAATAAATTTAAAAATATATATAAAAATATATAAAAAGCAGCTTTATCAGAGCCTGTGATAAACAAAGTTAATGGTATACAGTCCCAGTAATAAATGCTTGCTTATGAAGAAGATGCCATGCCACACATCTTACCTTTCAAACTCTGAATTACGGATCTCTTCATATTGTTCAAGGAACTCTTGGAAACCCATCCTCTCATGGGAAGGACGATGTAAGAGCCCAGAAGGCAGAGCTTTTCATTTAAAGTCTTCTGCACTGGGAGCATAATCCTTCCAAACTTGGAAACTCAAGTGCTTTCAGAGCCTACAGTCAATGGCTTACCACCGTTACTGAAATAAACTGCAGATCTTCTTGTGATCTGCTCCAGGAAAACAATCGTCCCTGCAGCACAGCTCCAGCAGTGCCCACCTTCACCTGCACAGCACCAGGGAGTCAAATACAGAGACTGAACCCTGTCCAGGGCACGGGATGGGTATTTTTAGTTGTCTGCTCTGTTCGCAGCAGTGTGTAATTCTTGCTGGAGCTGCATAAAAGGAAGCTGAGGAAAATACACCTCTATGTTTGCCTGAATTTCTCCTCTTCCTCCCTGTTGGTGTCACAAAGGGCTTAAAATAGCTTGTGACATGTCGCATATATATCTATAGCAGATATTTGAAAGGGACAGAGGGAAGGAGGTTAAGGTTTGAGGTACTGTTTATAAGCTTAGGGAAAGCACCAGCACCTTGCTTGCTTAGCTTAGGAGCAGCCTCCTCTTGAAGCCAAAGGTCAGATTTTTAATTCCACAGTGTCTGCCAATTTTGGTGTTTCAGAAATTGTGTTAAGAAATTAGCACACTGTATCTCCGTGTCTCAAGGGATTTGGCTTTATTCACTGCTCTGGCAATCTCTAACCATGTCTTTTGAAGAAAAAAAAAAAACCTCTTGTAACTACCTCTATTTTTAGTGTGTGTTTTTGAAGGAAGAACTCTGTCTATAATCTTTTCATCTAAATGATCCTCGAAGACAATCTCCAGGGCAAACACACACTGGCATATGAAAATGAACATTGTGCTCTGAACATCGCGTCTGCTCCATGGGCTGATGCTGCAAATCACAGTTCATGATTCAAGAAAGGAAACCTTGTCTTCTGACACTCAGCTCTAATCCCCTCTTTCCTGTGTCAAGCCACTGAAAGTCTAACTCCTAAGGAATACTGTCCATTTGCTGATGTAAAAGGCCCCTTGTATGAATAAAAGCAGAATTTTCTATGCTGCCCTGCAAGGGGAAGTAGACTTCGCATGGCAAGGTGATGTATTATGAGAACCAGCACAATCCCCCAAATTCCTTCATGAGATTGAAATAAATTTTGTTTTGTTTGTAACTGCGTTTGCTATTTTTGTTAAACTGCCCTCTCTCAGGTCCTATCCCAAGTAGAAATCCTGTCAAGAAGGATTATTTTTGGCCAATTCTCCTTCAAAGAGTCACAATCAATAATCTGTCTTATAGAAGACAACCTTTGGGAGCACTGTAAAGGATGTTAATGGTAGTTCCTATGGACGTTTCACTTTCTCTAAAGGCAACAAATGAAATATTAAAAAACTAGGTAACATTTAAACAAGTCACTCACCATGAAGTCTGCCTCAAAACACACAGAGTAATCAAAACCAGAGCAACACGAGGGACACTAGCTTTATAAAAAAAAACTTTCCCCCAAAAAAAAAAAAAAAAAAAAAAAAAAAAAAAAAGTCTGCAGGCTTTTTAAAGGAAGTAATGTGGCAAATTGTAGCCTTGTGTAATACCATTTAAGTAAGCCAAGTTAACTACATACAGCCTACAGGTTTGTGGGGTGGGAGTTTGGTAGGCTCCAGAAATTCAGAAACACTATAATCTCCTTAATATCACCTGTAAGTGGGATATGACTCCATGTTTTTTCAGCACTAAGTGGCTTATCAATACAGATGCTCAAAGAATAGCTTCAAATTTTGTTATGTACCTTGAAAACCTTCACTTTTTAACAATGCTTGCTGTTTATCAGTGTCAGCACCATATATACATGTGCACATGTGTATGTATTTGTAGGGAAAGCATAAACTGAAACACCTTAATATCTTTCCTGCCAATACCTGCCTATAAATTTACTATGAACCTTGTGAAGATTTGGGTAGGTCCGTGATCTGTCAGGTACTAGAAGTAATAGTTGGGGTTGTCTCTGCAGCTGGAAGTAGATACAAAAGGAAGAGTTGGCAATGTTGGTTCTAGTTAGGGTATACATGAGACATGTTAGGACATACATGAGACATGTTAGGACATACATGAGATATGGGGTACCACAGATCCTTCTGTTTTTTCTAAGCCATGTTACTGATTCTCCCTCTCCCTGTTCCCTTTTTCCTCCTGGATGCCCTATGCAAGTATCTCTGCATACGAACTCTGTATTGTCTGTGCTGCACTGAGCTTGTCTGTAATAAAACTGCAGGCAGAAAAGCAAAGAGCTATCTGAACAAAGAAAAGGGAGGCCAACTTCAAGTTGGATTCTTTACTGTGCAGTACATTAACATCAACTGCTGGAGAGTTGGTGCTGCAATGTGTTCATCAGCTAGAACAGGACTTTATACACTATAGAGAGCAGACAGCCTAACTGGGGCTATGGCTAGCTACAATTTCACTATAGTCAGTATTACATATTTATATGTATATATATGTATGTGTGTATATATACACATATATATGTATATAGGTATGTATATAGAGAGAATACATATATTCTGCAGTCCCATAGTTTTGGGAATCATTCTCATGCAACTGTGCTCTGGCATCTCATTTATTTTTTCATACCGTTTCTAGCCTTTTCATCGCAGGGGTAACCTAAAAACCTTAATCTGAATGCAAACTGATACAAGCATCACTGCCAGCATCTGCAGGGAACCACTGACATCAGTCTGAAAGGCCTGACCCATCTCACTCCTCTCCCTGGGGACTCTAGGAGTCCCTCAGTGCAGCAATGAGCTCTCCTTGCCTCTTGCTCTCCTCGTGCACAGCTGTTCCCCAAGCAAACCTCAGAGGATGTGTGGAGTGCCTGCAGGCATCCCAAGGGCAGCCTGCTCAGGTGTGTCCACCAGGGCACCAGCCCTCCAAGTACACCTTCAGGGCATGCTCCCACCCCACTGGTGGCTATACTTCCAGCTTCACCATCAGCGCTAGCAGATTCATCTGACCACACCAGCCCGTACTGGCTCCCTTTCAAGAAGGATTTTCCTGCCTTGAGGTTCATGCAGCAGCTCTCTGCTCCCCAAAGAGCAAGGGGGATGATTTTCTAAAGATAGCTATGAGATTTCCACTTTCCCAGAGCATGTGAGGAACATGTGGAGAACACTGATGAGACAAAATCTGAAAGTCAGGGAGATAAGCTGCTGAAAACAGATACACATTCTCCCTTTTCACAGAACGCTCAGAGTAAAAGAGACCATGTGGTTCTTCAGATGGGTGCAGAGAACAACTTCCCATCCTCTCCACTGTTCCTGAAGGAGCAAAATAAAAGCTTTCCTTCTACCCCCAACTGGAAAATAAATCAGTTTTCTGGATTCCAATGTCAGCCGGTGGAATTAGGAAACAGTTATTTGCCTAGGACACTTGGCTGCAGAACTTACAGCCCTTTTATGACCAAGCATGAAAATGGCCTTTTAATGTTCAAAGCAAAACCAGCCAGCAGCAGATTCTTGACATCAGCTCCTCACTGACAAACTGTGGACTAAAAATTATTCACAGGAATCATTCTATCAGAAAATTTTCAACAGAAACACTTTTCATACTTGACTTGAACAGAAGCAGATCTCATTCTTTCTATCTAACTAACTAAACAGGCCAAGAATATATCAATCACACCAAGATCATGGGAACAAGATTGGTTTGTGTTTTGTTTGTTTGTTTGTATGTTTAAATAAACTTATCACTAGTAAGGATGTAGAAATGAAATGTCCTATTGTCACAAACATCAGAACATCAAGGAGGAAATGCAAAATTAACATATGGCAAATATTGTAGTATATCTTCCAGGTCTGGTTTGAATGAGCTTGGAGATGATACCAAATAATCTGTGTCACCAAGTGTCTGTTCATATATAGTAAAGACAGAAAGCAATCTGACTATGCATTCTTTGCTGATACCACACTAACCAATCAATCATGGCAAAAAGTCATTCATAATCAGACATCTAAATTGGTCTCAAGTCACTGCATGCCATAGAGATGGGCATGGCTCTAAAGGCACGTAGACTTTACCGCATTCCTAATATCATACACATGCTTAACTTTAAGCATGGCAATAATTCCCTTAAAATTGAGTATTTCTGTGAATATTTGCCAGGTTGGATCCTAACTCTGAGCTGGTCTTCACAAAGACACTCAGGAAAATTAATCCAAATTAACTAAAGGCTTAATTTAAAGCAGATTAGTTAAAGTGCATTTAACCCTGTAAAGACTTTAAAATTAAAGTAGTCTTAATTCCATTTTGTATAAAGCTTAATCCATTTTCAATTTATACTTTAAGTTACTTTGGATTAATTAAGTTGAATGTCCTATGTAAATGAGCCTGAGGCCCTGATTCAGAGCTGTGCTCAACCACAGGTATAAATCCATCCCCATTCAGATCAGCACATCCTCGAAGTCAGCTGTTTTCAGTGAAATGCATACAAGTACTTAAGTATTTTCCAGAATCACACTTTTAACTATTTTACATTCTGAAACCATTTGAGAATTATAGTTTGATGGTAAGGAAAAATCATAGCCCAAAGGGCTGTAAACCAGATAAATGTATCTCCTGTACTGTCTTCCAGATGATACCAATTTCTCCAGCGTGTGTAAAAGAAACCTTAAATCATTGTTTTCTGTAGGAAATCTCTGATTGGCATAGAATTAAAAACCAGTTCTTCAGGCTGGAATTATTTTTTTTTCCTGGGAAGAGGAAAAGAAGATTAGCCCTTAATTTTCTGGGAAGTCTTCATAAAAGAGTGTTGTTCTCTCATCCCAAACTGGTAAATCACACTCTCTATTCCTAAAGAAAAAAAAAAAAAAAAAAGAATTTCAACAACTGTAGTTCTCTAGGATTTTACATCCCGTATTTTTCATCTTTTCTTTCAAAACTCCCTTCCATTTAAGTGTACTCGTAGTGTTTGAACCTGGATTATTATCTCACAGGATACACAGCAAGAAACTGAGAAAGAAAAAGCAACAAGTTTTATAACAAGGTCTCAGTAGCTACTCTACTTCATTTGTAAGTTTAAATATTTGACGTTAGTTACATATATGCTTATCTACTTAATTGAAGTAAAACTGTTACTATTGAATAATACAGTAGTATTATTGCTAACAATGTAACATTAAAGGCATATTAAAAGGAAAGTTGTCTGCTGGCTACCTAAAGTGAACTGTGACAAAAAATCTACCTCCAGAATAAAATTCACCAACTATGCTATACACGGAGCCAGAAAGGTTATTTACAGAGTCACGGAGCCCAGGCAGATATCCCAAGTCTGCTTACTGTACTGGGTTTACGTGGCAAGGTTTTGGTAGGAGGGGGGCCATAGGGGTGGCTTCTGTGAGAAGGATCTAGAAGCTGCCCCATGTTTGGCAAGGGCCCCACTGCTGACCAGAGCTGAGCCAATAAGTGATGTTGTTTTGCGCCTCTGTGAGAGCAGATTTAAGACAGGGAAAAACGCTGCGCCACTCAGCAGCTGGGAGGGGGAGAGGAGTGAGGAACAGCCTTGCAGGCGCCAAGGTCAGTGAAGAAGGAGGGGGAGAGGTGCTCCAGGCGCCGGAGCAGAAGTCCCCTGCGGCCTGTGGTGAGGACCATGGTGAAGCAGGATGTCCCCCTGCAGCCCATGGAGTACCACGGTGGAGCAGGGATCCACGCTGCAGCTCGTGGAGGAGACCACGGTAGAGCCTGTGCCCCGAAGGAGACTGCAGCCTGTGGAAGACCCCTGCCGGAGCAGATTCCGGGCCGGACCTGCAGCCCATGGAGAGGAGACCACGCAGGAGCAGGTGACCCGGCAGGAGCTGCTGCCCGTGGGGGACCCAGGTTGGAGCAGTTTGCTCCCAAGGGATGGACCCCGTGGTATGGACCCATATCTGGAGCAGTTCTTGAAGAGCTGCTGCCTGTGGACAGCCCACGCTGGATCAGTTCGGCAAGGACTGCATCCCGTGGGTGGGACCCCACAGCACAGGGGACAAGAGTGACCGAGAAGGAGCAGCAGAGAAGAAGTGCTGTAGACTGACCATAACCCCCATTCCCCCGTTCCCCTGCGCCGCTCGGTGGGAGGAGGTGGAAGAGGGTGGATGGGGGGAGAAGGTGCTTTTGGTTTCTTTCCTTTGTTTCTCACTTCTCTAGCTTGTTAGTAATAGGCAATAAATCTTACTATCTCCCTATGCTGAGTCTGTTTTGCCCGTTATGATAATTATTGTGCGATCTCCTTGTCCTTATCTCAACCCTTGAGCCCCTTTCATTGTATTTTCTCCTCGCTCCTCTTTGAGGAGGGGGAGTGAGAGAGCGCTTGTGGTGGAATTCGGCTGCCCACCCGAGTAAAACCATCACACTTACTCAGAGTGGCTTGGAGAAGTCAGTTCACACATGATACAGCTTAGCTCTGGATCCATCCAACCTATTGTCCAAGTACAAATTCCTTCAGCTCCCCCTGGCACTTGAATGGTTGTACTCACATGGTGCAGCAGAGCATAGCATAGCAATCTCCAAGATACCAGACCTGAGGTGTTGCACCTATATGGTCTGCTGTATCCTAACACAGAGAACAAGTACAGTTGTGTTTTCATGGCACTGAGCCCAAGCAAATACTCACCTTTCAGCAAGCCAGTGCAGCTTCTGCACAGAAGCTGGCACAGGTACAGCTGGCTCATGCATTTTCACCTGATCTTCACCTACTAGAATGGGTAAAAACAAATTGAATATGTCTGCACCTCCACCTAACCACAGCCTACCTGACACAATGAGGCCCTTTGTCACCTGACAGTGGTGAAATGGCCACAGAAAAACTGAGATTTGACAGCTCTGTACATCAGATTTGCCAAATGCCCATATTTTGGCTAGTTTTCCCAAAGAGGAGAGTTCAAAGAGAAGACTTTCATCTTTTTCTGACTCATGCAGTGAAAAAAGGAGCATTTATCTTATGTAGGTTCTTCAAATATGCTTACCACTATGCTATGTGTACACTGTCCAGAAAGAGGATGAGGAGGTATTGCAGAGATCCAAGGGCAATGACAAACACCTTGCTCAGCAACTACGTAATTCCTATTGCCAGGAACAGCAACTGCTTTGGCCCTCCATTCTTTTGCTGCCTTTCCTTACATTATTGTTCTACAGTGTGGTGAAATTACTACTGACATCTTACCCACTTTGATAGGCAAAGAGAAAAGAGATTCACAAGAAGAAATGCATAGTTGCCTCCAACAATATTTTGCAGAACGGTTGCTTTGTGAACATAGCAGTCAGTGGCATAATGTGGAGGGAGCATTGATTGTAAATGGATATTCTTTTTAATTTCACTATCATTGTTTCCAGAATTTCCATGCCTCTCTTTTATTTGAAGCAATGTTCCTGCCACTCCAGGCTAAAATGCTTTTCAGATGGGTTTGAAGGCTGTTAGCCACCATCACACACCAGCCACTCTCTCCTTGTGTTCTCTACATTCAAGCACTCAGTGGTCTCTCTGCTCTTGCTGGTATTCCCTCTTGAACCAAGAACCTTTACTATTTTTCAGTTTGCAGATGTGGTCTGGATGAGGATCAGTGCATAGCTGAGGTGTGAACTGTAAAATAAGCGCCCCAGTCACAGGAAAACAACTTCTCCCATGCACATATTAGGCTGGCAGCATTTAGCTGGCACTTAGATAATAAGGACATCTACTTCACTGCAAAACACAGTCGGGACATGCAGCCATGAAATGGACTTGATAGCCTTTAAATGCTGTTTTATGGTGCTGGCTTACAGAGATGGCTTGGAGCCGACATGGCAGCTCATTAACACTCAGTTAACACTTCTCTATATAGCACGGCATTGACTTTTACATTTTCTTATTTCCAGGGGAGCAATGCACGTGGAATTAAAGGGAGACATAATAGTTTAAGACACGCAAAATATTATGAACAAATCAGTTATGAAAATATTGAAACAAATAATTTAAAAATACTGGGTCCTGAAATTACTATTTGTGAATGTAGAGTCCAGGAGAAGCATTACTTTTACCTTGCCAAGTTTCCCATTGCAGGTGATTTCTGAGAGTCCCAGCTTCAGCTGCTGTGGACAGATATCTAAAAAGGAGTAATTTGTTATCTGAACCATGCATCTAAATCAACTTCTGTGTTCAATCTCATAACAACATCTGTTTTATTTAAACAAACAAACAAAGAAAAACCTATAACTCACTTTTCACTTTTAGGCTGCAAAGTAGGGGAAGAGTGCAACCCGCTTTCTTTGATGCTGCACTCTTTGGCTCTGAAAGCCAGAATGATCTCTTCTTGCAAATTAAGCAGTAAAAGAGGAAGTGAAAATGTCAGGCTGCATTCGATTGCCAGAAACTGTTCTCCATAATGAGAGCAATCCCCAGGTGAAATGGGGATATTTCCATTTACTGGTCATCTCAGACCTCAGATGACATGGTGAGAGCGTGCAGGAGATTAATAGGAAGTTAGCTTCCATCCCTCCCCACTGCAACATCTGCCTGTGGTAACGAGCAACTTCGTACACAGCAGGTAGAAATCCTGCTTAGGCTGCTCTCCATCAGCACAAACCCAGAGTTTCAAAAAGGATCAGCAAGCAATGACGTGCAAAGCTAGCCGAGGAGGAGGAGGGCATGTTGAAGGTGGCCAGCAGAAACACCAGCAGCCTAACCAGCCCCTTCTCCCTGCCTCAACTACATTTGTTGGCAGCCTCTCCTGGGGTGCTCAGCAGAAGCAAAGTCTGCTTCTTCCTGGAAAGGTGGGCATGGGTGTGCTGCACATCAGGATGCCCCACAGAGCTACCAAGCTAGACTTAGGAGACGGACAGGAGAGACGCATCAGTGCAAAGCTCCACGTGGACCAGGCAGCCCCAACGAACCCCCTTTGGGAGCCTTTGCATGACCCCGTGTTGTGCCAAGTCGGCAGACCCAGACAATGCATTTGCAAAGGCAGCCTTTATGCCAGAAACATTGCATACACAGATTGAGTCATTAAGCAGATTTCAGCTGGATGTCCGTGGATGAATTCTGGCTGCTGGCATGAGAAAGATGGCAGGCAGCAATCGAAGAAGCAGCTTCTGGCCTCTGTAGGGGGCTCGTCTCACAAAGAAGATGCATTCCTAGCCATGGAAGTTAAGGGAGCTGAACTTTCTGTTGGAAATGCAAATGCCAATGGAGATGGAAAAGCAGTAGAAGGATCAGCAAGAGATAACATATACAGACAGAAATCCCTCTTTGGTGAAAATGCCCATGAGGAGTGCCTCCATGTAATGCAAAAATTCTCTGGTGAGTGGGCAGATGAGACAAAGGCAAGCCTGATGCAAGCTGGGTTTTTGCTGTTATTTGCAAATGAAACAACTATGCTGTAAGATTTTTAATGACCTCTGCCACTCATTTTTCCTTTCTCCTCAGACAGCCCTCAAGACACGCAACTGCAGTCATCTTTCTTATTGATCACTCAGTGCTGGGTGTCCTGAAGATTGTGTGTGTTGGTATTTGCTAAACTGTAATTCACCACAATATTACAACTGGTTTTATTTTTTTTCAGATGTAAAATACCCCGGGTCAGAAATACAAAATATTTAAGTGCTTATAAGTTGGCCAAATATTACTGCTTGTTACAGTAAAACTAAAAAGTACCTCCATGCAACAGGAAAGGTCTCCCGATTAAATACTCTGTCCCTGCTATGGATGCAAAGATGCACTTGGTTTGTTATATAAACTGAATGTGAACTCTTTGACATGGGATAAAACAAACAAACAAACAAAAACAAACAAAAAAAACAAACAAAACAAACAAACAAACAAACAAAAAACAGCCACACAATGTTTTATAGCCAGCCTCATTCTGAAAAATGGCTAAACCATTTTATCTGAAACTTCATCATCCCTATCTCCCTCCCCCCTAGGTAGACACAACAAAATTATAATTATCTTACAGTGTGCAGAAAGCAAAACTGAAACTCCATCAGTTAAAGTTTGGCAAAGGGTCTGAAAAAGAGTTATAGTGGGAAGAGTCAGGTGAATTCAAGAGGAAGAGTTACTACATGCTTCACCTGTAATGTCTTCACTACTGGGGTCTTGGATATTACAGTGGTGGCTGCTACTAAACACATCAAACTAATATCCTTACATTAGTCTCTTTCAGTGATATTGGGAAAATGGCCATAAGCTAATAAGTGCTCAGCACATGGGAGGATCAGATTTTATATAAGTGAACTAATTTTTCTGGGGCTTTGGCACTTAGCTACATACATAAGAAGCAGAAAATAGGACAAAGCCAGCGGAGTAATATGAAAACACGTGATGGTGGTTTATTAAAAGACTTACAGCTGAAAAACATGAATGCCACCTTTTTGTGTCTCTACACATGATGTACCAGCCCTTCGCCTAAAGCTCTTTGAAGGCAGAGAATCCAGAACTAACAGCTGAATTCTCAAATCAAAATGCCAATGAGCTGGAATATTCCCCTCAAAAGAGATTCTGGTGGCTTCATTGAAATGACTCTCCAAGAAATGGCTGGCTCCCAGTGCATAGTGGGGGAGCCAGACGTCTCCTGGAACTGAGTTGGCATAAATGAGCAGTAATCCCAGGCAGCGTCCATGCCAGGCCTCTTGTCATCACCTGACCGTGATGCTGGGATGTTCAGTCTCAGGACCCTTGGCTGAAGGATCCCAGGCTGCCTGTCAGCCAGAGGCTTCATTCTTTTTTATCCAGCACAAGGAATCAGCAGGAGCTCAACCAGGATTTTCAGAAAGGTGCTTGGTGTGGCACAATGAAAGAGAGGCTGAGCCTCAGGGAAGGGCCTACAAGGCAGCGCTGCCAGCTAGTGCTGCTTGAAACAAATCTCTTGTGATAGCATCTCCTCTGCTGGGAATGAGCGTGAACAACAGCCAGGCTTGCGTTCCAGTAGACTGCAGGGCTATTTGAGATATCAGATATTCTGAATGGAAGATCATCATGCTCTTGCCAGCCCGCCTGATGTAGGTGAGCTGCTATATTTACAGATGCCTTGATCTGTAAATAAATGAAATAACTATGACTAACTGCAAAGGCACCACCACATTTACCTAATGTAAATAAACTAAAACCAAATGTATCTTGCACACAAACTGTTGGGCTTCTCTAGCAAGCAGTTGTGTGACCAAAGACATTACAGAACAAAAGGAAACAGAGCACTAGAAGAATCATATGCTTGTTTCACTATACACTATACATTACACAAACTTTGCATCCAAATCGAGCAATAAATCTACATTGCTTTCCATCATGCAAATCACCAAGTTACTCATCAACAAGAGATTTAGTTTCAGAGAAAGTTGCATATAAGTGGTGGAATTATTTGCAAAGTCAGATGAAGTGTTGGTGATCATATTCTCACCATATGATAAAAAGATATTTCACTGAGCCTCAGGACACAGAGTAGCAGCATGGTCCCTCCTGTGATCTTGTTCAGGGAAAGGTCAGCTAGCTACAGAAATTATATTTACTTTTGGAGCATTCAGCTACATAAGCTACCAGCTGGGAAAAAAGCGTTGAGTGACTCAGAGGAGGAAGCTTCTATACCCCCAACATGAATTGAAGTTATGAAGGGTTAACAATGAGAAACGCTGGAAGATTGTTCAATTGGCTTATCTGTGCCCACTGTTCCAAAAAGAAAGCCCAAATATTCCCAAAGTAGGGAGGATTTTCCAAAGCATTTAAAGCCATTCTCTATTTCACAGATGAAAAGGTGCATACATATCCATGTTACCATGGCGAAAACTACATCTGTGCTCTCTCCTACTTGTAGATTTCAGGCTTTGAACTTTAGATTAACATGGGGAGTTTTTTTACCTTCACCTAACCCTTCCCCACAATATAGATGGTCCTGAAAATGAAAAGTAAAACCATTTACTAAGGGACCCACAGGGTTAGATCCAAGCCCCAAACTTTACACTAAAACTTTCAAACCTTTGGCATATTTAAACCCATTACTGCATTTTGCATGATAGCTATTTTTTCTAACATACTGGATCAAATTCTGAAGCCTGACCACTCAGGCCAGATTCTGATGCCCTTCAGAATGAGTAGCATTTTTTTTCCCATGAAGATCCCCAAAGTAAAGAATTTGTATGAAGAGAGACAAGAATGTGATGCTTTCTAGCATTTGAAAGCTGGATTCTGATCCGTATTTTATAGGTTAGGTCTAGCCCACAATCCAACTCATTTGGCAACACTTTTTCTTCTAATTGAGATATATAGTTCAGCACGAATGAAATAATTCCATATTTAAAGAGGACACTAAAAAGCCTTTTTCCAACAGATATCTAAAATTCCTTTTATAGTAGTAAAAGCCTGATTATAGGATGATGTCATTGCTTGGACTAACTTAATTCTAGCATCAGATGAATACAGCTAATGAAAGAGAGAATTGTAGCAGTGTTTTTAGCTGAAATTAATACTTTTGGCATTGTATGTTAAGACAGGTAGCATTCTCCTAATATTTACTTTGATATGTGCTTTGTTTCCACATAGTGCCAGGACATTGATTAATTAACAAAATGAAAAGAAAAACTTCTAAGGATATATTAATATTTAATAATTAAAAATATATGTATATATAATTGTTTCACTGTTTGTTACACTGTTCTCTTCAGTTTTAAGTTTTGATATTGGAAACTGAACTGAACTTCTCCAATGAATATATTGCTCAGGACCCTGTGATGCTAATCTGACTGCTATTCTATAGGAGTTTCACAAAAATGAGAACACTTCAAGTACAGAAAAGAGACTAAGTAAAACGGTCCCTTCTTACTCATCATGCATCAAAATGGCAGGGCAAGCAAGCCTCAGAGCTAAAGCATTGACTGTGATTTCCCAACTGCTCCCAAGGGATGTCAGAGAGTGCACCATGAATGCCTCCCTTCCCTACCAACCATGGAAGCCAGGGCTCGTACAGGACTTGGGGAGGGAGGTGAGCTTTCCCTCCACACATAGTAGTCAAGATGTTGCCAGGGTGCTCATCCAGATCCAGAGTTTAGGGCTCATTCTTGGATCCCGTGGTTTAGATGCTGCCCGTATCTCTCTGCTTTATAGACAAGAACAGCTGCTCACCAACCCACCCCCAGCCCGCTAGAGAAAACTCTGATCTGAGAAAATGAGCTAAATTCTATTCTGAGTCCTGCTTTATCAATAACATTTTCTGTTAATAACATTGGAGCAGGAAAGATCTCATGGGTCATTGAATTTGAGCTCCTTTATCACAAAAACTACATCACAAAATCTGTTTTATAGAATTATCGAGCATAGTCTTATAATAAGCTAAATTGTTTGTCGCCACCTCTCTTCCTGGGACACTTTTCCAGAACCCGTTTCTATTTTCTATTTAATTTATATAGCCCTGGAGATTTTTACTACAAGCAATGATAAGCAAGCCAAAAAGAGCTTAGTTTAATTCTTGAAACCAGCATGAGCAAAGAAGGAAAGTCATTAGGAGAACATATCTCTTGGGAAGTAAGAAAGTAAGAATTCAAAGGTATAAGAGAAAATAAGCATCAGCTGTTCTCATATTGATCACCGACAGGTGTTAATTGAATGTTCTGGACCTACATCAACTTTCATCTGGTTTGGTTTTATTACCAGGAATATGGTCCTACTCTTTAGGATGGGGGGAACTTAAACCTCCAGCTCTGTTCTCAGTACCTAGCCAAAAATAGGCACTTCAGATTTATGGGGACCAAAGAACTCGGTGATGTTTATGAGGACCATTGCATAAAATAATAGATATAATCCAGCCTAGAAAACATTCTGATTACAAATGTTTGTTGCTTATTTATAATGGAAGGCGACACACGTTTTCATAGATGAAAACTGTAACTTTTCTAAGTCTAGTTGCATGCCAGAAAAATCATATAAAATCTTGACTTTAGATTTAATTTCTGACTTTAGAAGTGACTCAGTCTGTGTTCTCACACTAGCCTCTTATCCTCTTTCTGTCTCCATTTCCTCATCTTTAAAATATGGGTAATAATACTCCTGCATCCCTCGAGTGTTTCTTAAGCTTAATTAACTCAATGCTTATGAAGTGCTTTCTGATCCAGAGATGAAAGCGCTACACGTATCCAAAGGATACTATTCTAGGCCATTTGTAAATAAATAAAACTGTACTCTCTAGGTCTTATTTTTAATACAGAATTGGAATGACCCAGCCTCAGGCGATCTTTGCTCATGGAAAAGGCATTGCGAGGCAGGTCCATGGCCAACATTTTCTCCCAGGTCAGTAGTTCTCCCCTGCCTGGGAAATGTGAGAACGTGGCTGCAGGCCAGCCTTCTTCTGCACAGAGGGAGGGAGCTGGAGCACCAGGACTCTGGCCAGCACTTGCCAACCGAAGCCTCGCTTTTCTCATAGAAAGCGAATGGGAAAATGCACGCCTAAGCCAAGGGGCTGTGCTCAGCCGAGAGCTCTGCAGCTGTCCTGCTAGGAAACAAACGTGACGCAGGGGCAGCGAGCTGTACAAGAGCTCAGGGGCCCCTCATACCTTGAAGGAAGGGGAAGTGGAGGTCAATAGCACTGGCCAGTCTTGCACTTCCCCAGGGCCACAGCTCTGCAAATCAGGATGCTTGAGGGAGGACACAATTTTCGGAGCTAACACTCCGCTACAAGGCCAAAGATGGAAAGCCCAATAGTGGGACCAAGGTTTTTCAGCTAGGTTAAAGTGTCTTGCTATTTTCAGCGGGCAAAGCAGCTCACACAGCGTTGAGTCACCCTTCCTCAGTGCCTCGGTCTCCCCCATGCAAAACAGGAGACAATAGCAAACAAATGTCACGGGGACTGCGAGATGCTCAGATGCTAGAGGAAGGGAGGCCATATGTGTTGTTACTAAAAAAAGTGACAGCTTGGAGTAGGGCTATTTTGGGACAGCAGCGCTGCGATAGCTTTCCATGAAACTGCCTCCACCACAGAAGAAATGAAATGTATACATATTTAAAAAAAAAATGTGCGTGCACACATGCACACACTGCTGTATGCTATGCTTCTTAGGCCAATGATTTTGTTTTTTACATTGCTCAGGTGATAGATAGTATTCAGAAATTCTGGCAGCTACTGAGCTGTGTTTTTAAACAGCACAGATTATGCTGTGAGATAGTGTTGCATAGCCCAAGAGTTACAGCATTGTGGGCTGGTAGCCTTGAGGGTGAGATATAAAGCAGAAGACATGGGTTTGGTGGCTATGTGGGGTGCCTGGTGTACCCTCACTGCCCACACAGCCAGGGAGGGTGAGGTGAACACCAGCATCATGCCATGTACAGGATCAGGGCAGAGTGGTGACATAACAGTGATAGTGACAACACTGCCTCATTTTCATCAGCTTCTGGCTAAGGCTCTGAACACTTCACCAGCGCATGTGCCTTGTGGTTGCTCGTGCCCTTCTGCAGGTCTAAATTTTTATATCTATCCCTGAATGGTAAAAGATAAAAGCTTTGAAATATATAGCTCTGAAATAAAGTGCATTTGGGGCACATACGTAGCTTATAGTTTTTTGCCATAGAGGTCTGTACAATCTTATTTTTCTTTGTCGTGTACATCCATGCCCCAGACCATGCCATAATCCAAGTAGTAGGGAGAAAAGAAGCCACTGGACAGGATCGCCTGAACTTTTACCCAGACTTTCAGCAACTGGAGGTGAGAACAGGACATAAGGGTTGCTGAATATACCTCTAGCACTCAAGTAACTCATCACCTAGGGACAGTTCAGGCATTTATTGAGATATAGACCTGGGAATTGGGCTTGTGGTAAACATAACGGTTCAAGTCTGATTTCACCAAGCAACCCAGAGTTTCACCTTATAAACTTATCTTTGATATCTACCAATATACCTGTATTCATACATACACCCCATTCTACATTTCTTATTGCTGTTTAAATTAGAAATGTTGCAGTAATGCTCACTGTCTTTTAAGTCTGTGAACAGACACTGAAATTAAAAGATTGTGACAAATTAACCCCACTTTTCCAAACATCAAAAATATTAATGTGTGTTAAACTGCTTGATGTCATCCAATTTATTTGCTCTTATTTATGGGTAGTTCCCATGCTTCTTCACTAGCAAATACAGTGTATGTGTACATGCAAGATGAATTATTGGACTGAATTACTACAATCACCATGATTTTCACCCAGGGCTCAACTCTGACAGGTGCTAAGCACCACAGCCTGATGCAAAAAGACACTGAAATATGCACAGTGGCTCTGTGATAGACAGCACTGACCTGCCATGGTTCAAAACAGAGCCTACAAGATGACTTTCTGGTTCCTCTGTGAAAACATTTCAGAAAGGGCAGCAACCACCAAGCAAGGAGGGATGCTGGACAAGGAGGGATGTCAAAGCAGGGACAAAGCAAGAGGTGCCCAAGCAGGGGCAAGAGTGACACCTGAGCAGGGGAGATGCTGGACAAAGTGGAGGCACAAAAGGAGCCCAATCCAGGTCAAAAAGGAGCACCCAAGCAGGACTGAGAGGACGTTCTGGAGCAGGTTCACCTCTGAGGGGACTGTGGCCCATGGAGGAATCACATCAGAGCAGCAGAGTAAGAAATGAGGAGCAGCAACAAGGAACAACCACATGCTGACCCTGTCTCCTACACTGCCTGCTGTGCCACCAAAAGGACGGAAAATAACATGCAGCAAGGGCACTAGGGGCTGGGGATGGGGAGGAGAGCTTTCACAGACACAAGTGGTGCTTCCCCTACGTGTTTGTTTTCTGTATTTCTAAATACCAGGATCAAGGACTAGAAGTTTATATTAAATGTAATAAACTAAATTCCATGAAATTCCCCAACTTGAGACTGTTTTTCTGTCCACGACACTTGGGCAACAAAAGAATCAACAGAAACATTTACTCCAAAACTTGAAATAACTACCTCCCTCTCAGTAAAAGCTGAGTAGAAAGGAGAAACCTTCCCTTCTGCTATCTTCATGCTCTCACCATGTTTACCCCAGATACAAACAGGCCTGCACTTTATGGATTGGACAATACCCAACAACTATGGGAATTATAAGATAATAACGTGCTAAAACACTGACTGCCAGAGTTAGACAGACACCAGGGACGAGAATAAATGTTTTTTCCTATCCAGCTGCTTTGAATTCAGCTGAAATGCAGCGCCTTTCTGAGAATCCCAGCAAAAATGGCTTGTACCAAGAGAGCTCATCCCACTGCTGCCTGCTCGCTCAGGGCTCGGACAGCTGGGGGCATGGATGGGGTGATGTGCACCTTCTGAGGAGGGGGACACATCATTTCCCACACCAAGAAATGTCGAGCACAGAAGAATGGGTGGGATGAGAAAGAGCCTGTGATGAGTTTTGGATGCTGCTGGCCCTCACCCAGGCTCTCATCATGGGGTGCTCAAGCCTGCAAGACCTGGACGGGGTCCCTTGCAGGGCTGGAGCCAGATGAGCACAGAGAGCGTGGAGTTTCTCCCCCCCTCCAGCTTAATTTCCCTTATTAAAGAAGAGCTCCCTGTAGCCACACTGACCAGCCCAAAGGTGATGAGAGGTCAGAGAATGAGCCCTGATCATTGTCTAGCACGAGGTTGGATAGACCTTGGAGCTTTCCACTTTTTCCATCCTATACACAGGAGTATTGCAAGTGCTAACGTTAAGGTAAACCTCTATTTTTAATCATAGCCTCTTAAATTTTCCCCCAGATTTTCCCCATTTCTCCCAGCCAGGTTCAGACTTTTGTGTTTTGTGGACAGAAGCTGGAAAGGGCTGGGAACTTCTCAGAGAATCCCTGAGGATTGTTTATAGGCAAACTCTTGCTAATTTACAAAGGACACCCAATGTTTAAGTGTGGTTGCCTTTTCGGTTGATTCACGTAGCTCCATGTAGACCAAAGACTGGGATTAGCACTTCCAAGGGTGTGCAAATAATAATCAGCAAGGCTGAGCTATGCAGATACTATTTATCTCAATAACTCCGCTTTTATTTACGATGACCTGAATATACCTACATCAGCTGCACACATCAGCTGATGTGCAGTCTCCAGGTAGATCGGCTCTCAGGGCACAGAATTTACAGCATAACCAACCAGACATCAGACTTTAACTCATCTTCTCCAAAGCACAGCAACACAAGCTCATTAATGTAATAAAACCCATTTTTTTTTTCTTCTAATATGGCCTCTTTGCTAGGCATGTTGAGTCTAGCATACTCTTGTCCTCTAGAACTTTACTGGCTTATTTGTTTTGTGCAAAGTAGCACAACACAGCTGCTCTTTATGGACTGAAACTTTTACCTGGCACTGAAATGATCCTTGGCTTCATTTTATAAAGCTGTGGAAAACCTCAACCTGTGATTATTTTGTTAGCTTTAAAAATGGCTTTTGTTTTCACATGCCTTTAGTACTCTCTAATTGTGCTAGGGAGTTAGCTGCATAATTTCCCTGTGTTGATTTGGAAACTATTCTTTCTGCCATAAGATCCATGTGTGTGCTTGTAGCATGGAAAGTTCCAGTTTGTGATTCAAAAGCTGCCATTCAATTAGATATGGACATTTCGACTTCAGTCTGGCAAAAACACTACAGCGATTTCCCAACATCACAGATGCTTTATCTGCACACAAACCCTCCAGATGCTTGTGCTGTCACATACATACCATTGAAGGCTGTCCAGCAATGCTCCAAGATCCTAAGAGCATTTACAAAATCAAGCTCTACTGCACTCACCAGCAGAAAAATCACACTGAAATATGATGAGAGTGAGGGCATTGCAGTGAAAGCAATGACCACAATGGGCAGTCACCAGCAGGAGCTGAGTACTTCTGGACCTCCAAAGGTCCCCGTTGTTTTGTTCTTCAGTCTGGCAACCAACGCATCATTAGGTTTTAAAGAAAGGCAAGAGTAGGTTCAAGGCATGTGGGGCCTGACTCAAAGCCCTCTGCAATCAGAAAGAAAATACCAGTGCTGTGTGAGGTAGTGGTGTTGATCTGTGATGGAAGTGTCTGAGAAAACATCAAGTAAAAGCAGATAGATGGAGATAAAAGGACATAGCAAATTTTTGCCAAATTTTATTTGGAAAACTGTGTTTTCTAAAGCTTATTTTTTGCTACCAATTCATACCAGTCTTAATTTTGCTTGTAGCCCTTAATATTTGTTTGAAATTTTGATGATTATGTCCATGACCTAGACCTTACAGAATGGAGCTCAGGTGCAAGGAGTATCTATCACAGACGTGCTCATAGCGTTGTCCAAATCTCATTCTATATTCCTTTGGTCCTTCAGAGAAAGACCATAGTCTCACACTCATAAGTGAAGAGGAAAAAAGTGCTCGCTTGCCATGATGAACGAGATAAAAGAAGAAAAAGTGTTGCCTGAACCCACCCATGGGGAACAGACTGTCTCTGCTGTGGCTTCTCTGCAGGGCAAAGACTCCACCACCAAGAGGACTTCCACTGCAGCAGCAGAAATAACCCCCAAACTGTCCCCACTGAGGCTGCCCCTCCATTAAAGTTGTTGTCCAGTGGAGGAATGGAGCTGCCCCTTGCCCCACTCAATGTCAGCTAGAGTGAGAAAAAAATATATATTTTTCCACTCATCATTTTCTGAGTTCTGCTTCTGGCAAGGGAAAGGGCTCAGTAGCATTCTCCAGGCTGTCAGTAAAGGAGGGTGGGGTCTGCTGTGAAAAAGAAGGGATGAGCAACAAAAATCAGTCAAATCACTTAAGAGCAGTGTTTGGAGGAGTTTGGGGAATTATGAGGGGTTTGGCTCAAAATTCCTTTCAATGCAATGTGTCGAGAGAGAAATAGTATTTGATGAAAACACCAATTCAGCAAAGCATTAAGCAGATACTTAAAGATAAATATAACCTTAAAATTAACCAAAGGCAAGTATATATAATTCACAAATCTCACAAGTGTCCTTTTGCCTATTTCTTTGCATGGATTTATTCCTTACCTGATCCAAGAAACCACTGTACTGAATCTGTTCCCATTTTTTCTCTTCTAGGACTAGGCCAGAATCTTTTTTTTTTTTTTTCCCCAGGAAAAAAAAAAAAAAAAAAAAAAAAAAAAAAAAAAAAAAAAAATCTTTAGCAAAAAATAAATCTTCCCCACCCTCCCGTTTATGGACATGATGTTGTGGGGTTATACCATGTATTTAAAGAGATGCTCATAATTACCCAAGTGTTTTCTTGAATCAGAATTCAGAACATAAGCCGGAAATAGCAGTGAACACTGATTATCACCTACTGAAGTCCCTGAAGTTGACCTGGCACTACCATGGCTGAATTTGGCCTGGCATGTGACTATGTCAGGCATTTGTTTTAAAAGCACAAGATTAAAGAACACCAAAAGGACAGAATTAGTATACCTAGATATATCCTCATCTCAGAACACTCTGTTCATGTTCTGCAGTAATAAGTTTGATAAAATCTCTCAGATTTATCTATACCATCCCATATTCTTTAGAGACACAGGGAAAAAATATATTCCAAAGCAAGATTAACACGTTGTGTCTGAAAAATATTTAGCTCCCAGGACAGTAGCTATGCATGCAGATATGAAGTAGAATTTAGATGAATGCTAACTTCACCGATCTCAAGTGAACCCAAGGGTGGGAAACCTTTTCCTCACTGATTGTCTAAGAGACCCGTCTAGCCCCAGTAACACTCACCTCACCTAAAAACAAAGCAAAAAGAATCCCACAACATGAAATTAAGTCACAGGTCACAGCCAGCCATCAGCCAGTATTTCCCTTCCCTGACTTAGACAAGCTTTGTGGAGCATGAACCTTAACTTCTTGTCTGTAACTGTAAAGCCTAATGCACATATACATCATGTTGTAAAAATTGCAGTTGCCATAGAGGAACACTACAGATTGTGAAATGGCCCACACTTGTATCTTTATAAGTACTGTTGTTTCACAGCCTTGTTTGCAGAATGTAATGTGCAAAGACTTTCTGCAGACTTAAAAGCAAATAAACAAAAAACCCAACACGATTTAACTAACAGAAGGAGTTCAGAATAAGAGGCAAGAATTGTTCCATTCTTCCTGATGTAATTCCTTTATTTGCTTCGTTTACAAAATTGGAAAAATAATGCTCACGCTTCCCTTCTACTTCATGAGTCTGCTATGAAGCCCATATGTACAGTACACTGAATATGCAAAAGTATTTAGCTGTGATATTTAATATCGTATTCAGTAACTGGAAAAGCATGTTCTTTTAAATTCCATCCAGTTTGACTGGAAAATTGTTTGGTTCAGAAAAATCGTGTCTGGCACTTTGAAAAAATGTATTATGTGATAACTTTGTTTTAGTCCCATCTTTTATTGGTTTGTTAAGCCATTTCATTTAGTGTTAATGATGCAAACCATCTTGTTTAATGCTTTGATGCTGCCTAACGTATTATTGCTTTGGTCTGCAGAACAAGGCACTTCTAACACCCCTCTTTTCAAAACCATTATCATTATTTAATTTTTATTACACAAGTTAAAAAAAATGCTGCCTCAGAATAAGTAATTTATGTATTAACTAATACCACAACAGCTTTTAAAAATCACTGCAGTGTTCCACAGCATTGGCCCCAGACATCACAGCGGGACTTGTATAAGCATTTGGGACAAGTACACAGTACAATGTCCCCCTTTAACAGCCAGGGTACAGTGCAACACGGTGTCACAGCAGCATCATCACACTGGAATGCCGAATTTATTTACACGGGAATGTTCTAGCCAGAAGTTTTTCAATGAAAGAGACAGTGTAGCTCTGGGGGCAATCCTAACTTGAACAAAGATCCTCGTTCAGTGTCAAGAAAGTGACGTTTCTGATTCTTACAGGCCTGTTGACGGTAAAAACACAGGCTGGAGCAAGCAGCAGTGGCAAGCCTAGCTGCTTGAGGGAAACACTGCAAGATATTCTTATGAGTACGACTAACCTGCTGGTGGGGCATCTGTGGGACCGCCATGAGATCCCAGCAACACTTCTGAAAACAGAATCACCAGTAATTTGAGCCCCGCATTTGTTGTTAGAGGTAAGACGAAATGTTTACAGCCATACATGAGAGAAAGAAAATGGAATAGGTTAAAAATCCAGAAATCCTGCACAGTGGCTTAGAGGCATACCAGAGGTATTTCACTTCATTTACTCAGACTGTAGCTCCCAAATTACTCCTCACACCAACACCGCTACCCATACACTTACTTCAACGAGATATTTCCTCTTACTTCAGTAGTCCTCCAACTTCCGCAGGTAATTATGAAACCTCTTTGGCACCAAAACTGCTGTGACACGCTGCGAACCCATTTATTCCTTTCAGGCAGATATCAATGCCTCAGCACAGACCCATAGTCTCAGCCCAGGTTTAACATTGCTGCTGACATTTCTATCTTGGTCCTAATGGACGTAGCGGCTCTTTGAGCTTCATTTATGTTTTGAATGGGTTATAAGGAAGTAAATATTTTTACATCCTCCAAGAGCGGACAGTATAGAGATCCAAGGGAAAAAAAAAAGGCACTGAATTCTGCAAATGTACCCCAGACATACTCAGCTACATAATTAATATACATAAAAATGGTAAATAGTGCCTGAATAGTAGGGTCATTAAAAAGCAAATTTTTGTTTTCTGTTCCACCTGTTCCAGTAACTAAATTATTTACCTCAAGGCTCTTTCTTTTTGCATAATTCTTCACTTCTGTTATGCCTTTAAATGAAAAAACATTTTTGTTTGACATTTCATAAAGGCTTATCTTTGTTTTGAGACACTAAAAGGTAAACTTCATTCAAGCCAGTTGAGATTACCCATCTCATCCCAAATCTACACAAGCTGGGAGCAATTTTCACAGAAATGGTCAGGCAAAGCCCTCACTTTTCCATTAATAAGACTGCATCCTTACACACAACTCAGAGCTCCTTTGACCAGTTTGCTTCTTTCATGTTCTGATAAGCTCTTTCTTTTTTTATTTTTATTTTTTAAACACAGAGGATCCCAACAGTGGTTATTCCAAATCTGGCAACAGCTCTCCAATCACCCAGGTTGGAAAGAGAAGGAAATCAGCTGAATAACACTATAAGCAGTTTGGGAGTCCACTGGGGAAAGTACCCAAAGCAAGCACCAAAACTTACTTACAGAATAATTGTTAAATGAGACAAAGATAATGCAAGCTAGAGAGGTCTTCCTGTGGCTTGCAGATGAATTGCTGAATCCTTATTTATTTTCCCAAAGGTGTATGTAACTGTGCTGTGGTTTCACATTTCATGAGTTAAGATGCAATGGGATGCAGCGTCCCATGAGATGCAACGTCTCATGTTGTATATTATCAAAACCATTTTCACTGTCTCCCTTAAGTTCTCTCAGATGCTATTATACTGCTATTCTCCAGCTCTCGAGCGTGCTACCTCCTCCCACAAGTATCAGCAGAAAACAAGACCCAGGATGCAGCACAACTGTGCGTGAATAGAACTGACCTGATTTTCACAATCATTAAGTTTCTACTAAAGAATGCGTGAGAAACATTAATGAAAATGGCACATTTGTCAGTAAGTGTCTCATTTGGAAGCCCGATTTAAAGGGCACAAAGATGAAAAAGCTGTCCACGGTTACATAGTCATTTAATTCAGGTCGGAGTCCATGCTGATGCTGATACAGCCCCGTTTTCAGCCAGCACTCCCTGCCCGCCTGCTTGCAGCAATGCTGATGTGTGTATGGCCACACCACTGCCTAGCTCTGAGCTGATCCCACTGAGGAGTGACCCACCCCGGAGGAAGAAAAGCCCTCTTGGCTTGAGCTCCAGTGCAATGGAGACAGCACAACTATGGGAAAGGAATGTGGAATTCTTCTGGCAACAGCAGCAACCGAGAGATGCAATGCAGCCTGAGCTAACTGAATACCATCGGGTCACCAAAATGGGAGGGCCTCCCTTCCCCCATGCCCACACATGCACGCTTGCCTCTTCCACTGCCCTAGCTTTGATGCTCATCTCGCCTCTCAACAAGTCATTTCAGCTTCCTGAAGTTTAAGAAAACCAGCTCTGCAAAAATGAATAGTTTTCTGCTGAGCTAAGAGCCGGGTTAAAATAACCACGCAGCAAACTGAGAGGAGATCCACAGCCAATGCAGCACAGAGTGGGGAATAACCTAACCTGTGGGAGAAGAGAAACGTCATCAGCCCTTTCAAAAGCAAAAAGCTGTAAGATTAGTGCTGCAGTACCCTACAACTTCACACTAACAGTTGCAATGACAACTAAAGCGCCTGGACTCTTCACATCAGCAGGAGCTTCTATTGAGCTCAGGATGGAGACAACATAAAAGCTTAATGAAGACAAAACATATTTTAAGTCTTAACTACACTTTTGTTAACTATTTTGGTAAAAACAGCAAGCTAAGGTGTTTATCTGCTGTTAGCAATTTCTCCCCTGGGTGAACTTCAATTAAATCTTTCTAGGGATAAGGTGGAGAGTATCAGATTTAAGTTTCTCTATCTCACCAAATCCTCAACATTCTCAAACTGAAAGAAGAGATGTAATTGCAGCCCACGTCCCAGAAAGGCTGAGTAGTCACAACAGGATATTAGGTTTGTGGGGCTGCAAAACTATCTTGCTGATAACCACAAGAGGACAGAGCACAGAGGCCTCGTTAACCAGAAGTATAAAAGGCCACGTTTGCCCCTTTCAGTTGGGAAAGCGAAAAAGACAGTTTTCAGAGGCCAGCTCTTAAACCTGCTATGAAGAAAGTTTATATTTGCTTAACCCTTCATCACTGGGTACTGGGACAGGACTGGGACCCTCAAGAGGCTGCGTTTCGTTTAACTTCTGCTTCAAGTACGAGAACACAAATCCAGAGAGACTGCAGCTGTATTCTCGACCACAAGATGGTGCCAAAAGTGCTCACTACGTAGCGAAGCTTTCTGAAACTACCTACCGAAGGCAGCTGGCAAATCCACTTTGCCCAAGTCTTTACTGCTAAAATTATTAAGAAAATATGAATTAAATGTAACGAACATAAATTTAAAATAATTTAAATATCTTTAAAAACACACTCTCCCCCCACCCTTAATGGCCTTAAAGTAACACATTAAAATGTGTTTTGATTAAGCTGACTTAAGACAGTGAGTAATGTGACTTTGAAACTACTGAAATGAAATCATCTCTTCTGTGTTGACCACAGATGACCACCTTCCTCAGACCTGTTAAGTGAGAATGATATTCTTACCAGATTTCAGTGCTGTGTACAGGAACAACATGTTTGTAAAATGTATTTATTGAAACCCGCCACGATCACTGGAGGCAGAGAGCTCACTCAGGGGCTGAGAAATCAGCGTAACCTGAAGTACAGGCAAGAGAGGCAGGGTCCTCCTCCTTGCCAGTCACCTCATGATAACTTATTCCAGCCCCTAATACTATCCAAACCACAAATTCTGCAGGATGGGGACGAAATGAGTGCACGGTGGCATGCTGACCTCCAGCGAGCCCTCAGGTGCTGGCAAAGTAGTAAACGGGGTTCTGGAAGAATTGTTATAAAAAGACAGACACACACACAAAATACAGTTATCTTTATATGAAGAACATCTAGGAACTAGCAAAAAGAACCCTAAAATTGGGTTCTCATACATGTTTTGAGGCTTTAACTGTAGCTTAGACCCACGGAAAGCTGGCAATCACCTTTAAGTGGACAAAGTTAGCTATCGACTGACAGAAGAGAAAGGCACTTTTCCTTCCTTTCACAAACAGTTAGAGAAGACATCTCTGCTTTTTAGTGAGGGCAGAACTTACATTTTGCTTATGATTTCAGCCATCATGAAATCAGCTGATTTCACTTCTGATGCAGCCTAAGCCTTAACTCAGTAACAAAGGGTGGTTGTTTTGTTGTTGTTGTTGTTTGTTTGGTTGGTTGGTTTGGTTTGGTTTGGTTTTGAGCCCTTTAGAAATTGAGCTGCTTTTGATTCAGTCTTGGTGCCCCCATTTGCAGGAACACTCTGCTGACAGAGAGAGAACCTGCAAACAGGGACAGGACAGAAGAAACCACAAAGCCATTTCAATGGCAGGGGCTGGCAACCCTTCACATGAGACCCATCACTCGCAAGCCAAGTGGATGGACAGCCAAACTAGGCACATGTGCTTCCAAACAATCACCTCCCCTCCTGGTCTCCCAGCATGTCAGCAGCCCTACAACTTGCTGCCTGATAGAGGGGCTTTCAGACTTGCCCCAACCCCTCAGGACACAGGCCGGGGGATGTCCAGCCATCCTGCGTTAAGCACATATTCCACCAGCATGCCAAGATCAGAAAGCACCACAGAAGACACTGTTTTATCATCTCAGATTTATTTTAAAAGCTTATGCTTAGCTTCTGTGCATAAATTTTCTGTGGCAGTGTAAAGCCTGGTACCAAAGGGAATTCTTCTGGACCTGGTAGCTCCAAATGGTACCTGGTGCTGGGCATTCATTCTGTCCTGCAGAATACAACTGACCTGGTGTCTGCCACAGTTATGAAACTATTCTTCAGTTACCACATGATTTTGGAAACGATGGCTGAGACGATTGCTTCTGCTAGCAACTGCACTAGCTTTCAGAATGTAAGGTGTTTTTTAAAATATATTTTTATTTTTATATATTTTTATTTTTATTAGTAGTGATACATGAAACCAAACGGTAAGGCACTAGTCCAGTCCAAATGGCTGGCTCTTTGACTTAGTCCTTTTCTCATATTCCCTCTTCTACCATCATTTCATCTTCAACACTGTTAGAATAGTCAGGACTCTAGGCAAAGGCAGCATCTAAACACCACATGAGCAATTCCTGATGCAGACATTTTTGCACAGCACACTACTAAAAGAGCCAGTGAATCCTGATATTCCGCCTACAGCTGGCACTTTGATTTTGTGACTGCTACTAGCAGTATATGGCTTAATAAAAATTATTTCTGACCTAATGTGCATGTAGTCTCACATTTTTTTACTTGCCCTGAGCAGGAGCTCAAAATGAAATCAGTTTAATAGAATAATTTTACTGTGTGTATATTTTGTCACAAATGTTGCTTACAGGATTACAAAATTCACTCTCTTCGAAGCACAGCTGGGATCTAAATTAAGCCTAGAGAAAATAGCCAGAACTCTGCCAGCCTCTAAAGTGATCGTATTATTCTCTTATACCAGGGCTTCACTGCAATGCAGATACCCAGTGGGCACTGAAAAGCAGTGCACAGAGTTAGTGAGAGCTGACTGTTTCATAATAAAATGTATTGCTTCTATTTGTTATTTTTGCAAAGCAGAAACCAAGATGAGAACAAGAATGTGTAAGATAGAAGACAGATTTTTTCCCAAACCATCTTTCTCTTGCGACTTCAAGAAGAAAAGTAATTCAAAGCAGAAAAGGAATATAAGAATATCCAAACGCAATACTCTGATTTCTATTTCTAGTATTAAGACTTAAACATATATATGTCTGTAAGTATGAAAAAAGTAAGTTGAAACTCTTTGTAGCATGGCTTCCATAAATAATACTTTATGGAAAACAATCTCAAGATAATCCTAACAAAATCTGTAAATGACTGCTAACATGCTTAGATTTGAAATGCAGAGATAGTAGCGGATATAAGAGAAGTAACTTCACTAAAGCAGTTTTATTTACCCTGTCCCCTTATTTAATACTTCACATTTTTAATAAATCCTTGATTGAGACAAAGGAAGAAATGTCTTCCCTCACATGCTCCTTTCTCTGCTCTGCAGTTTCCACTATATTTCCATCTAAGACATCACCACATACACCTAATGCCCTGCAGCAGTTTCACAAACTTACTGCTTTGAGGCAGTAAGTACTTATTTCTATCACCATTTTGGGTGTATATCCAGTCTGAACGGGGGCTGGAATATGGGTGACTGCAGCTCTGCAATAGCTCTGCTACTGCGACAAGGCAACCCAGTGCACGCCCCTATCTGATGGCCTACCATCACCTGCTTTAGGCTACAGGCATGTTGGTGCAGGATCCTCATTGTCCCCATTAGGTAAAACTTTGTGAAATTATGCTAAAACATACATGGTAAGCAAGGACAGTCTACATTTGCAAAATCGGGCACACAAGAGCTCCTAAATACCAAAAATGAGGTAACGCACATAAACTGGAACCCATGGACATACACGTTGTGTAAGCATTGTTAGCTTACAGTATAGTTTTTAACATGCACTCCTGCCTTCCTCAGTGAACAGAACAGGCCAGGGTCATGGAAAAAAAAAGCAGTTATTTGACGTCCTTGTTGTTCAGTGACTCAGGCCTTGTCATCTGTACGTTCCCTTAACACCGCTGTGAAGGCAGAAGGGACCATAAGGACCCAAGCAGACTGATCACACTCTTACTGCAGCATCCAGGTAATCTCACAAACAACTATTTGCATTTACTTTACAAAAGCTGCTATGTGGTGCTGGTTTTGTGATGCACAACGAAGAGTATTGATATGTATTAATGTGAAGTGCTTGTAACTCGCACAGGAGCCCTCTACCCCAGCATGGCTTATTAAGGTTATGGTGGTTTAAGGCCAGACTGGACGCGGTGCTTAGGGACACGGTTCAGTGGTGACACTGGTGGTAGGGGACAGTTGGACCAGATGATCCCGGAGGTGTCTCCAGCCCTAACAGCTCGGTGACCCCCCGGCACTGACAACGCACGCAGCCCCCAGCTCTGCGACAGGGCTCGCCCTCAACGCCCACATCTCTGCCCCGGGGGGGTCTGTGAGTGGTTGGTTTGGCTGTCAATCAGAGCTCCTTCCCTCCCCAACGCCGTCACGGCCGCCCTGGGGGGTGGTGGGAGGGGCGAGGCCCTGACCTCTCGCGCTCTGATTGGGCAAAGTGGTTGTCAATTCAGTCCCACTAGGCTCCGCCTCCTTATGAATTTACCGGTATGGGGAAATGCTGCAGAGCTCCCCCCGCGATCTGATTGGCCCAGCAGAAACGCCACTCAAACTACGGCTCCGCCCCTACCGCGGCAGTGCCTCACCTGACGGGCCCGTCCCGTGAGGGGGCGGGGCTGTCTCCTCCGGCCAACGCTCAGTCCCGCCCCTCCGCCGGGAACGCCGCCCTCTCATTGGCAGCGGTGGCTGCCCGTCAGCGCTCCGCAGCGGGGCCGGGCGTCTTCCCGGCGGGGCCTGGCAGTGCGGCGGCCGGTGGCGGGGGTGCCATGGGACGGCGCGGCGCTGTGCCCGCGGCGGTGCTGCTGGCCGCGGTCTGGCTGGCTGGTGAGGGGACGGGGGGAAGGGAGGGAGGTGGGCGTTAACGGCCGTTAGTGTCCGTTAACGGCCGGTCGCGCGCCTCAACGGCCAGGCCGCAACGGTTGGGAAGAGGCTCTTGGGGGGTGGGGGGGGTTGTCTCTTCAGCCCCGGCGGGTGGGTGGGGGGCGGTGGGGCGAGCGGCAGCGCAGCGGGCGCTGCCTGTGCTGTGTGGGGTCAGAGGCGTCCGGGGAGGACGGGACCTTAAAGACCACTTGGTTCCACCCTCTGCCATGGGTAGGGACACCTCCCACCAGACCAGGTTGCCCAAGGCCCCATCCACCCTGGGCTTGAACACCTCCAGGGATGGGGCATCCACAGCTTCTCTGGGCAGCCTGAGCCAGGGCCTCACCACCCTCACAGTGAAGAATTTCTTCCACATATCTAATCTAAACCTACCCTCTTTTAGTTTAAACCCCTTGTCCTGTCACTACCTGATTGAACGAAACTGTAATTGTAAATTCCTTCTTAAGCAAATTGGCATGGAAACACTTCTGTGCTTCAAGATATGGGACCGTGGTTTGCTCTACCCTTCCAATTGATAGCAGGCCATCCAGAGAACAAATATCAATTTAAAACAAAAGCATTTTTGACCCTGCTCCATATGCATCTGTTGATTTGGCCTGCTGCCTGCCTTTTGCCACCCTTCCCTGACCTGCCTCACAGTACTTTGTTCCTATAGTATGTTTGTTGTAACATAGCTCGGGTTTACTGTCAACATTTGTATGCATGATCATGAGCCAGGTTTAAAGCAGCATCTTCAAGGTCAAATTGGTTAAACTACTTTCAAGAAAACTTAAGACTGCCCATTGCATCAGTTACTACTGGTGCTTGCTTTTTTTTTTTTTTTTTTTGCATGTGTGTGGATAGCCTTTATATTTACAGATGCCTTGGAGAGGTACTTTCTCTGGCTGCTCAGGCTGGTAACTAATTTTCAGTGATCATGAGAGTAGATGCTTATATTTTCTTTAAAAGATTACCACATATGTGCAATTTTGAAGTACATAGTCAGACTGATTGTATAATTGGAACTGAAGCTGAGGTGGCCTGCAAATATTTGTTGCCTTTTTCCTTGATTTTCTTAAGAATTGTATCAGATGATTTTCATGGTAAAAGCATATACAGATTGCTCAGCAGGGAAGGATATTTCTGAAACTTTGCGTTGCGTGTGTGAGTGCTTATATACAAATTTTAGCCAAATATGTTTTAGAATTGATTTAGATAGACTGTTAGGTGTTCGCGTACGCACAGTCTTGCAGTTCTGCCTAAGTGACGTTAAATAGGCAGCTAGATTGAAATAACTCCGTCTCATTTCTGTGTAGTCCTCTCCGACTTTATTACAGCGTAAATGTCATTGTACTACACCTTACAAGTGTGCTTAGCCAGCTTTGTTGCTGAAGGTGAGAGCGAAGAGGGATCCCAGGTAAACAAAAACCCAGCATGAGGAGTACTGCGAATTGCGGCTTCTCACAGTCAGCCGAGGCCGAGTGCTGCATCCAAGCAAGAAGTCTTGTGACCTGTGCTTGAGGAGGCAGGGCAGAGACACCGGAGCTGTTGTGCAGGAGCCAGACTGTTCCTGGCAGCGCTCTGTTTAAACCAGCACTGATGAGCTCAACCGATCCTGTCGGCTCTGGGCTCGGTGGCTCAGGCTGTTTACTACACAAATAGAGGGGTTACGCTGTGCAGTCCTGGAAGAAAACAGAGCCGTGTTGGTGCATAGCTGCTGCTGAGCTGGGCTTTTGGATCTGCCTGGCTCTTCTGAGGGTTGGCTTTGCTAAGTCTGAGTTGTCACACAGCTCGTGGACTGACAGTGAGTAGGTAGAAGCGTACCGTGCTGTTTCTTTAGTCACCGTCCAGATTTTTTCACAGTGGAGTTGTCCATTCTTAGTCTTTGCTATATAGATACCTTGCCTCCTGTTACAGAGCACTAAAGCACTTGTTACATACGCTGACAAGAATGCATGAAAGCTCTGGTATGTTTTGCTTCTGTGATGAGAGCGAGAGACTGTAAGAAACGTGACAGCTTGTTTGTCTGTTTTTAGGTGTATGCGCTGATGAGTTTAGCATCTTACGAACACCTCAGTCAGTTGTTTTTCGAGATGGAAGTTGGCCAATTCCTGGTGATCGGATCCCAGACGTGGCTGCGTTATCCATGGGCTTTTCTGTTGAAGAGGTACGTTCGATGTCTTGATTTCGAAACAACTCTAAAACTATGGACTTGCCGGGTTAACATGCAAATCTTCCTGTCATGTGCTGGAATATATAAAATACCATCCTGTCTTGAGGCATGTATGACTTGTCAGAGCGTGGTTTCCAAGGCCGGAGCTGTACCAGTCATATGAGCAGAAGGAGGCTGTGCTGGCTGGCTAGTTTGAATCATCAGCTATAGAAGGAAGCAAGCCTGCAGAGTCTTTTGCAGTCAGGTTCATCAGTTGTTCAGAGGCCCAGCTACGTGCTGTTTCCCACCCCTGTAGTCTTGTAGCAACAACTTGTGGAGTCCTCTCCAAATTCTTGTGAGCTATCCATAGGGATCTTTTCTTGGGTGTTGTGAAGATCGTGAGAAATGTCTCGAAATGGCTAAGCAGGCATTTTGTCAGGTCAGCAAGTTTGTCTGCTAAGCACAGTTAATTAGAACACGTGAAAAGGCTTCTTAGGAACTAATCGAAGCACTTGAAAACTTAATTTGTTTCCCAAATTAGTTTTTTGGACAAACATAGCTTCAGTGATATTTGAACTGGGGCAGACAAGGGGCCATGGACAGATTTCCTGTTGCTTACTGATTTTTTTGCTGGGCTGCAGAAGTGACAAGTGACTATTGAAGTAGCATATGAAAGTTTTTAATGGCAAGGTGTCTAGCAGTGTCTGTGTGCAGCCAGATGCTGACAGCTGCAAGCTAGGATATCCTCACAGTGCTGGTGGGGGAGTTCAGTTCCCATTTCTTCTATGCAGCAACTGGGCAAGAGGTCTGATAACTCTGGTTTGAATGCAGGCCTGTTCAGCCTGTATTTTGGAACTTGTTTGAACATTGTTAACATAATTAATTGACATCATGCTCTCAAGAAACTAGTAAAAGAAATTTGTACGCCTAGTGTTCACAGTAAGTATTTTTGTATTATTTTATCAAAAAAACAATACATCCGATGGTCCTGGGTGCACTGCATGTAAAGATGCTCAACAAATTGGTGGGGTTTTGGCCCATTTTTGAGCACCTGACTTTCAGCATAATGGTCATCCTGAGGAAGGACGTGGTTATAAAGGAAAAAAGGTGTTTAGGTATTCACTCTGTTCCTTTACCCAAAGCTTGGAATTCATTTGCTGTGATAGGTCCATTGTATCATGTACAAATTGTTCTCAATTATTACTATGTCAAATGCTAGGAGAAGGCAGAAAGGGAAGGAAGGAAGCTCTTTAGATTGCTGTCTTTAGTTAAGCACTGAAACTGAAAGTTGTTACCAGCATTGTCATTAAGGCAGAGATCACAATGTAGGCAGCTTCCGACACTGCTGTTGAGAATACTGTGGGTCCAAAACACTCATTTTGTAGTTTGCATCAAGGCTGTAGTCTAGGAAACGAATCTGACAGCACAGTAGGTTACACTGTAAAGATTTTTAAATATGTAGCACATTAGATTGGCAAAAAAACAGTCAGTAGGTAGTCTTCCCCTTGTTAAGGGAAGGTCAAACTGAACCGTGTTTTCGTCCCTGTTGATATTATAAAAGGTTTTTTCTTTTGTTTAAAGTGACACAGTTCATAATGTCAATGACATTTTACATCCAAAATCCAAATATTTTGGTTTCATAATTTTTTTTTTTTTTTTTTTTTAAAAAAAAGGCAGTCATCTTTTATACTAATGGAGAAATGTGTTTGAATTCATGACAAGCAGATGAGTTTGTATTTTTGTGCCTGAGTAAATTAGCCATGTACCATTCACTGTTCTCCTGCCAATATGTAACTGTAGTTAGTTACTAAGGAATCCTTTAATGTCTCTTTGGAAGTTTGTAGGTGTTAGGTTGGTGGTGGTCTGTTAGTACTGCTAACACCCCTCCTCCTGTTTCTTTGTGGTACTGATGTATCAAGATGTTAGTGTTTCAATGTGTCTAAATATGTTTCTGTGCTTTTTTTGTGACAGCATTTTTTTTGTTTTGTTTTAAAATCATAGCTTTACTTAACAAATACAGGCTATACTTTTACTTTTCTACAGGAAATAACTCTTGAAGTATCCAGTAAGTATAATGTTCTCTCAGTGCAGACTTTGCTGTGAAATTGCTGGTAGCTTTTAAAGAGCGTTATTCAAGATGGAAGCGTTCTAGTCATACTCATTACCCCTCAAAATTTCCAATAGGCTGTCCTGTACAGAGGTAGCAACAAGATAATAAGTTATTTTGCTGTAATGGTCAGGGAGGATTCCCCTCTGTCTTTCCTCCTGTGTAATACAAGTGGTTGTTTTGTTCTGTCTTCTACTATTTTGTAACAGGACCTTTCCTGGCCTGGGCTTGCAGTGGGTGATCTGTTCCACAGACCACGAGCTACTGTGTTAGTAACGGTGAAGGGAGTAGACAAGCTGACATTGCCTGTGAAAGGAATTTCTTACCCTATTGAGAACGTGAGTATCTGCATCTGGAGCAGTCTTTCCACTTCTGTGACTCTTTTGATCTAATTAGAAGCGCAAGGCTTTCTACTGTAGTCCTTGAAGTTCTCCTAATTTTTACTTCGCTTGAAGTTCATGTATCCCCCCTGGAATGATGGATCAGGCTGTATTGATAAATAATCCAGTTTGACTCCTGTACAAGGTCAACAGCCTTTGAAGTTAACGTAGACTCTCCTGTGCTGAGTTGGTTTGACAAAAGTACGTTTTCCTTGAAAGGCATCCATCTAGTTGTAATATGTTTGCACCAAGAGGCAGAGAATCCACTGCTTCCTTTGTCAACTGATTCATAATCAGAATTGTTAAACTTTTTTTTTTTTTTTTTTTTTACAACTAAGTGTATGGTAGCATTTTATATGCTGTTGTTTTTTTGATGTACTATTTCTCTCTCTAAAGCAGTCTTTGAGTTTTCCTCAAGTACTAGACTGTGAAATATTGTTCTATGCGACACAATTTGATGACACTATAGCAAACAGAAAACAACAAATAATGTTATGTTTACCTGTCACCAACCATCTTTGCTGAAACTTTTTTTCTCAGACTTGTCACAGAACCATTTCAGTTGAAATGGAGCTCTTGAAATCATCTAGTCCAATCCCCCGATCAAGCAGGGTCAGCCAGAGCAGGTTGCCCAGGACTGTGACCAGTTGGGTTTTGAGTTTCTCTACAGATGGAGACTCCACAACCTCTCTGGGTAACCTGTGCCACTATCTGAGCACCCTGACAGTAAAAAGGCACTCTCTTGTGTTCAGGTGTTATCTCCTGTATTTTAACTTATACCCATTTTTTCTTGTCATAAAATTTTGTCCGCACACACCTTAACAGGAACACAGTAACTGTACAAAATATTAGTAACTCTACAATTTATGGTCGCTTCTTCTTTATTAATACATGGTCTGCTTTAATCAATTTCACTGCAATATTGCACTAGTTCTTTACTTTGAGCTGCTGTTCGTCCAGCATGAATTCCTAAATCCTTTTCAGATGAGTTGTTTTTCAGTTAAGTTGTTTTTCACGTCACTTCGAGTTAGTTAATTATGCTTCTGCCTGTCTCAGAATCTATTTTGTACCAGGTTTACCATGCCCTTTGGCTTTGTGTGACTGCTGCCCTCTTGTTATTAAAATGATGAATAATATTCTTATTTCAGTCAAACTATGAAGAATCATCAGTGATTGTTGAATAGTCTTTTGTGTAACATTGCTAACCTGTTGTGCACCCCGAGATGAGATGATGATTTCCTTATGAAATTACTTGTACAGCTATCAGGAAGTCTTTTAATTTATTGCAAAATATCAATGATTAATTGGGACGTTACACAGCTTTCAATCGAGCACAGGTCAAACTCAGCTTAATGCAAATCTGCTTTCACATCAGCCTTCCAGCACAGCTCATTAGTTCGGGTAGTAACATGCCAGTTTTGCTGAAATGGTATCTGGACCAAAACCGGTTGCAGATTGCCTGTACCAGACCATGTAGTACACCTAACTTGCAGAACCCTTTCCTAATAGATAGTCTTCAGTCATGTTCACGCTTGTAACTTAGGAAGGTTCTGAGGTATACTTAATGCCTATTTTCTTTATTTCCCATTAAAAGAAATTAAGATTCCCAGTCTTCATTTTTTTCACTGCTGTGGCTTCAAATGAGCTGCCTCAAATGTATGCTGGCAAAACACTGGTTCTTCAGTATTCAAGAATAACTTCAAATGATCATTGCCAAGTTCATGTTTGAGGCCACTGGGTACTAATTATCCCAACCTACAGACTTAGCAGTGTCTATCAGAAAAAAAGATTTTGGGGCTCTTTAACTAATGAATGGAAATGTCATTCTGCTTCTTTCTAGATAAAAACCAGAAATAAGTGTTTAGAAAAACTAAGAGTCTTAGCTTGCCTGTAATGGTTCTAATGCCATGCTAGGGATTCTTTTGCTCTCAGTAGTTTTTGTATGGTTCTTTTCTTTGGTATTTCAGCAATTGGTCTTTCTACTGATACATTTTCATTCATCAGCTTTCTGTGGTTCATAACTTTCAATTTACGGTAACATGGGTTCAGCCTTTTGTATTGCTTTTGTATTCGTTGGTCTGGCTTCATCGGTAAGTGAGGCTATATTTTCAGCTTAAGTAAGCCTCTTAATTACACAGTCATGGCCTCTTGGAGTTCTTAAAAATGTGTGGTGGTGTTCTTATTTGCAAATAGTCTGTTAACAGATGTGCAGTTGTTATTTTGTACCTTGGCTCCAATTGTTACCGCTTTGGAATTTTTCCTACTCTGCTCAAAAAGAGGTTGAGCTGCTTTTCCAGACCTACGTAGTTAAGTAGTTTTCTCCTTTTATTATCATTAGATCTAGTTTTATCCCAAAATCTAACTAGACTTTGTGTTTCAGGCTGTCCCTTTCAGTCTGGACAGCGTCGCAAATGCTATTCATACTTTGTTCTCTGAGGAGACTCCTGTGGTCTTGCAGCTGGCCCCCAGCGAGGAAGTGAGTATTGCTTCAGTTCTGATTGCAAATGCTCTAAATAGTAAGAACGCTTTCCACTTGTCGGGTTGGGGCAGAAGCAGTTACATGAAAATATTTTGCATTGGAGCGTGATTTGCAAGTATGGTTGATTTGTTAATGTGTGATGGGAGAAACTCAGAAATCAAATCTCTGTTATTAACAATGGCTATTCCTGCAGAGAGTGTACATGGTGGGCAAGGCAAACTCTGTATTTGAAGATCTTTCTGTCACGCTGCGCCAACTGCGAAACCGCTTATTCCAGGACAACTCCATTCTCAGCTCCCTTCCTCTCAACTCCCTCAGCAGAAACAATGAGGTAAGAAAACGTACTCAGTGAGTACTTGTAGATTATTTTCTAATACGCTTTTCCATTTTCTTCTTCCTTTGTCTAGAAGAGCACCCTTTTATTTTTCTAATTGAATTCTTAGACCTAAGGTTTAAGTTCTTCTGTAAGTAACTTTATTAAAAGTAATTGCCTTCTAGTATGTTTTGATGCTGTAACAGATGTATCCTGTTAGAAAATAGCGAGGCTTGCAACAAAATAAGGCTTCTCTGACTCTGGTCTCATCAAAAAGAATATCCATCTTTTTCTTTTTGTCTCCTTCCCCAGGTTGACTTGCTTTTTCTGTCAGAACTACAAGTCCTACATGATATTGCAAGCCTGGTAAGATTTTTTTTATTATTATTTTTTGATACCTCAGGTGTAGGAAGCATTTCAGACTTCAGAGATGTTGTTTAAAGGTAGAGAAGCCATAGCCAGGGTACTTGGCAAACAGTGTTGTGCACTCAAGTATATAATTTGGTGCATCAGTTTAAATGGTGTGTTCTTGAGGTGTTTGAATCAGCAGTTTTTATGTTTTTCATAAAAACAATGAAAGGAAATGAGAACTTTGTTTCTCTGTAGCTTCTTTTTTGTTGTGTTCTGAGCTGCTGTTTCTCCGTACCCCCAGGAAGTACTCAGTGAGGAATTTGCAGGTCTTTCCTAGTTTTCTTAGTTGAGAAGTGTAATGGTAGTTAAGAACGCGCTCTTTGCCCTGTCTACCCTTTTACATCAATGTGGGATATGACTGTGGAAAGTGAGGCTGGATTAGTCCCAGCAGACTGAATTTGTGAAAATGTTTTTAAAGTAACCTGTTTATGAATAAATTCTTTCTGCCCTCAATCGTGTCCCAAAGCTGTCTCGACACAAGCACTTGGCCAAAGATCACTCCCCAGACCTGTATTCTCTGGAGCTGGCTGGTTTGGAAGAAGTTGGAAAACGATATGGGGAAGACTCTCAGCAATTCAAGGATGCTTCTCAAATTCTTGTAGACTCCTTGCAAAAGGTATTCCTTCTAAGGAACAAAACTCATAACAATACTAAGGAAATTTTTTTTTGTGTTAACAACATGGGATTTAGCTTTTTGACTGTGTTCTGCTGTGAACTGCCACTTCATTAGTGATGGCCTTCCTGACGTTTGTTTTTTGATTGATTTTTAAAGCCCATTTGTTCAGTTATAAAACTGAATGTTAGAACTTGTTGCTGTATAGAATCATGTCAACATCTTTCACAGTATGTTGGAAGTTTTGGATGAAGGAGTAGGAATATATTAAAACCTTAGAGAAGACATGAGCTGATAGGTCTTTTTCCTAAACAAATATCTTGCATTTAAAAACCACCAGTATGTCTCATCAAGACTGACCTAGTGAAATGTGGACATCTTTTATATCCTGGGGTACAGTGATTAGTCTCCCCTTGCCATGAAGTTGTATAAATCTTAATTTCCAACCATTCAAGTAAATAATGCTTTAGCTGGTCTTACATAATCATTAGATAATATTTATTAAGACCTGATACCAGTAAGTTTTGAGCTTCAGAAGCATGATGGAAAAGTGTAAAAGCATGAGTTTACTAAAGCAAGTAACTGTTTACTCTGAGATGTTGTAAACCACCTGGAAGTTGCTCCTTTCTTGCTGGAGCTCAAAAACAGTGAGTTTCGTTTTACAACTTCCTACAATTCTCTTAATCCTGAAACTGACATGGTATGGTTTAGTACATCTTGCTTAAAAGGCTCTCCTTAATTCCTGGCTATGGTCTAGGCTTTAAATTAAGTCACTTGTGCTCTTCCAGTTTGCAGATGAGATGTATAATCTGTATAGTGGGAATGCAGTAGTAGAAGTGGTGGCTGTGAAGACATTTAATTCTCCGCTCACGAGGAAGACTCGCTCCATTCTCCAGTCTTCACAGGTAGTATACGTACACTTTTCTGTATCTCACCTATTGACAGCACAAGTGCATCCAAACTGCATCATTTCTTTACCTAAGCATAACTTTTTAAGATCTAGAGTACTGACTTTGTAGGCATGGATGTGAACTTGCCTTTCATGATTTTCAGTAAATCATACAGTAATATAGTTTAAAGACAGCCTCTGGACGTGATTTAATCCAGCCCACTGCTCAAAGCAGGATTAATTCAGGAGTTTGATCAGGCTCTGTAGGTCCTTGTCCAGCCAGATTCTCGAAATGTCCAGAGAGGCTGTGGAACCTGTAGCCTTGGATGACCTGTTCCAAAATCTTACCACTTTCACTGTGAAACCTTCTCTCATTTCTTGTTAGAATTAGTACTCCTGCACTGTTTTCCCTAGTGTAGTGCAAGCCCTACTTTGTGGGGGTTGAGTAGAGAGAAATAATTGTAGTCTTTGACCTGCTGCAGTCTACCTTCATCGGCACAGGGGCAGACTGCTGGCTCTGTTCACCCCGTCCAACAGGCCCCCTCTGCAGAGCTGTTCCCCAGCGAGTCAGTCCCCAGGCTGTGCAGTCAGCTGGGGTTATTCTGCCAGGTGCAGGGCTTTGCATTTGTCATCTTTGAATTTCACGAGGCTCTTGTCAGCCCCTTCCTTTGGATTCCATTAATGTCAGTCACATAATCACTTTTGCATTTTGTGCCCTAGCATCAGAGTTGTCTAGACAAAAATGCATCTTTTTATTTAGATGGCTCAGATTTTTGATGTAGTCAGAATGTGTTTTGTGAGTAAAATAACTTGTTAAAGTAATACACTTATTTTCTTCGTTACAGACTGAATCAGATAATCCGTATAACCTTGCCTATCCATACAACTACAACTACTCTGTAATCTTCAACATTATCCTGTGGATGATGATAGGTCTTGCTTTAGCTGTGATAGTCATCTCCTACAACCTCTGGAACATGGATCCTGGGTATGACAGCATTATTTACAGGATGACAAATCAGAAGATCAGAATGGATTGAACTAAAGTGTTCCAGCGCAGGGAAATGATGAAGAGTAAGGTCTCCTTTACTTTGTGTGAAAACAAACGTTCTTACATGGTTAACTGTGGAGTTTTTAAAGGTGTATTTATTTCCAAGTATCTCTTTCTTTTCCTCCTCCTCTTAATCCTATTTTAAAAGTTAGTAGTAGCACTAGATTGGGTTTAGAAATTGAAATCTGCCTGTTTAACAAAGAAAACACTTCCCCCAAACTGATTGTTATGAAAGTAACATCATTCCATTTTTTTAATCATGTAACATGAGTTTCAGAAATGCCCTGTACTGCCTGTGACTGTGTGCAAAACAGACTGAAATTATGAAGATTATTAGGAAGATTATAAATTATAGTTAAATTGTTGTGTTGTATATTATGAACCAGTTGTAAATGTTTGATGTAAATATTTATAATGGCTATATGTAACTTTGGAGAGGATAGTTGTTACTCTTTAGTAAAATATTAAATGCTACAAGATCAGGATTCTAGTGGCAGAAATGGCATTTTGATCTCATGGTGATGGCTCGGATAGCCAGAAGGGTGCTTTACCTAGAACCATGATTTGGAGATAAATAACACTAGTGTGGCTGGTCTATACAGTGGAGAGTCTAGAAATACTAAAGTAGCACCAATCTGAGCATAGGCTAACATCCTGTAGTTAAAGGTTCCTATTATGATGCTTCATGTTTCTTCCACTTGTGTTGATGTTATTAAAAAAAAAAATGAACAGATTTCTTTTTTGATGATAAGAGTGGACCAACACTTGATTATAGTCCTGCTTCGATCGTTCAATAAAACAAAGAACAGTTCCTGAATGCACGTATTGTTTGTGGCTTTGTGGGTGGGGCCACTTCTCTTTAGTCTTAGTAGCTCAGCTGAACGGAGCAGCTGCGAGCAGCCTCCCGTATCTGAGAGTGGGCCCAAGTCTCTAACGGCTTAGATGTAACTGTCTTTCACAAGTAAATGTTGGAGGATCATCTTGTATCCATTACTTTTCTTAAAGCAAAGAGTGGGTGTAGCTAACACAAACTGTTAATCTGTGGCTTGAGTCTTTTTTAGAAATACCTGCTTTTTAGGGACTTTCAGTTGCTCTTGTGGTAGATTAAATTCCTCTAGAATACAGTAACATGAGTGAAATATGTATTTTTTTAATCTTGTCCTCTTGTGCGCCTAACTTTTCCCTATTGCTAGGATAAATTTGATCCATTTCCAGAAAAGATCTGCTCAGGGAATTAGTTTGTCTTGCTTCCTGGACATGTCGGATTTGGAGGGGTTGAAGTTGTGTGTGGGTTCATGTCTTGGAGACACTGGGCACTGCTTGGTGTTGACTTGAGTAACTTACTACGGCTTTGCTGAAGTCTAGAAAATCCCAGTTAGTATTTTTTCTTTTACAGTTTGAAATTACCTTACCTTACCTTCAGCAGGGTCTAAGATTAATGTGGATTAATAAAAATAGGATCGGTAGATGGAAAAGAAGAGTACACTGCCAGTTTCTCTGAACAATTTTAACCTGACAAGAGCATGCAGTCCAACTACAGAGCATTCTGTAATGTATTTGCAGTGTTTTGATGAGCATCAAATACATCTGATGAAGCTGGACAACAACTTCATTATGAAATAATTTCATGCCATAGCCTATGTTATTTAAAAATTCTTTGACTGCTTTGAGATCATGTAATGTGGAAGACAGTATCACAGAGCTTCAGCAGAAGCATGATCTAGAATAAGAAAAGGGGGAGTACATCAATAGTAGAATCTTTCCAAATCAAGTATAAATTAAATAATCATAATAAATGACCTACGTGGCAGGAGGAGGAGTACCTACTGTCAGGTTACTGTCAGATCACAGGAAACATCTTGTACTGAAAGTTTACACACACAAAGGTAAGACAAATGGAAATTCTGTGGGAATATTAGAGGCTTGTGTTGTTTTCGACTGTCTCGGGCATAAAGCAGTTGAAATAGAGTAAGCTTCTTCATGAGATTCTGCTTGTCCTCAATAACACTAAGAGGTTTGACGTGTTAAAATACTCTTTAAAAAACAATGACATAATAGTTCCGTGATACTTCAAGTCAGTCTTTGAAATTTCTCATTCCTGAATTATGATTTTTGTGTCTTTTAATATTAATTTCCATATTCCTTAAGGAGATGCTCAAGTTCAATTTCTGAGATTTTTGCTTGAACTTCCTGGTCAATTGCAACATCTTTGCCACAACCTACAGTGATTACAAAATGCTCTGAGATCACAGAATCACAGAATTTCTAGGTTGGAAGAGACCTCAAGATCATCGAGTCCAACCTCTGACCTAACACTAACAGTCCCCACTAAACCATATCCCTAAGCTCTACATCTAAAATGACCTTATGTACTAAAATTTTGAAATGATGAGCTCAGCTGTACCACAGGGCTGCTGTAATTCATTTAAAGTAAATGGGAAGCATTATTCTAACAGGCTTTGAAGAACCTCTGAGAGATTCTCCCACATGGAAGAAAAGTACCCCAGGGGTAAAAGGGTATTACATTGTGATTCTGATAGGCCAAGTACTGTTGTATCAGAAATGTTGATCCTTCACCTGCTTTCATTGGAGGTAGGTGGCTCCAATTGCAGCTTCCCAGGAGTGTTTCAGGTAGGCCTTTTATTTTTTATTTTTTAAAAAAAATAGTCAAACATTATATATCTGTCTGGTACTAGGACTTCCAATACTTCTGTAAGATCAGGCTAGTAGCTCTGCAGGTTCCTTATTCTAAGCAAGGTGGAGTGTTGATTGCCTGAAAATTAGTCATGCTAAAGCCTTGTTAGTGACGATTTACTTCAGTTTGAGCTTTATCCTGGTCTACATCCAATTAATGCAATCCTAGTTCACTTAATTCAGAAATGCAGAGGTCCTTATCAGATTAATAGTCCACTTCAGATAGTGGTGAAGTTTCCCTGGAGCCAGTTGTTTAAAATGACTGTATAATTAATTGTTTAACATCTGCATGCCAGCTCGCTGGGTAGCTATACTGTATTCAGCCTGAAGTTTGCAATATAGTTTCTTAAAACGAAGGACTGACTTGCTATTGAGGTGGTCATCCTGCCATCTCTTCCCTTTGCTGCTGCTGCAGGCTCTAACTTTGCTTTTTAAAGCAAGTCTTAAGACCACTGCCACTTTCCACCCTTTGAAGGACGTGCTCAAATTCCCACTTTCCATGTTAGTAGCACATTTGTTCATTTCTATGGCTGTGGGCCCCTAGCGGGTGCTGGAGATGCCTTTGAGCACTCTTGTGTGCCATTCCTTAACTAACAGCTGTGTTGTACAGGACGAGCTACTTTTAAAGCCACTGTAAGGCCACTGTGCTTTTAGATTGAGCTTTTATATTATACAGCAGTGCTGATACTTAGCTGCTAATCAAATAGGAATCAGTGTTCTAATTGCTTGAGCCAGGAAAAATAGCCTTTTTGTATTTAGAATCTAATTAATTAATTAGAAGGAAAGTGCTGTCAACACCATTAGATGTGCTATTGATCATTACCTTTAGATTTAATCTCCCCAAGAACACAAACTGTAAAAAGGCTTGTGAGGTGGCAGAAATTGTAGGCTTTGTGTACCATGCTACCAGGACAGCAATGAAACTGGCACGAGAAGTTCTGTGGAGAAAGACAACAGTGACGCCCATAATTTTGTTTCTGAAAGGGAAATTATCACCGTTTTGCCCAAGGTGTTTCTACGAGGCGAGGGGAGAACAAGGGATAGAGGGAAAATACAAACACCCTGTCAGGATCCTGCCTGAAGTGGCAAGGGCAAGAGAGGGGTCACACAGCATCCACCATCAAGCAACTTTCAGTCAGGCAGGAGAGGGCTTTTGCAGAGCTGCCTGAAGGATTTAGGATGTAACTGCTGCAGGGAGTGGAGAGCTGGTCACCAAAGGGAATTCCTTCTGTACCGAGGTAGCTGGCCTCTGGCGTAATGGGTTGAATGTGTTTGGTCAGGTTTGTTTCAACCCTTGGGCGTGCAGTGTCTGGTAGGTGGATGGGAGAGTACCTCTGTGCTCATAAAGTGCCAGCTGTTCTGAAAAGGGAGAGGTCTGAGACAGAACTGAAGTGTTGCTTTTGATAGTTGGATTGAAAAGAGAAAGCAAAACATACAATAAAGGGTTTTTTTTAAGAGTCAGTGTGATACTTTTTCTAGATAATCCCTCAAAGCCCAAATGTGGCAGAGCAGAGTTGTCATTTAGGTTTTGGATATGCTTCAGCTCTCCAGACTGCTCTGTGGTAGACATGGCAACTTTCAATGTCCTTCCAGCCCATACTTTGCTGGTGTGACACACACAGGCAAGTAAAATGAAATATGCAAATGCTATGTTCAAATTTAATAAAAACAAAAGGAACTGGAGGAGGAGAAAACACTGAAATGCAAATGTTGAACAACCTTTCACCTGCCTGCTGGGATTTATAGGTCAGCTATAAGGGAGGTGACAAAGACACGGCCAGTGTCGAGTGTAAGGAGATAAGCACCTGTCTCAAGAAACAAACAAAACCCAAAAAAAACACGGTAACAATGCTCACTTTAATCCTATTACTGATGCTGTTTTATGGCTACAGTGAGGTGGATGTTTTGAGCAGAAATTCACAAATGTTCTCCTGATAAAAATAAGAACAAGATTTCTTGATAGCGCCTGGCATTTTTGGTTCTCTCTGCTGTGAGCAGGGCTATGTTCTTATGAATTTTTACCATATAAAGGGATGAAGGGGGACCTGCACAATTATTGCAGGACAGAAATGAGGCAGATCATTTCTGACTGAAGTGGAACTGTAGGCTTTCAAATCTGGAAAAGAAAGTGAAATAAAGGGGGAGCCCAGAAGTTTATTTCCTGTCCCTTCCTGCCAATAATGCAAGGTGTTTCCTATGGAGAAGCCACGTTTACTTGCAAGGCCCTAAATCCAGAGGGCTTCTGCAGCTGCCAGGGTGAAGGGTGGAAGAGGAACGAATGAAAGCTATCATGGCTGCAGAAGCTGTGCCCCTGCAGGAATGGCCTGGTGTGCAGTGTCACTGGTCTGAGGGCAGACTGTAGCATCTCCTTTTCATGCAGAGCTAGCACGGATGCTGGCACTGCTGCTGCCAAAAGCCCAGGTGACCATGTTCCTGTCGGACAGGATTGATTTTACAGCGGTTCAGGTACAAGAGAGCACGGGAGCAGGCCAAAACAGGAACAGACATGCAGTGTTCTGACAGTGTTGTGATCCTGAGGGGTTATTTAACAAAATTATTAGGAATTCTGTTCTCAGATAGATGCTGCTTAGTGCTCCTTATTGACCTATTCTTGGAGTGCCTGAGGACAGATTTTAGAATATAAATCCCATCCTTTAATAGGGACTACAATGTACCTTCAGAGTTAAAAAGATTCTTATGTCGCTGAAGAACAGTTTCACAGTAGAGGCTGCTGGCAATCAAATTTCATAATGCCATCGATGTCATCCAACATCATCAAAAATACATAGCTAAGTTCTTGGCATGAATACGCATCATAAAATACCTTAGAATGCTTCATAAGGGAGACAAAATTAATGGTTGCACGAAATGTTTTTAGAAAGGCTGTCAAATTCCACTTTAATTATGCGCCAGTGCATGAATTTACAATGACAAATTTATATGCCCTTAATTTAGCGAGCATATGCTTTACATTAGGCAAGGGGGATAGAGGCAGCACGGCTAAGATAAATTCACAGCGCGTCAGCTGGGATCATACAGCCAGCACTGTAGGGTCATGGGCTTCTGGAGGACCTCCGTGCTGCCGACCTGCCTGATCACCCCCCTTGTTTTACTTTCTTGAAATGCTGTGGTCAGAGTGCCCAGGGAACTGAGAAAAAGAAAAAAAAGCCTGTTCCAATACCCGTATAATCAATTACAGTGTTTGGAACAAAGCAGAGCTAAAAAGGAGCGCTAACTACATCCTACAGCAGGTCATCAATCAAACTCCTGACTAATGCACAAGAGCAGTTTGGAAATAAAAAACCCTTTAAGTGATCAGACAGCTCTCAGCTCCTAAGAATGTATTTCTGTCACTCCACATCTCTCCTGCAAGAGGGGGAAGAGAAAGGAGGGAAATTATACAAAAACAGCTGTAGCAATTATCTTCAATATCTCAAATATTTCAGCGAGTTGACGGAGCTGGGGAGGCAGCTGGACTCCTGCCACTGCTCGCCACAGCTGCATGGGAGCCAGGCGGGCCTGGCTCTGAAGGGAGCACTTCTCTAAGCTGTGTTAGGGAATGTGCAGCTCTGCCTGACAGAAATCTTCAGGAAGGTGAGAGCTAGGTTGTAGGAGCTATCCTGGGGAGCAGAGAGGCTCTGCCTGGCATCTCTGAACACACTCTGTTTTCCAAGGAAAGCCTGGTCACAATAGCTCAGGGTAACCTGGAAGGAAAATGCACCAGAAGGAGGAGTGCACTCACCTACACGTCATGCAGAAGCGGAGGAGTGAGGAGGCAGAACATGCCTCTATATAAACTGGTCTCGATCTCTTTGTGCATACTTGCATGTACACACACAGGCACACACTGTTACATCAACCTTTACAAATGAAACAGTGGTAGAAGAGGTTTCACCCCTCTCTTAGAAACATATTTTTTTAAAAAAGTGGAAATACATTCTTTCCATCTTTTAAAGGAGATTTCAAAATCCATATGCACAATATTTTCTAAAAATTAGGTTTTATAAACTCAGAAGGCTAATAGAAATGCACGCACCTAAAAGGACATACAGTAAAAGTATTTGCAGGAAAATGGTTCCCGTATCACTGACATTTACAAAGGTGATGCCATCTACCAGAAACTGGCTTATTTTTGTTACTTTGGAAGAAAAAGATCTTCCTACCAGAAAGTAAACAAACAACAACCTCCTCTCTAGACCATGCAGGATTATTTCAGTTGTAGTCATCTGAAACATCAATTAGAAAATATTTTTTTGAAAGCACCTTACTTCAAGCAACGGTGCTGCTTCAAGGGCCTTTTTCCTTGACAAAACTGTGCTATTCTGCAGCGTCACTGTCTATCGGAATCACTAAAGATATGTGTTTTGTTTTGTTTTTTTTTAATTATTATTATTATTATTTTTCTTTTTGTAGAGGTTATTGTGCCTGAGGTGGGGAAGAAAAAAAAAGATTCTTGCCTTATGCAATTGGAGTCATTGTCACGGGACCGTCTTCCTCATCTTGAATGAGCAGCCTGGATGTAAATATCACAAAACATTCTGGTTCCTCCTACACTTCCCTTTCCCCCCCCCCCTTTTGTCCCAGAGGTTCCTGGGGGTTCATCCACCCAGCAGTTGTCTTTATGGTGTTCCTCCTTCCCAGCCTGTGTCCCTTACATGGCCCAGACCTGGCTCTGACCAAATCCCACCGCTGCCGAGACGTTCTGAGTGCTGGCAGGGGTCACCAAACCCCGGTCGTCACCATTTCCAGCGCTGTGTAGGAGGCAGTAGTCACCATAGCCTAAATTAGCCCTTTGGTGGAGGGGAAAAATATCTAAAAATCTCAAGTCTTTTAATCATACCTCCCTCCCAATTCCCTCACGAGGTTCCCTGTTGTATACAACACAGCTTTTAGCTAGAAAATAAATTTACATTCCTACCTTCATTTTCTTTCCTTCTCAAGTTCTTCTTCAATTAACATTCTTTTTTGGCTGTGTTTCTAATTTTCAAAGCCTTGTAACCTCTGCCTTTCTTTCCTTCAAGAAGTTCTTTATAATCAGCATCTCTTGTAAGTGCCAGAGCAGCAGAAATAAACAGACAAAAATATTCTGACAGAACGAAGTATTCCCACAAGAAGCGCCTCATCTTCTTGGTATCGGATGTCTCATCTGAAACTCCACGTTCTCTAGCCAGAAATAAACTCCCCAGAACTCACAGGCTCTTCCCCCAAACTGCCAAAAAATTACGGAGGTTGAAATGATTTTAAAAGCACAAGCTATGACCTAGAGGAGGGATCTAGAAAAGACCAAGATATAGGGAACATCTGAAACAGACTACCTTAACTTTTAACCCCTCTCTGTGTCGAAAACCACCCAGGCTGTGACCAGCTGGGCTTGGGGACCTCTCCATTTCACCACACGCTGCCACAGAAGCCCAGCCTCGGGGCGGCCATTTTGTGGCTCGTTGAAGCCACCACAGCCACTGAGCCGGCCGGGCTGCCGTGCTCACCCAGCCTCCATGTCATGGGCGTTTCATGGCCTCATGCCATGACCTGTGCTTGTTCCTGAAGGTGGAGCTGCCCAAATGGGCTAGCCGGGCTGTTCCGGCCCTGTGTTGTGCATCAGCCTCCTGTCAACACCGTGTCCCCAGCCTGCGCCCCCCGGGCTGCTTCTACCCAGCGCAGAGGCCACAGAGGCAGCCTCCACTTGTTGTCTCCAATGTATTGGTTGAAACGGATAATCAATGTTTAATAAGCCACCATCCTACTTCCACAGTCAAGAGAAAAAGATTTCCAGAGATTGCCGAGTTATCTTTTACACCGCAGCATTGAAAAAGCGCTGGACCACATCGCCATGCTCCATCAGTGTGAATGGAGGCACTCACGTTTCTGCTGTCTCCAAAGCGGAGCCCACAGGCGGACTGTGGTGCTAACTACAGAGAAAATAACTCAGTTTCCACCTCAGAAACATTTATGAAGATAATCTGTGGGGCCAAATCCCTCAGATTAAAGGCTATAGAAGGCCAGATGATGGCAATGGAACAACGATGGCCAGGACTGAGATGAAGACCATGCAAAGGCCAGGCGACCTTCCTCAGCATGGACAAGGAGGAGAGAGGTGGGAAACCCCTCTAACACCAAGCCTTGGTTTGGAAATACCGTGCTGTTTTAGAGCTAGGCACGTATCCCTGCTGAGAGTACAGCAGAGCCAGGTAACCAATAACTACAATATATTACATGTTAAAGGGGAAAAATAAATGTTTATTTTCATTTTTCTACTGATCCTCACGTCCTAAGTATCCATGAGGTCAGAAGTATTCACATAAATAGAAAACCTACCGCAAAAGTTAGGAAAATATGTGGACAGCAGAGAAAGCCAGGCTGAGGGATATTTTCCTCCACCGAAATCAACGCTTCATGTAAAAGAATATTTTCACTATCATTATAAGAATTGCTGTTAAAAAATAAAAACAAAACAAAACAACAAAAACAAAAACCAACAACAAGGCTTGTTGAAGGTAAAATTAGATTTGTTCTATAAAATGATTTGTGACAACAGCAAAGCAGAGGAGGAGGAAATGCCACATTTGCTAAAAGCTTTATTTTAACTCCCGAGCTATGGAGGAGAACAACAAAGAGCTGTGTGTGGAGGAGGGCTGGAGGAAGCTGTTATCTAGACAATAGCAGCGGCTGTCAAAAACAGGCTCTTTCTGAGCACAGGAAAATGGGATTCTGACAGCGTAAATGCTTGTCCAAAATTAGAGGTCAGAAATCACAAAAGAGAGCACTGGTTCATGACTGAACCGTAGGCATTATTTACCTTTTGTTCCTAGGGTTCCTGCGTCAGATTCTGCCCAAAGACCCCAAAGGTGCAAGAATGCAATGGAGGCGTTACAGGGTGTTAAAATCATGACCCAGTTTCTCTGTGCAAAATATTACGGAAGCAAACAAACTTGGGACAACGCTGCAGGGTCCCAAAGGCCAGCAGGTGGATTACAGGATAAAATACAGTGAGCGAGTGCATGTTTTAAGCATCCTCCCACCGCTGGAACTTAAAGGGTGAAAGAAAATACATTTTCTTTTCAACATGGGTTCAGAACCATATTAGTATTAAAAAGATAAGGGGAAAAAAAGAAGAAGCGTTGGGCACAGTGGAAGGGTTCCTGGAGTTCCTCTCACACACAAGGGCAATGCGAGTCAATTCTCCATGGCCGGTCTCCTCACGACAGCTTGCCTCACAACACGCTATCACGAGCCTCATTTAGCCTGCCAGCCCCTGAACCAGGTGAATCCTGCAAGGTTCCACATGTGGGGCAATCTAGAAAAGATCTGGGATGGGACCGCGGGCTGTGTGTGCTTACCTTTACTTATTTAAGTGTCTATGCACCTCAAAGGGGGAGGAAAAACTGGAAAATGTGAGAATCAGAGTAAGATTGTTATGTTTTTCATAGAATTATAGAATCATTAAGGTTGAAAGAGACCTTCAGAATCATCTGGTCCAACCATCACCCTTTCCTCCTTTCTTTAAGGACTACGGGGTGAGAAGCTCTGAAGTAAGACATCAGTGCAGGTTAGTCAGCCGCCCTTTCTGGTGGTTGCTGTTCATTAGCCCAACGTTGCTATATTCAGATTTGCAAAAACACAACAATGTTCCCATTACAAAGAGAGCCCTGAAACAACAACAAAAGCAGCAGTCCAAGAGCCAGTGCCTCACACCTCAGCTATCTCCACGGGAGTTAGAATTTGGATGAAGGAGTAATTTTGTAACAATTCCATTGTAAATAAATGTCTTAAAATTTCCTTATGGCATTAAAACAAATTTTGCAGCTAGAAATGGGCATTAAAACAACTCCATTTGCTCCAGAACCTGAAAATGACAGGTTGGCTTTATTATTTTTGTTTTCAACCACTTCCTTGTGTAAGCATGGGTAACTCACGTCCTCCAGGGCTGCGGTGCAACGCATGCAGAATCTTAACTGTAGGACAAAAGGCTCCAAGAAACTGTGGAATGGGGAGGAAAAAAAAGCAAAATAAATTCCTTTTCGTCTGATTGAGCACCAGCCAGCAGGCAGTGTCTGAGGTGCACCTAGGAGGGATGGAGCTGCTCACAAAAGCCAGCAATGGGGCAAGATGGTGCCCGCAGCCTCCTGTGGCTGACCACCTCTGGTGTGCACCGTGAAGCCTGGAGGATCTCCAAAGGCCCCCCTAGGGCAATACCAAGGGGACTTGGGAATTTAGGCAAAGCATACGCCTTCGAGATGGAGCCCGCTAACTTTATCAACAGAATCTTAGGGCGCATTTCTCTGCAATGAATCTGAGTTGAAGAACAGGAGGCCACCGACAGGCCAATATTCCCCACTAAACTCAAAGCAGAGCCCCCCCATTTCACCTTTTTTATATCCGTACGAGCAGTCAACCCCTTGGCACCTTCTTGTGCAGCAAGTCTCAAGCCTTCCTCCCAGGCTCCTGCAGCCAGGAGGAAGCAGCAGCAGCTCTCCTTTCCAAAGCTCAGTCAGCCCCTCGCCCCTGCGGAGAAGCAGCAGTGCCACCACAGCTCCACAGACACTCTGTGTCCAGCAAACGTCCCAGCAGCCTGCGATGGCCTGCCTGGGGTCAGCGTCTCAGCAGCACACGGAGGGCGGCTGCCCGTTCCCTGCGGGCTTCTGAGGTGATGCCATTGCTCACAGACATCTTGGGCAACGCAGGGCTGCACAGCACTGTGTCATGAAAGAAAAGACTCCTTGGAAATACCCCGGTCAGCCTTACTTCTGTGACTTTCCCAAGTTAAGAGGCCCGAGGAGTGCTGCTGGGTCCCCGAGCTGCCAGCTGCCCACACCGTCCTACAGAGCACAGAGCCCTCATGGGTCACCTCGGGCTTCAGATGCGCGCTCTAACATCGCTACCTGGCCACAGATACTACTGATGCTTCAAGACCGCGGCATCTAAAGTAAATGAAACAAATTGAATAACCCTCTTTTAGGATGCCCGGAAGCCCATGGGCTGTGTTTGCTCACCAACAGTGTGTTTGAATAACAGGTTGTCCCCTTCAGACTGAAATCTTTCCTTGTTTGACAAGCTACATGTGGCCTGTGCCATACTGCAAGAGGTGGTGGTGGGGAACAAATCTTTTGTTTTTTTAAGCACCCATCTGCAGCAGGAGACAAATGCAGTAGCGGAGAGCATCTCTACATACCTGATTTTAGGTTTAGGCCCAAGGAGCGTGCTTTCAGGTCTCAGACGAACAGAAGACAAACTGACGTCTGCAGAAATCAAATGAATTTGATGTTTCTGAACATCCCGAGCTACCCCAAGTGCACACATTGTGTTCCTGTGCTCAGCAGGGAGCTGGCAAAGGTGAGAGCCACCCCCAGAGGCCCCTTTGCAAATCCCATTTCTGTGCAGAGGGACACAGCTGGCTCCAGCTATGGCAGCTGTGCTGCTCCGCACAGCCCCCAGCACAATCCTTCCTCGCTCAGCATCTCTTATCTCTCCCAGCAGCAGCCGGACGTTTCCTCCAACATCTATTACGCAGGGTCATTTCCCAAAGACGCTAATTACTGCTCTGGAAGAACGTGCGGGGCTGGGAGTCAGGCACCGCAGCACCGCTTCCTCTGTTCGTGGCGTCTGTGGAGACAAGCTTGAGGTCTTAAAAACACTTCCTCAGATAGAAGCACACTGCTTATGACCCACCCAGCCCGTGAACCAGCAGCTGCTCTTGGGATGGCTTAGGAAAAGCCCCACACCTTTTAAGTCAATGGGATTTAACCTAAGCACACGTCTCTCCATTAGGTTATACAACAGTCACAGCTTGGAAACTACAGCTTAGGTATTATGTAGTTAACACATTTCAATTCCACGTTGATTTCTTGAAATGCATTCCTACCTTAAAAACATTTGAAATTCTATGAGTACCTGGAAAATTTGGGCAACAAGGACAATAATCACTTAAGCTAAAATAATAGCTGGCATACCACAACTTCTGCAATGACCCTGTTGACAGTTTAATCATACATCTAACCCAAATGATCCAAATTATTCTCCCAGTAGTCTATTGTACTAGCTATTTTTCCACATAGATTTTGCTTTAAAATGCCCACTACCTGGAGTAACTTCCGACTAACAGATGAAAAACGTGCTCAGAGGCAAACTAAAGCTCTTGAAAGAAAAAACAGCTTCTGGTTTTATGAAGCTTTGTTTTGTCTCAAATACTCATTATCAGCACTTGTTTCCTGCAGTCTCTGAAAACTCAGTTAAAACATTTGCAATCTCAGAGGCAAACTGCAGGATGCTCAAACGTACAAGGACAACAAGCGATTTAAACTTAATTCAAACAAATCTCGCCTTGACTCAGCTCCTTATCTGCGCGTTTGGTTGGCTACCAGAAAACTGGACTGAACACATGAGAAGTGAAAATTAAAGCTACACTTGTAAACACACAAGGTTACTTCTCTGAAAGGAACAGAGTTGTCGCTGGGCTGTGGGAAATGCTTCCTTTTTCTAGTAGTGTTTTTCTTTTGGAAATTATTTAGGATAAAGGCTTCGGATGCGGTGCACGCTAACAGAAGTAGTGTACATAGAGATATACGCGTACACACGCAAAGAGCCACGAAAATGCATTAATCTTCCCACAGTCTCAGTTTGGGAATGTCACCTCATAACCACTTGTCACTAGTTTATATGTGTTTTCTCTCCACCTTGTGGGGACACTCCTAAATTTATTTTCAAGTGCTGAAGTTCACTGGGGCCTTTGTCCTCCAGTACACTCAGGTGCCCACGAGCACAACCAACATCAGACATTTCTCTGTGTGGCAGAAAGCTTCCTGTCGGCCTGGGAATGCTCAGACCTCAAACCCAGCCCAAATATCCAGCAAAATACCCAGTCCTTTTCAGACATGATTCTCTCACCTCTCAGTCTGATATCACTGGTTTAGTTGAGAAAGACAGAACTACAAAAACTTTCCAAATTGATCAGCAGAAGCAACGTTTAAAGATTGCCATGGTTTCCAGTCCAGTGGGTAAGTTTTGTGTTTCAGAAACAAACTGTAATCACCTGTTTGAAACAACCAAGCTAGAACAGTACTTACTGATGCAGTACCCACACTCAAAACCACAGGTTCAAGGCTGCAGCTTGAATCAGAAACAGATGAAAGGATGATAAATAATGCAAGAGCCTTGACAGACTCATTCAAGAATAAAGAAAGAAGCCTTGCTATGGTCGTAGGGATAGTAAGAGCCTCATATCCAGCAAGGTAGGCTAGAATACATCCACAAAAAGATTTTTACAATTAGTATGAAACATCCTTCTGCTTAATATTTGAGAATACTAATCCATGAAGACAAATGATCAAATGACAGACTGATTCTAAAGGACATAAATTTTCTCTGATTACAACAGCAGCCGTCAGTCACCACTCACAAAGTTACCCACATCCAATTCAAAGCGTAAACGTGACATTGTTTCTATGGTTATTTTCTTGGTCATCTTCAGCTTTTGTGGATCGTCCCCTCCAATTTCATGGCATAGATTCAAGGTTCTGTCTCACCTGCCTTTACGTTAAGATGAATAATTTCCCCTATTATTGTTGAGGTGTCTGAAAGCTCTACAAACAGGTGAAAAAGGTGCTTCCTATCACTACACATCACTTGGGGACAGAACAAATGCAGTTCCTTACAAAGGTAGGAAATGAAGCACTAGGTAATTACTGGATACTTACACAAGAAGAATGATCAAACATTGTTTTCTGAAGGCTTAGAACCAATCAAAACCATACAATAAATAAATAAATATATATGTTAAATCAGCAGCACGGGGGGGAAGTGGGATCACATATGGAGATAGCCATGTGGGTGAGTACAAGAGATCTGGCCAGTACTACAGCAGAAAAGGAATAACGTTTAAGATTATACAACATCCAGTTTAAGAATATTTTTTTTAATCCAGTTTATTAAATATTGCTTTTTGGGGACATGTTTACAACAAGCCCAAATAAATTGTTTAAGGATTCAAAGCAGTCATATTAAAATACAGCTTCAATATAAAGTTTGTCACAGTTTTACAGTATTCAAAAATGACAGACCTGCCTTAAAAAAAGACTATTACACCAAAACATAAGAAAAACAAAAAACAAACAAGTTTGGCATTTTCATACTCTGTATAGTATAAAACAGAATATTAAATCTATTACCAGCAAGCTGATACTTCCGTCTATTACCTAGTCTGAAGTGTCTCCCATTAAAACACACTATACAACAGCACTATACAAAAGTCGTGGTGATACTCATTTGATGAAAGTGCATCCCTGAAAGTTTGCCAGTTTATTAGTTAGCTCTTAAAAAAAGTGAAATTAGAACGTCCTCTTTTAACTGAAGGCTTAATGTCAGAGAGATTTTTTTTTTTTTGCTGTTTTGTCTCATTTTCAGCCTTCTTTTAAAAGTGTCTATGGACGCCCACCAGGGGGCAGCGTAAGATTAACCATCAAATCCCGCACGGCCGCAAATATTGTGCATTCACCTGGAACAGGGAAAAAAGACATGTTAGCATCACACGCAACAGCAGAGCAACAGGCAGGGCTTAATTCTAACAAGCAGGCAAGGAAGCGCGCTACTCGCGCTCCCTCCGTGCTGGGACATGCCCTCTGCCTGCCGGCACGCTTTACAGCGTGGTACTGCTCTGTCGTAGCCTAATACAGGGCGGAGTTCACAATAATTTACAGGCTCAGCTAACACAATGACGATATGGGGGGTTCACAATGACCGGTGGTTGCAACTTGCGAATTCCAGCGACCTCCAGGGAAGTCTGGATTTGAAACCAGTTCGGCTGAAGAAAGTTCAGCTTCCTCCTCCTGTTGGTCACGAAATTGCAAGAAGCCACTGACAGCAGCTCTGAACTTTTAATAGCTTTTGAGTGTCATGAGTCTACGACAGAATTTACCACAATTGGCACTGCAAACCATATTTGTATGTATGTTATGAATCAAGAGTCCTACATTTTATCAAGAAAAAAAAACATTTTTCAAGTTCCATTTGCATTGATTAAGAACAGAAACTAAACATTTCAGAAGACTCAAGTATAAAACAGCTGGAAAATGTTCTTTTGTCCTAAGCCTACTTTTGGAAACACCTTTAATACCAAGACTGGGCAAAAGTCTTTTTTTTATATATATAATTAATTTTATTATTTTATTTCCCCACCCAACTGAATTGCTCTGGTTCTAGCCTTGGCTTCTAAGCTGCAAAATAAAACGCAAATAAACTTTGCTTAAAACTGTTGAAAACAAAAAAATCAGCCATAGCTGTCTCAAGTTTCAAACATTGGCATTTTTAAAAGACACACACACATTCTGAAATAGCTTTAAAAATGAAAACCATCAGAATCAAGAGGATTTACATAGACCAACAAGAGAGCAAGCATTATGAGGCAGAAGTAACTCTCATCTACTGCTCCTGCTAACGGCATACAATTATCAGCCGCTGCTGCACCCTGTCACCGCGGGCTGAATTGCTCCTGCACATGTCAAGAAGCATTGAGCAGAAGAGACTGCATTTTGTTGCTGAAGAAGCAGCCGCGTGAGCAAAGAGATGAGAGCAGAGCACGTGGGGATGTATGAATCCTAACTGCCAAACTAGTGACTCCCAGGATTATTTTGGGCAAGTCATTATCATATCAAAGCTACAAATCAGGGCTCAAATCACTGCAAAACCGACATTAGGCAATGCTTAGTGGTGAAGTGTTTTAAGAAATATCACCCAAGTCCCTTGAGCTCCTCTCTACAGGTCACCTCCTGCATCAGTAGGGACTTTCCTTACCAGATATCAGTCCACTACAGAACACGTTGCAGGCTTAGAGCTCAAGTTTAACCCTATTATTCCAGGGCATCGATTCCATCTCAGTTCACACAAAACTATTTCCCCAAAATAAAACATTTTTTCCCCCATGGAGTCATTGGTAAAGTGATCTCGGAAAGACAGCGTACTCGCAACGAGCCAGCGTTTTACTGTTAAACACAGCGTTAACGTGCTTGTCCACAGATCTGAAAATAAAACTCTTCCAAAAGAACTCACTTTTCAGTTACTACCATTTTATTAAGAGGAAAGTTAAGCTGAATACAAAATACTTTCTCACAAAGAGAGAAAGGTAAAAAAGATACAGCCAAAACGAGGCAACACTGATTACGGGTTACAATGAAAGTGCCAGTAATTCCATACGTGCATGGTGGGAAGCCCTGCTCCTTTCTGACTGAAAGAGTTAAAAATTCACTTAACCATGCAGATTGCAATTAACGCAGCGGAAGAGCTAACACAGGTAGGAAAATCCTGAGCACAGCACAAAAGCATATTAAGAGAAAGGATATGCATTTTGGATCTCCCAAGTACTGCTGTCGTTAAAGTCTCCCAGCTATCTACTTTCATCTGCTGGCTGTCCCATCACCTTCAATGCCAAAGAAAAGAAGCTATCTTTTCTCTTGTGTCAGATAAAATAATGCAAATTTTGGCAATAAGAACACAGGAAATTGCACGTTAAGTGTCCTCAGGAAAGATCCTACTTTGGGAGGGAGAAATCAACAGAGACTCATCTTTTCTTTCAGAAATCAGAGGAAAGCCTACTAGAAACATCCTCCTCTCAGTTGGCTGTATTCTTCTTTGCCTGGGGGTAAGGTCCTTCTTGAGGCCAGAAGCTCTTTTTATATGCATTTTTCCCTGTACTGCAGTCCCGCATTATTTCCAGACTTGTGTGACAAACAAAAGTTGTCTATCCTAACCTACCTAAGGATCACCAGAAGACATCTCACCTGGGATACTCAAGAGCAGCTTTGCCAATTACTTCCTATGCTGTAAGCATTTTGCGGAGGGTTTACCTTAACACACAATTTAGTGCAATAATACACAGCAAAACGAGCATCTGCACTTCCCCATCAGGGGACCTTGGTGGGGAAGCACCTTCCAAAAGAAACACTTGAAGTTTAGTCAGAGTGTTTTGAAATAAAAGTGCTATTCAACCAGCAGTTCCATCCTATACAGAACTCTTACTGGGAACTCACAGCTATTCTCTCTTATTTACCTACACTATTACTACATGTTAAACAGAAAACCTTAATTTAAATCTCATCACAGTTCTCCAAAAATGTATACATATCCATACCAATGTAAGATAAACATTACTCATGTTCTAGCAATCGAAATAAACCATCAGGCATTGTTAAAATTACCACATAATGAGATGAATAATTATACAGAAGGAGAATTCAACCTCTGGATTCACAATTTCAAACTATTCACTGGGTCACTGGAAAAATGTTTCGATCTTCAGTGTGCAACTACAGCAGAACTGAAAGATTTTGTTCTTTTGGACCACGTGGGTATTAGGTCCCCACGCCACCGCTTACAGACAACATTCTGCCCAAAGAACCTGCTATTGCTGTTCAGCGTTGTCAGATATTGAAAAAAAGCGTGACAAACAAGAGGGAAAGCAAAGTACGATGCTGCTCACAGTGCACTACCTACAGGCCAAGAACATTCAGAACAATCTATTTAGCTCAAACACTTCACAGCACATTTGGTGGATAGGACCGTATGCCCCTCTGCTAGCGTACACGCTGGCAGAGGAGCATACAACCACACCAGTTACTTTTTAGTCATTCACAGCACATGGACAAGTTTTGATAACTATTTTAACATCCCTTTATATTCTACTGTTAAGTTTAAGAACTTCATAGTTAATCATGAAAACTGACACTTGACCATAGCATATTTATTGTGATTCGTTGTGGGCCCATTTGTAAAAAACCTTAACTCCTACTGTGCAGCAAGAGTTGGGCCAAGAGGAGGTGCATCCTATTACTTGGGAGTAATACGCTGACAGTGATATCAGCCTGAATCACCAGTGTAACCTTCTGGCATAAAAGTCTGCTGCATTGCCAGTACTTGCTATTAAGTTACGGCCTGCCTGTCATATCAGGAGGTTGTGATCACTAAAGAAGTATTATAGGAACCAAGAAGAATTCAGACTTAAGAGAGATTTAGTTTTACACTGGAGATTTGTCACAGATGTCTGGGTGGAGAGAATATATCTACTGGACATGTACAGTACCTGGTCGTGGTGAATTCAGTTCAGCAAACCTCTTTAGAATATTGCTAACCATCATTGGAGCAGCAACAGAAGAGTTCTGTTGCCTGGGAATGTCAGCCTGTTGAGTTGTACCCGAAGCCATATCATAAATAATTGGGACAATAATACTAACAGCTTCCTGGGGGACTGTCGTTTTCTGTGTTAGCTGGAGCTGTGGGGAAAAAAACAAACACAAGAACTGTGTTAAATTGAACAACGTACTTCAGCACAACGTCCCATGTGATTAAACACTCTAGACCTACAGATAGAGTGCAGTTCCACCCCTTCAGTTTTCACAGATCAATCCTGTAACAGAGAAGTTACCGCTGAGGAGTAAACTATTTTGCTCTTGAGACCACCCTGCAATGAGCGCTGCCTTGGAGCTGACAGCTACACATTTGCTCTAACCATCTCATTCACGCTCTCCTTTCTCAGCACAGCTAGCGTACCTCACTCCATCAAGGCACTAAGTGCCTCAAAGAACAAAACAACCAAAAGTTGAGCATACGAAGATATCTGCAGCTCGGGGGGAACTAAGCTTTAGGATATATTGTCAACATGTCTTTGAAAGCACAAAACATGAGGAGATGCACGCAGATCTAGGCTTCCAGACATTAGAAGCATTTTCAGCTACTACGATTGCCAGAGACAGCACGTGTATGTTTTGCCCCTAACCAGCGGTGACTTCAAAGACACGCAGCCCACAAAATTTTAAAACAGATAGCTCTACTTACAAAAAACAACATTTTGGATTTCAGCACAACAGCAGGTGTTCCCGGAGGCGCAATTGGCGGTGCACTGGGAGGAATTGTTAAACAAAACTGCACGTTCCATTTCAGCTGACTTGCCTGGTCAGGGAACTGTTTAGAGAGAGCATCACAGAGAAAGAACGGCAGAAGTCTCATGTCAGTGACAAGTCTACAAACTAGGGAAGAGTTAGAAAGTAAAATGTTTCTCTACAGATGTTACCAGGTTTAGCACAAGTCACAGTAACTGAAATAACTGAGCATATGGCAAACAAGAATTCAGTGAGAAAGATTCCAGCCAGGCTACACATGTGCTTATGGTTCAGTAACATGCCTGCTGTTTCTCAAAATCATTATTTTACAGGAGAAATTTTGGGAATTTCCAGCAGAGCTAATAGTAAAACGAGAACTTCTTTATTAACACTTAGTGACATATATGGAAAGTAACTTATGTGTTTGGAGATGAAGATGTGGCACCTTTTTTTCCTTTCTTTTTCTAATACAGTAACTGAAGTTGAGTGAACTACATAGAAGTTAACTTACCAGCTCAAGTTTCATGATGTGAACGCAGTCCCTGAGGATATGCGTCGGAGCCCCTAGTAATTTTGTGAAGGCTATTAGGGTGTTTGCTTTAAAAGGTGGTCCTGCAACCTAAAGAAATATACCAGTTAGTACTGCCTATTTAGATAAGAGCTGCACCATTTAACATGGTAAACAGCATGCACAATTGTTATATTTTTTTCTTCCCAGTCCTTAGGGACATATCCCAGTGAAACTCAGCAGAACCACTCAAAACACCACCAGACTGAAAGCAACGCACAGAAACTTAAACGTTATTGATTGAAGTACGTACTCTTGTTTCAAAGAACTTCTCCAGAACTTGTAACTCCTCCGATTTCCACTGTCCTGTATTTTCAGGTGTTACTTTTAGTTGCAAGGTCTGGTTGGTTTTGGGATTGAGAGCAACCCTGCACTTCAATGCCTCTGTCTTAAACATAATTACACCTGGTTCGTTGGAGTTTATTAACTGTAGCTGTACAAAAAGAAGAATTACATTCCATGAGTCGGTCATTGAATTGCCTGAGAACACACATAATCGCTCTGAAGATTCAAATGGTCAATCTATGGTGCTTCCAAAAAGAAACGTGACATTTCTGTGACCTGTACACACACAGGTAAAATTGCCGTGAGAGTGACCCTTAGGCAAGGTTTGGCTTCTTCCCCTATCACCAAACGAATGCCAGTGAAGCAAAGAGGCACACATCGTCTGTCTCACCCTAAAGCATCATTCATGACTAATTCAGTTATTGTCAATTGGTAACTAATTTCTTGGGCATTGCTGCCAAGAAGAGGCATCCATAGCAACCCTGTGGCTGTTCTAGTTCACTCACAGTTGATGTGCTAAACTCAGAAACCAGGGCATCAGAAAATTTGGTCCTAGTCCTGTTACTGTATCAGTTATTTCACCTGGCCAAACAGGTTTTCCACTTCTTATTTGTGTGGAAAAGAAGAACAACTAAATGTTTTCTCTATATTTAAGTGCTTGAGACGGCAAGATTCAGAAGTATAGCATAACAAGTCCACTAGCAAATACTCGTTATATCGGAAACAGTTCAGTTTGTGTCTGATTTGAAAGACCCAGAATACAGAAGCACTAAAAAGAAGTTAGTCAGACTTGCAAATCAATATTAAAACAGCCTAAACCATACCGTTTCCTGTTGTATGATCCTCTGAAGATGTCTCCTCATAATAACTGATCCGAGGAATCGCTCAAGAGGGGAACAAAGATAGCTGCCAGCTAGTCCTGGCACGAGCCCGGGAGTAGGAGAGGGCAACAGCAGAATATTCAAGGCACTGTGGGTGAGGATTGTAGGTATGGATGCAGCCCAAGAGCGCTGAGGTAGTTTACGAGGTGGAGGCATGCTCGTTGGCATTGCTTGGGAACCTATTGGTAAGGAAGAAGTACTTGCAGTAAGGATTTAAGCTGAAACCCAAAAGGTGTTCACTTTGTTTGCTGTAACAATATAAGCAACAAGATCCCTGGCAAAAAGTTTTATCTTTCGTATTTCAGAATTTGGCTGCCTAATGACAGGCAACAGAGCAAAGTCAAAGAACTGGAGCTTCGACCCTCCACCGATGCAAAGTCTCAGTTAAATTGAATCCTACTCCCTTCTCCCCTTTTTTCAACATGCCACCAGATACCAGCTTTGTACAACAAACTGAATGAGATGGCTAGATTAGTCTTGCAAGAGCAGCATTACAGCTCTTTAATGTGAAAAATTACTCTCTGGGTAGGTAAATATCGTTATCATAGTTTTTATTCCAAAGATTTTTCTCTCAGTAACGGAGCTCCATAGTTTAAGATTTAACTTTGTAGTTGAACAAGATGCATCAATCCTCTTCAAGTTTATGCTGCATGATTCAACTCATTTTCCAATTTGTTATAAAACACTTGAACTAGGCTGGAATAAAGGCTTCAACTCCTCAGATATTTCAGTACACAAAGACAGTAAGGACTGTTAGGCTGAGACAAACCTACCAAACAGAATCAAACTAGAAATGTTAAACAGGAGTGTTTCGCAGTCTTTAACGCTAGTAACGTAACCTACTTGTTCCAGCTCGTGGGGAATGAGAGGCATCTGGGACAGGTGAATGAAGGGAAGGGTTGGCTGGTGACATTCCAGGCATCCGTGCTGCTGGTGATGGACCAGAGACCTGGGGAGATCCTGGCCAGTTCCCTGCACGCTGACTGGGTGACATCATGGTGTATGGTGAGCTTGGGTCTAGGGTACCTACAGATTTACAAGACCATCATCTTTAAAAAAAGATTCAAGGTTTTCTGATCTAGAAGTCTAAAAAAAATCATAGAAACATAGAATGGTTTCGGTTGGAAGGGACCTTAAAGATCATCTAATTAAAACCCCCTGCCATGGCCAGGGACACCTCCTGCTACACCAGGCTGCTCAAAGCCCCGTCCAAGCTGGCCTTGAACACTTCCAAAATGCTTATCAAAATCTACAAAATGTGAAAGTGTCTTAGATTCTTTTACATTTTACAGCCATATAGATAAAATGCTACGGGGAGAAAAAAAAAAGATACAAATTCAAAGGGTACATTAAGGCAAATCATCGTGTTTAACATAACTGAAACAAAACTAAAAAGCTCTTGCATCTAGACTTAGGCTTCCACTGCTGCTTAGTGAACGAAAGCCTCAGACAGACTGTTCTTAATCTATAGCGTATCTTGTAATCATCTCTGCAAAAGCACCTTTGGTTTGGTGCTCCATTATAATGACTGATCAGATCAAGCTTCTTAAACAGTCTACTGTATAGCTCTCTCAGTCTATCTCAATAATTATAATGGTGTGCTAAAATTACCACCTGAACTTTCATTGATTGTGATCCATGGAATGATTTCCAACGCACTGTGATTACAACAAACATTTGTTTTGGCAGCTTTCAAAAAACTTAATAAATGAAAGGACTGAGAGCCATGTTGCTTCCATCTACGTATGTCAAATCAGCAAGACTGATAATGTTTTCAAGTTGCAAGTATTTGAATTTCTAATCTGTTCCAGTTCTATTCTGAGTAAACTTAGTGAAAATAAAGCAACTGTTCTAACAAGAGAGTGCTCATTAAAAGCTGCAGCCATGGTTCAGCTACGAGTCCACATGGAATTTCCCCACATTAGTAACCAGGAAACAACGACTGATAGACAATTTTTAAAATGTTAGCGAAGACGTCAACATGCCATGCATCTACTTTTGACTACTGTTAACACACCCACATGTATAAAAGCAGCTGCTTAAGAGAATTACAAAATTATTTTTTTCCCCAATTAACTTAATTATGCCCAGGAAAACTTAATTTCAAGCAGCAAACATGCTCCCCTGTCCCTATATCCAGACGTGCCAGTAAGGAACTCACCGTGTGGGCTGGCAAAGTTAGCTGTTTGTCCCATTGTGATTCCAAGGGAGGAAGGTGAAGGTGTTGGACCAAAGGATGCTGGTGATGGTGCTCTTAAAGCTCCACTAGGTGAGCTTGCAGCATGCAAGTTTCCTAATCAAAGATAAAACATCACAACACGCACATTTCCCATTTTTCTGTTATTTTTTTCTCTATCAACTGCAACAGCTAGGGAGACAGCAAACAAGATTCACTAGGATTCGTGCTTGCACATGCATGAAGACTGTGTTTTCCAAACTGATTCACCACAGAAAGAAGCTCTCCAAGATATTTGACTTGAAGAATGGCATTTCCCCTTTGCCCAGCCCTTCCCCAAGCTTGAATACTTTCAGCTGTTGAACTGTAATATTTGGGAACAGAAAGCTAAGCTTTGGTGATAAAACGTTTTTATGAAGAAACAAGTATTTAAAATGACCAGGTTTTGACTGAGCAAGCTGTAAGCCTTAAGAATTAAGTGGTCCCAAAGACTACACAGCTCAAGATGACACCTTTGCCAAGGGCCTTTTTTTTTTCAAGCTCCAAAATGTACTTTCAAAACATGCCTGGCAGGACTTTGCTAGTTTTCCACGTCATATGGTGCATTACCTTGACTAACTTGGAGCTAAACACAGCTCAAGTGACAGAAACCCATGCACACACAAAAAGCAGCACGTGTGTTGCCAGTGCATGATTATCACACGCTCTCAGCCGTCTTACCTGGTGACTGTGTGTGCATCATAGATGGAGAAGGTGTCACTGTGTTGTGATAGGAGGTGGGTGGTGAAGTAAGAGGATATGCTCCTGATGCTCCTGCCTGTTTTGCAAATGGCTGGAAGTGTCAACACAAGACAACGAAAGCCTTTGATCATTTTGAACTAAGAAAGCAAGTATATGCAAGAGAATACTAAATGAGACTTTGGTTCCCACCTATGATTTATTCGACTCACTATACCGCCTTGCTCACAGTTCACTATTTTTTCCAGGCTCTTTTTGTTCTTCCAAAACATAACACACCTGTACCTCATTCTTTTTTATCAGCCACATTATAGAGAGATGCCTCCTGACTCTCCACTCTGTCCCCATCCCACATCTTTTATCTTAAACAGTCGATTTCCCTCCCTCTGTCCTGTGCTTCTAAAGCAGCAAGTCTCATGTGACCCTCCACAGCTGCTGCGCACCTGCTGTGGGCTTTTTACACTGGAACAAGAAATGACAAAATACATTAATGGTTTGCCCTAAGGGCAATTCCACCGCACAACACTTCTGTAGCCTCCCTTTCCATTTTTTATTGCCTTTTGGAAATTAAGTTCTTAAAAATCCACAGCTGTGGAAGACAAAGACTTATTTTGTCTGTAGGCTACCTGTTGTTGTGGTTGCTGTGGTGGTTGCTGGGGTTGAAGCTGTGATATCAAAGAATCCATCATGTCGCCTCCAATAGGAGAAGGTGGGTTATCATCTTCATTTACGGATCGTCTTCGTGCATCCTGATTGCTGTCAACAAACATGTTGAGGAATGTCTGTGGATAAATCAGTTTTGTTACCAAACAGTTTCTCCATCTACATTTTATTATATAAAATGACCACAGCATTTCCTAAGGTTGTTAGCAGTAGTAGAACTAACTACTAGTGGGCATTCAATACACACTATGAATAGTTGACAAAATAGAGCGATTCATAAAGAGTTTCTCAGAGGATAGTTAAACTTAATTCTCTCCCCCCCTTTTTTTTCCATTCAAAAATAAAGGGGCCTTTCATCACCACCAAACAAGAAACCTTGCTCATCAATATGAAACATCTCTAGTTACCTGAAATACCAACATTCTTCTTCTTTATTACAGAGAAGGAAAAGTCTACAACTGGAAATCTCTCTTCCCATTCCTATACTTAGGCAGTTCTTCAGCTGTTCCAGAACAACTCAGCAGTATCCAAAACCTATTGGGCTCTTGTACCACACCTACAATTGTCCTGTTTACTTAAGAATGCCCAGGCCATCTCCTCCATAGCATTCTCTGTACCCAAAGCAATTCAGTGTTCAGCTGTGACTGACGAAAAATCAGCAAACTATCCTGTTTCACAATGGATGCCACTTTCTAATATTTTAGGATAACTAGCACTGGTAAAAGCCGCCCTCAGCTAAGGTATTTAATAAAAAGCCCTCCCTAAAAAAGCCTCAACATTATTTTTATCACTTAGTTAAGAAAAAAAATATCTGGTATTTGATGCTAGCTTTCCTAAAGGAAATGTTTTAATTCAAGCTAATTAACAAATTTACATACAAATCAGAAAATTCCTCCTGTGCTCAAAATTTTGGAAGGACTCCAGCTCTCCACAAAAGCTCTTCACATCAGATCCATGCTTCAATTTAGAAACTCACTTGTACATACACGCCAGAAAACACAGAAATAGTCACCTTTAATCCAGGTGCAGGGTAAAACCCTTCAACTATTTTGCTGTTGTCAAAAAGACTGTATGCTCCGTCACGTATCGCTACAACACCACGACTCCGGCAGTAGATGTCAATGCAGTACATGTTCCTAAAAGCCAGCCTGATATGCGTGGGTGACTGTGGCAAAATTGAGAAACACTGATAGGCAGTGTTGGTGCGTTGAGTCAGACCCAGCATGGGCACAGTTGGAAGTTTGTTGATGGCATTTAACGGAGCCTGAGTGTCAAACAGAACCTGTAAGAGAACAGATATTGAGACGAGGTAGCTTACTTTTAAGTACAAGTCTGCAAAAATCTTGGTGGGGGGGAAGGATAAGGGCAAGAAAGATATAATGTTCCTCAAGCCACCTGCCAATGAGATTCATAAGCAATCATAATACACACCTAATTTTGAAGACAAGAGTTCCATCAGAACCCAGCTCTTATTTACCTTGCACTTTCCTTGAGAGAAGTGTTGAAAACATTACCTGTAACAGCAGCACCACATTTGGTGTTTTATTGAACATCTCCTGGAGCTGGTGCAGAATCGTGTTGTGACAGTTGCTGCAACCTGAGTTTGGGCCAACAGTTCCCAGCGAAATGTGGAACTTCTGGAGTATGGAGTTCCACTGGATGCTGATCTACAACATCAAGAACATGAAATGATCTCTGAAACCAGAATTAAAGAGGTTATAACTAGAAAGCAATCTGCTGTCATTTTTCCCCATTTTTCATGAAACCTCAACAGATTCCTAACTCCCTCAAGTTGTTGAGGTTCTGAAAAGAATGCTGTTAGCTTTAACGTAGCTTATGCATTTAGTTAGCTGGACTGTTGTCAACCACAGAAGCAGACAATTACTCTGTCAAGTCAACCAAAATGAACCATCTCAACAAAGGTGAGATTAAGGAAATTAAACTCGAGAGATTCACACCACAGATACTGATTAAGAGTTGCTGGAGGTAAACTGATTTTCTCAGCCATTCACACATGCTAATATGTAAGGAAGTGACATGCAACATCCACACGGCTACTCAGTGAGATTAACCGTCACAATCAAATGGATATAGAAGTACTCTTAAAAATTCAGCTTAGAACACAAACACAATCCTTTTAGGATGAAAATTTCAAGAGCACCAACTACTTTGCATTAGTTGCATCAGGGTATGAGTAAGTACACTGTCAGCTGTCAAAGTAATTAATATGCTGTAAATTCAAATGCTACAGAGTAAGCTAGACTTCTGAACAAGAGAACAGTACTGCTACAAAATACTTAAGGGATGCATAATTTGAAAGCACATTACTACATTTAAAACTAAGTCCTTTCTGATAGGCAGCTTTAAGCATATAACCTACGTTCAGATCAAAAGATCGACATATCCCAGGATAACAGGGAGCAATAGCAACACATTTGTTAGAAAAAAGCTACTGTGCCAGCTTTCACCAACCAGGAGCACATTAACTGTCCTTCACACAACCTGAAGTCCATTATACAAATTCTAGACATTCAGGAACCTAGCAAATCAGTAATCCAGCACCCTTCATTTCCGTCTTTTCTACGTTCATCGACACTAATTCCACAGTGACATAATGCAAGGAAATATTTTGTAGCACAATTCTGAGAACTCTACACCTACCCATTCTGCTTTCAAATATACATTTTTAGTGCACTCAGGAATTACTTACTGAGCTCCCCTTGGTGGTTCCATAACAAAGGATAAGTTTTCGGTAGTTGTAGATACGAACTTCTGAGAAAACGTTTAAGTGGTTAGGTATGTCTTTGAAGAGAGGAGGGAAAAGAGAGTGAGAAAAATTGTAGTAGTCTGGTAAACACAATTTTTAAGTAAGAGGAGATGATTTCTGTACCTGGTAAGGATCGTGCGAACTCCAGGACACATTCATACAGCCGAGCAATACTGTTCCAGTCATTGAGGAACATCTCAACAACCTTGCGACCTCCAACTGGTTCAGATAACTGGTTTTCATATGTCAGGTAAACATGACGGGTTGGTCCTGCAGCGTTAGGAGAACAGTAAATACTGATTAAACTGGCAGCTACTAACCCGTAGTTCACAGACTATGACCAAAGTGTAGTGAGCAACCAGGAAGCCTACTTAAATAATGCGTCAACTCAACAGCCAAAGAAGTCTGATTCAGGTGCACTGTGGCTCATTAGGTTTCTTAAGATGGTTATCCATATCACCACAACAGCAGAACTATACTGGAGCAGACAATGCAAAACACAAAGGAACAAAATTTACCTGACCTCCCTTACCTTGCTCCCTGGATGAAGTGCTATTAAGCGGACAGTTTGCAAACACCAGCTCAGCCACCCACGTGCGATTATTTCTACCTTGTAATCGGAAAGTGCAATCAAGAAGAGATCGGTCCAGAGCCTTCTGCGTTTCCTCATTTACACCTTTACAGGGAGGAATTCTATTTGTGAAGAAAAGAGGTCCTCAGTTGTACACAGTATAGCCCCCAAACTGCAAAATACTACTTTTTTTTTTTTTTTTTTAACAATTTCTGAAAGACTTTTTAAAGTCTGGATGTGAAAGAATGAACAAACCAATGGCAAGACAGACAGTTGGACTGCGCATATAGGTAGGTATCTTATTCCTCTTCAAGGACCCTAATATCTAACTGTGTTACAAAAGCACTCTGAGTTGAATACATATAAAAACTGGTCTTAACACCTGTGAATTACAGACTACTAAGGGATCTGCTGAATTGTCCTGATCTCCAGATGAAAGTAGGAGCACACTGATATAAAGCTTTTATCCAGAGGCACCAGGCCCTACCTTTTTAAGACCGATGCCTTTATACCACTACATATTGCAGCAGCATAAAAAAAGTTAAGAAGATCATGCTTTAGAAAGTCTATTTTTTCTTCATTCTTTGGGGTTAACACAGAAGCCAATACTGTTAAACAACTTCAACAGCCTACATGATGTAAAGGAATATAAAGTTTGCAGGTGACACAGTTTGCCAAAACAAAGGAAGCACTCAATATGCTGGCGGACAGGGCTGCCATTCAGAGGGACCTCAGCTGGCTCAAGGATGAGTTAACAGAAACCTGCTGTATTAGCATCAGCATCGCCAGACAAATCAAGTGACTGCTCCCCTCTGGTCAGCATTTGAGATCTGTCCCACAAAACCTGTGGAGACTGGAAAATTCAGCTGATCAGCCCTGCTTTGAGCAGAAAGTTGGACCAGATGACCTCCACAGGTCCCTTTCCATGCTAAATTACTGTAGGATTCTCAGATGTTTCCTCCACAAGTTCTTAACCATGAGTTTGTCTTTTTTTAGGATTCCTCGCATTTTCCTCTGCAGCATTACATACTGGTCATTGTTAAACAACACGTGGAGTAAGTAGGCCTCTGACCTATCTAAAATTGCAATTACATGTTCCTCAGTCACCACCATACTGTATCTTCCTTAGCACTGCCCGAATGTAAGGACTGAGCACTGTCAGACTGTTTTCAGAGCTCCCCAGTTTAGGTAATGACAGAAACAAATTATAGTTGGCTCTGAATCTACTCTTCCTTTCCTCTTTCTACAGCACTGCTTCACACGGAAGTGCAAGACACACTATAGTTAAAATGAAATGAAACAAACTCTCCCTCCACTCCACCCCCCCAACATTTTTCGTGTTACTCTCCAAACAATCTTTGTTTCTCTCAAGCATGTGTACAGTAATGAAAACAAACACAGGAGCACATCCTCTTACTTTAATAAACGTATGGCATGGCTGAAGCCATCTCCTTCTACTTGTACTCCTTGGTGAGGAATGTCCATATTAGATAACTACAAATGAGAAAGAAAAATGTTATCCTAAGCAAAGACAAATCAAGCAAAGTAAGTACCTTATTTATTTATTTGTTTATTTTTCTCTAGGGGTGCCAGATGTTTTACACCCTCAAGCACTGGAAGGCCAAAAAACGGGCTGTGCAAATCTGGTACAAAGTTGTCTCTCACGCCCTCCCACAAGGATCTCTTTTATCCTCTCATTTTCCCTTTTCCCTAAGCTTCTCAAGTCTTTTATAGTTAGTGCTTGGTATTAGAGAACCAGCTACAACAGGAATAGAGCAACCCCGTGTAGAACATCAGCCACCCAGGCTCAGCTAGCAAGAGAACTAGAAAGTGAACGTATCTTCAAGTTCTCCAGACAGTCACATCTAGACAAGAGAATCAGGAGCAGCGTGGGGAAAGAAGGAAACAAAATATTTCTGAATACGTACCTCCATACGAAGCCCTATAAATGGCATATTTGTATCACACATGGCTACTATATGAGCTAGGACTTTATTGAAGGCACACATTTCTCCCGACCGTTTTGGTTTCTTAGGTTCTATGGAACACGTATCACCAGACAACTGGAATTAAAATAAAGACAGATGTACTTGCACATTTGGAGTGAATATTTTTTAAAAGATGTCAGAAAACAATTTAATTCATCCAAGTTTTAAACAAATCATACCCCGAGCACAAACACCTGAAAGGATTTGGTCCTCTTCAGGGCTACAGCAATTAAAGTAATTCATAACCACCTCCTTCCTTGAAATGGTGTTTATACATCACCAAGCCAGGTCAAGCTGACCTGAAGAAGTAACTTTTATCAGCCCCCTCAAGTCTTTCAGAGACTACATGGTCTATATGGCACAAAGCGTATCATACAGACACCAGCGCTTTGCTTACACAAGCTACTCTAGCTACCTCTGCACAGCATCCTGCCTTGGCTCTTCAGACCAGCTGAGAAGGCCTGGCACCAATTAAAAGACAATAACCGTTGCAAAATAAGTTTCCCAACACCTCCCCAGCGAAGCAGCCCAGAGAACCAAGCCTCAGTGCAAGCTGTCAGCCACACAAACTTTGAAACAATACTAAAACTGGTATTAATGCTCAGAACATGTGTTTGGCTTCCACACTCTAGTACTAGCCCGAAGGCTTCTGAAGCACATACCTTGCGCTTGACACCACTTTTCATTTGTTTCCCACTTTTTGTGTCTAGTACCAACTCTTCAATGTTTGGTTTGAACTGTTGTAATAAAAGTGCAGTAGCAGGGCTGTCATCACCTTCAGCATAGCTCACAGAGAGAAAATGGTACTTGTACTCTAGTTCTGTGGGGTTGCCAGAAACGTCAAACATCTCTACGACCTATATTTAAACAAAACAACAAATCAGCAAGACCCTCAATCAAGAATATGCCTACATCAGTTCCTATCCTTCTTCCTTTCAAAGAAAACATACTATTTTTTATTTTTATTTTTTTAAGATATTTATACTCATGGCTAGGAAAGGGATCCAAGAAGAGAAGGCAGACTAAACTTTCAGGAGGTAAGAAAACAATGCTAAAGCTGCTGAGTAATAAATATTTACGTCCCCTCCTCTCTATGAACCTAACTGCTTAACAAACCCACTGAATTGGAGTAGGTAGAGAAAGGTTACAGGCAAAAGGATTACAGCAATGACTTTGTTCCTCATGTTATTTACTGCTACGAACTGCCTGAGAACAGAAGATAAGAAGCATTTTTCAGTTACTTACAATGTAGTACTGTGGAAGGCGAGTGAGTTTGATAAACAATTTGTGTTTGGAAAGGTTTCCCACTGGATGGCTAGCGTAATTAGCTAGCTGAAGAGTTTCACTGCTTACTGTAGGCAGATGCTTTATAGACTGCTTGCAACGCTGCTGTCCAAGCCAGAACCTTACATTGAAATAAAGGCATTAGTACCCCAAGTTTTAAATTATTCTAGTATATTGCTGTTCAAAGCATTAGTGTCAAATTAAGACCCAGTCAGATTCCAAGACAGCACCTAACATTGCCACACAAGCTAAACATAGAAAATTACAGATAAAATTTCTTGAGTTTATATTTTCTTATTACTGTCTTGTTATGTTGTCTTCAGCTTGGGTAACAGATTATTATTAATTTATGAAGAAAAACCCTGAAATTATTTGCTCAAGGCACATATAATCATTTTTTTTTTTTTACAGAACACAATATAAAATTAAAATATAAAAAAGAAGGGATAAGTTATAAAACACACAGACTACAGCCATTTTATGATTTAGAATCTTCAATTATTTTTGGTATAGAAAAGTAGATCTTTGCTCCTGTACAATGGTACACAATATGGTAAGAAAGTCACGTAGGATAGATTAACGTCTCTCTAGATTATATTATAAACAAACTCATTCACCTGAGTAAGTTTGAAAGTCACAGCAAGACACCAAATGTATTCTGATGTTTGGAATTAAACTTTATTCTGCTCCGATGGATTTTGACCATAGTGGCAAGACCAGAAAGCCTAGCTAGGCTCTAAGGGCCTCAGAAATGCGTGGCTTAGTATCTCAGTGAAAATTCCACTGAGAACAGCAGCAAAAGGTGTAGGTGTTCAACATCCCTCCATCAGGGCACACCATGTTTAGTCTCATAGATACATATGAGATGTAACTGTCCTAAAAGACATTACATATCTTCCTCAAAAACAGCAGCGCTACCCAAGCCATTATCTCGAGTACATTATCTATAACAAAGGGAGGTTGATTAGTCTCTCCAGGGTGCCAGTGCTTCATGCGTCATCATGCTTCTTTTAGAAGCAAAATTCCTCAAACAGAGGGTTCACTCTGCAATTAGCTCAGAGTACTGGGAATTTCCAAAAAGACTGAGCAGGTGGAACTCAATTTTCATGCAGATGCAAACCGTACTTGTATTAGTTGCTACAGCCTCTTACAGGGGAGCCAAATGTACCTTGTGCCTAAATCTCAGGGCTTTAAAAAGGGAAGAGGTTTAAACCAGCAAGGGCTTAAGTGTTACAAGATAGACAAGATACTCTTTAAATCATTCCAGGCCAATTCCTGGTTTTCCCTTTGTATTGTGAAAAGGGAGATTGTTCTTGCTGAGAAACAAGCAGAATTCAGCTGTAGAAACAGAGCGGAATCGAGGAGATGGAAAATGATCATGGAAACAAAATGAGAACCCCAGAAAGCAAGTGATCTGCTACTGAAGAAGTGAGAAGACCTCACACAACAGTGCATGCAGCAACACCGGAGGCTACACGCAACAAGGCAAACTAAAGAAGGACTATAAATAATCTTCCAGCAACACCAGAACTTCCTCGATCCATTTAGAATAGAGAGCAAATACTCAAATTTGCTTAGAACAAAGATGAAGGATATTCCCTACTGTGGCAAAGCACGAAGCCAAGCAAGTATGATCATCCAAAATACAAACACGGTGATTCATTCTGTGCAAACTAAATAAATTATACAAGTCACTTACTTGAGCTGCTGGAGCCAAGGAATGATGCGTTTCATATCATCATTAACAGACTTCTCTATGTCATCCAGCGTCAGTTGATCTGTAAGAATATTAGGTGAGTAAATGATCTTAACATCTGTTCTTAAAACAGCAAACTTTTGACCCATTAATGAAAATGTCTCATCTAATTTAACAACCACAATTAAGACACGGAACAAATGATCCATAATGCCTGTAGAACCAAAGCAGTACATTTTTAGGCAATTAAGTTAATTCTTTCAACTTTTCTCTCTCTCTTTTTTTTTTTTTTTAAGGTCATCTGAAACCTTAAGTTAGACTTGAACAATATCTCAAAATATTTAAAATCACATAATGCAATTCTCAGTTAGGCCCATCTGAAATGACTGCATCCGTTTCCAGCACTGCCCAGAGATCATGAACCATAAAGAACAACAATTGCAAATGATGCCTAACAATGCTTAAGTCTGTCCTGCTCTTAAAAGATCCTTAACTGAACCGTGGATCTTGAACACAAAGATCCACTTCTCCATTCCTCATAAACTCAAAGACCTATCTGATCAGTCAACATGCAGTGTTTATTTGCTTAACTCTTATTTACTTACAGAGCTTCACAGATTTGACGGAACTGTTCACACAAAATAACCTCATAATACAGGGTTGTTGCAAGATATCAAACACAGCCTGTTTTTTCACCTACTTACCAGCACCATAGAGCATCAGTTGAAACATTCCAGAATGAAGATCGACAAAAACATGCAGACACTCTGATCGACCACATGGTTCCAAAATTGGAATCACAAGAGTTGGAAGAGCAGTCTCAATGAATGCTAAACAAACAAACAAAAAAAAGATGTTAATAATTTGACACAAGATTCAAGCTTGTCATATTAAAACTCAGCCCATTATAACACCCAAATCTATTTGTTTTTAATAGAACAATCTACTTCCAGCAGTCCTGAATTCAGTATATTTGCACATTATTACACTCAACATAAAGAGGGAATTGAATACAAGAATTTCTCTGTGAAAACAGTGCTAATAATAAACCAGCCAGAAGAAACAGACTAAATTTGAAGATTATAAATCCTTGAATAACTTTTAACTCACTGCTTCAAGACTATAGGTTCAATTTGAATCCCAAAGGTTTCAAAAGCAGTTAAAGCAAGGTCTCACCCAAAACCCATTCAAGACAGTGGAAGATTTGCTTTCAATTCCAAACAACTACAAGTTTCACAATACACAACTTTTAACCACTCTACCCAAAATATAATACTCTATCAGCTTTATCTATTATATTACACTTAAAGGTAGATATTGTTGAGTATTTTAGTTATCAACGCATAATCATTTAAAGTTAGGTCTTGTTAATTCTGAACACACTGCCTTTTAATTTTGCTCATGTATTTTGTTCAAATTAATGAAAACAAGAAACAACAAGAAAAAGGGAAAACATTCCCAGGCATAAAGGGAAATAACTTGAAATAACATTCAGTAGAAAACCCATACAGTTGTCATTAACATTGTAGCTCTTAAGAATGGCTTTCAGCTCCTGGAGTTTCTGATGAGATCTCGCATGGACACTGTCTATCAGGAGTTTTTCTATTGATAGATGGTCAATCTGTTAAAAAAAAAAAAAAAAAAGATACATACGCGAGCAAGTTCAAATTTGATGCATAAGCTTTATGCACTAGCACACAAGAACAATGCTTAATAAAATGATCACTCTGGAATTAATTTGCTGAGAACTGTAGTGAATCAAATACATTATTAACCTTAGTATTTGGGTCACTACAAAACACAACAAACTAACATACGATGTTGCCTGTGCAGCATGCAGTGGGAGAGCTTCTGAGAGCAGAATAAAGTATAAAAGAAAAGTTTTACAAACTATGCTGTTACCACTTCCTGTGCACACCTACTTGTTCTGGATAAAGGCTGGAGTGAGTATTTTCCACCTTAGCACGTACCCATTTATAACTAGCCTAAGCTAAGGAAAAATAAACAAAACTCTGTTAGAATATGGTTGCCTCTACACTAATCACAGAATCCTAGAATGGTTTGGCTGAAAGGACCTTAAAGATCATCTAGTTCCAACTTCCCCCTCCCACCTTGGGCAGGGACACCTCCCACCAGACCAGGCTGCCCAAAGCCCCATCCAGCCTGGCCTTGAGCACCTCCAGGGATGGGGCATCCACAGCTTCTCTGGGCAATCTGTCCCAGTGCCTCACCACCCTCTGTGTACAGAATTTCCTCCTTAACATCTAACCTAAAATTCCCCCCTTTTAGTTTAAAGCTATTAGCTACCCCTTGTCCTGTCACTGCACTCCCTGACAAGGAGTCCCTCCCCAGCTTTCCTGTAGGCCCTCTTTAGCTCCTGGAAGACCACTGTAAGGTCTCCCTGGAGCCTTCTCTTCTCTAGGCTAAACAACCTCAACACTCTCAGCCTCATTTCATAGATGTGTTCCAGCTCCAGCCCTCTCCTTCATGGTCCAAATACGTATGTAATTATAGCATGAAATATAACATATTAGTTTTAGTTTTGCTAATAGGGTTAACGATGAAGTGAGTGGCAGACTGTGAAAATCAGCTACCCTACTGAATCTCAGCATTACCTACAGGCTTGCTGCACTTCCAGCACTGAAGCTCATGTCATGAGCTGATATTCAATGTAACTGACTTGTGCAACACCAATCAAAGCATTTGCATTAATATCCATTCACTTTAGTTAAGTTCTTTACATATTTTGCATAAGCAAAGCCACAGCTTACTGCAGACCCTTTCTCTAGTTAACATCACACTGTTTTGAAAACTGTTCAAGGTGAATTAAACCCAAGTTTTATTCTAGCATGGGAGATAAATGCAGAAGAGGTTTATACCAGCACAGAATTATGAAGAATTTCAGTACCTGCCTTCAGGTGTACCAGAGCAACCTTCGCCTAATAGACTAGCTTTCCAAGACAAGGTCTTAAAATCAGATGTTTATCCATTCACAGGAGTGTTTCAACTCAGCAGCTGCTACCAGCCAAGTCACTGTCTTCACTAACAACTGACTACACAGCTTCTACTGCTGCAACAAATTTTCGGTACACTGATGTATAATAACCCACTTAGACATATGTTTGTGCCAGCTTTGTGTATTATCTTAAACAAACAGAAATGCAACATGCTATCTACATCATTAAAGCTAAGATCATCATTCAAACAGTAGAGCAGCAGCATATAAACCATAGCCAATAAAATTTCTAAGCTCTGAGCAAGTAGTTAAAGGGAACCAGCATGAACATCGATAAATCTCAAATTTACAATGACTTCATTAGTGATAACGTAAAAGCAAGCTTAGAATAACCCTTGTAACAAGCAAACCATGTTAACTCTTTTGTACATTTCCAAACCATAACGTAAGATTTTCTAAACTGAACAGCACTGCAGGGGAGCCAGCTCAAGCCACATGGGGAAGCTGAGTTTCAGCAGAAGGTTACACAGCATCTCCAAGACAGGAAAGGGAAGAACTGGCTCCTTATGAAGTATTTCACACAAGGACTAACTGTAACTGAAACTTTGCTGCTGTTTCCTCCCAGCCCCGGAATTTTGTCATCAGAGGTGGTATATAAGGCACTGAAAAATAGGTGAAACTTTAAAGCAAGTGAAGACCACTGGTTTGTAACAATTTACAGTCGCAACATAAACAGACTGTGACTTAGCGTAACATGAGTGTGAATCTTAGTACTGCTCAGAATCAAAGCAGAACAAACGTTTTTAAGTTGCTGATTTATAAAACTAGATGCCTATGTCAAAGCAAACTTTTACCTTCATGGCTCTTTCCATCAGTTTGGAATCACAGGCTGGCAGTGGAGGTTCGTGAGATATTTGTAAGGGTTTTGAAACATCAGTCTCATCAATCTTAATAGTGACCTTATGAACAGAAGCAGTCCCTGTTTTCCTGCCAAGCACCTGTTGGCTTAAAATACAGAGAAAAAATAAAACATGTAATTGGAGTAGCAGGAAGTATGCTTTCCAGTAGCTAATCCTTGATTCTGAGAGTTCTGCATAAGTATTACATAAGTTGACCTGAAAAAACATTTTAGTTTAACTTTTTAATGCAGAAACGCTAGCAAACTAGACCCACATAAGTTTTAGATGGCTACAAATTCAACATGGGAATCAGAAGAGCCCTTGGATTATATATATATATATATATATTTTATCTAGTGTAAGTCAAGCAATAGCTATAGTGAAAGACTGACAAAAATTGTCCATTTATTTATATATTCACACAAATACAAGCTGATTTTATGACTGCATCCACTGTTCTCATGTATACCCCACACTTCTTTGCAAGTACAGCAACACATTTAGGTACTTAATAACAGGAAGCTCAGAGTCCCACATCAAGGAGAAAATACGGTTCTGAAAATTCTGGCTCAACCCGGGTAAATGAAAACGCTCCTATCGCTCCATTTATTGTTATCAGCCCTTTTCAAATCAACTTACTTCCAAACAGAGAGCGAGAGGCACTTTCCTGCATGGTATCGCTCCACTTGCACTAGGTCACCCCAGCGCTCTCGAATCAGCATTAGTGTTTGTGAATGCAAGACTTCCAACTGAAGCGCTAAGCAGAAGGAGTCTGAGGAACGGAGTTAAGAAAATAGAACACATCCAAAGAGTCTGTACACTACATAAATCCATTTCTGTATGTTACCTAAATCTGTTTGTCACAAAAGTCAGACTAAATGCTACCTGAAAACATACTAATGAACTAATCCAGAGATAAACACATATAAACAGCAGCAGTTTTTTTTCATTTGTTCTTTAACCTCTTACCTAGGACGTGTTGTTAGACAAGCATGTCTCAATAGCTTTGTTTCAGAGATTTTAATTCTGATCATCTTTTTTGGAAAAGAAGATTAGAAATAAAGACATACAGTTCACCCTATAGTTACCACTAAGCCCATCTTCCACGGTCACCTGTAAGTAACATGATTGTGTTTGTTGCTGCAGAAACTGTTCCCATGAAAATGATTTCATATTGACAAGTTATTTGTCCTTTGCATATAGAAACTCACTGCATTTATTTTCTGAACAAGCCATGTCCCATTTTATTGTTCATACACACCACCATCATCTTACTACATTGTACAGAAGAACTGTCAGCTCCCATGCCTTCAATGCAGCAGTGCATTCTATCTCCAGAATCATCACAGGCAAACAGCTGCTGCTTCACTGACTTACCATACACCCGGACCTTTCAAGCACCTCACCTTTACCTTTGTTTAATATTTTTTTTTTCCACAAAGGCAAGTGAGAATAACCATCTCCATGGCCATCACTTTTTACTCTACTTCCAGACGTTCCCCCTTAGCTTAATAGGGCATCCATCTTTCTTGACTTCCAGCTACTAGAAAGGGCAAGGCTACATTACACAACTTATTCAGAATCAAGTTTCAGAAGGATACGCAGACAGTTGTACATGTCCTGAAGTGGCTTTTCATCAGCAAACAGCCGTGACTGGACCAACTGATGGATGAAGTTGATTTGCATGCTGTGAACCAAGGCTCGACCATCTTTGTTAAAAATAATTCATGAGACATCAGGAAGGCAGGTATTTAAAATAATTAGATTATTAAAAAATTAAATTAATAAATTATAAAAAGAGAGACAACTGTACAAAGCAATTGCCACGCTGGACTTTCAAACAAAGTAACAGAATCCTTGGTTTACTCTGGAAATTTTACTCAGTCTACTGTAAAGTCACAGACTACTACTGGTAAGGTAGCAAAAGCACACAGAGTAAGGTGAAAAACAGACATATGTGCAGCTTCATTATCTCAAGTTGTGATATGCAGGACAGTGTATAAACAAGATTTGCTGTACCAGAGATAAACATCACATTAAAATTAAAGTGCAAATATTATTATTATTACCGCCAGTTTCCTTGTCTTCAACCAAAATCTCCAGTTTGAGAAGGCGCCAGGGGATGTCAGGGTCATCACCCATCACAGTCAAGGTGGCCTCAAACTCCCCTTCAACTCGAAATTTCACACGGCCATTGGCTAAGGAAGAAAAAAAAATATTTTCCTCAGTCTTACAAGATACCTTTTACACGGCAGACAGTGATAGGAGTGAAGGGGTAATGGCTTTAAACTAAAAGAGGGGAAATTTAGGTTAGATGTTAAGGAGGAAATTCTGTACACAGAGGGTGGTGAGGCCCTGGCACAGGTTGCCCAGAGAAGCTGCGGGTGCCCCATCCCTGGAGGTGCTCAAGGCCAGGCTGGATGGGGCTTTGGGCAGTCTGGGCAGGTGGGAGGCATCCCTGCCCATGGCAGGGGGTTGGAACTGGGTGTTCTTTAAGATCCCTTCCAACCCAAGCTATTCTGTGATAATAGCGTAGTAGGTCCTGGCACTCACATGAATTACTTCCCTGTAATCTTTGCTCTGCTGCATATGTTTCTGTTCCACTCTGAAGACTTGACAGCTGCTTATGTAACAGGAGCAGCACGGACAGAAGTCCCCAGCTGTCTTGCACAGCAGTACTTCAGTCAGGATAATTTAGCATTTGCGCTACTTTAACACAGAGTAACACTGAGTTGACTGCTAACATGTCAAGTTACATAAACAAAACGTCTACCTTAATTTTCCAATTCTTTGCTATCTCAATAACTAATACTTGAAGCAACATCCAAAAGAGGTTCACAAACAAAAAGTCCAAGCTAGCACTGGAAACATGTCACTGCAACCCATTTACTTAACATTAAAATATTTTAACTTCATTTTCATGTAAGGAAGATACACTTCTGCACAATTTATATATATATATATACAGACAAGCAAAGATTATGTACACTATTTATGCAACTGACATGTATGTCCTTACACTTTTGTAAACACTGCTATCAGTTTCAGTAGCTGGGAACAAAGATGGCCAAAATTATGTAAGTAAGGTCATAAAGGTAATGAGTAGCAAAGCAGACAATTGGCTGCAAGTCATTAATATAAACTGTGGGTCAGTCTTCTTTTCAATCACCTAACTAAATATGTCATACATATCCCTTTACAATGCTTGAAATTTAGAAAAATTCCTACTGAAATTTTAACCATTTAAACTCCAAGTTGCACATTCTGAATCACACCAGAAGTGCTCTTAAAACAAAATAATCCAAAACGAACTACTAATCATTGAAATGTTAACTAAACATTCTGAAGACTCAGATGTATATCCATTTACACTACAGTTTGACAGAAATAAAAGGCTCTAATATTGGTATTGCAAGTGTTCACATAGGAATCAGTGAAAACTATTACTATGATTTCTCAGAAACAGTTTCAGTCTAGATCTGTGGGGTATGATTTATACGTGGCTAATTTTGTCTTAGTAAAAAGTATGGACCAAGTCCACTCCAGACCTATTTTCTGTCTGTGATTCTGCAATAACCTAGTTTATAGCCACACTGCCTGTTAAAAAAAATAAAAAAGACAAAAAAATGACAAAAAAAGTCATCATAATGTCTATCACTACTTAGGCTAAATGAAAACAGAGGTCTCAAAACAGATCTCTATAATTAAGAGATCTGGAGCTGCAATGAGCCACAGAACAAAATGTGTGCAGAAATATGAACAGATTTCATGCGTGATGATGAATATCAAAACAGACTAAAAAAAGCAACATTTGAGTAACTTGCTTAAGCTAAAATTCCAAGTTTCTACAAGAAACACCTAACAGTTTAATTATATTGCATTTTTAAAGTAACTTAAGGTAAAGCAGTTACACTGTTAGGTTTAACATGGACCAGGAAATGGGCATTGTCTTAAAAGAAGGGAAGAACCTTTCATAACACACTTACTGAAAGAGCAAGGCAGTGTCTACAACCTTTTGCTACCACCTGCAAAAGATTTCTTTTGGAAAGTAAATATTTCAGCAAGGTTATGAGTGCCGTCATTTTTCAAAAGGGGAAAAGACATGATTTGGTGTTGTGCAGACAGAATCCCAGCTTTATAGATCAAACACGCTTGATGATTGCCTAACGATCTCACTTCAGTTTTTAGCTTTTTTTTTTTAAAGCACTAAAGTAACATTTTAAAATCAGTTGGAAATTAACTGTTCTTGAAGAAGTAATTCCAGTTCTTACCAACTGTAAGATTTGCCAGTTGGGGAGGGAGATCTGTAGTCACTAGTCGATGTCGAAGAATCTGGTTTAGCTGATGAAGAGTGGTTTGCTTTTCGCTCTTTGTAATTGGGTCAGGAGGGATAATTTTATCCTGTTAAGATAAATACGAAAAAATCTACACATCTCAAACACATTTAATACATTACCAGATTCAATGATGGAAACTAATCAGACCAGAAGTCTGAAAATATGAATACTTCAAGCTGTTACAGCTGAGGAAAGGTGGTTTCCCCAATCCCCCCGCCCGTAATTTACATTTCACCTGAGACTGATCTTGGAATAAAACCGATCAACTTGGATCAGTCAAAACAATGCTTGGCCTCACAACAGGCTAAACTCATTTTTAAATACTAACATTTGAAAGCCATTCATTATCTGTACCTATAGGTCTAAGTCACAGATACTACTGTTTATATTTCTTCACAAATCTTCTTATTTTGCATTTCATCAGTAAGAAAAGTCAGCAGCATTAAAGAGGTCAGTGAGCGGTTCAGTACATTTCCAAATACAATACGTTATAGCCAAAACAGAGAATCTCAGATGCCACCATCTAATTTTTACACCACGTTTTTCTGGGATGGTGTCTTAGCATGTACAAATAGATAAAGAATGAAAAGTTGCTGTTATACTCACCCTAGAGCAGAACTAGTTTGAACTGAAAGAATGTTTTACTGGGAAAGGAAAACTTTTCAAATAGGAAGTGTTGTGTCAGAAATGACACTACAGAGACTTGGCATTATGTCTGTATTAAACTACACTTCCATTTGCACATACCAGAAAATTAGTTTGATTAGCATGCATTTGATAGGGACCCCTCCCACCCCAAGACATGCTGTGACGTTATTTACCCTAATGCAGGTAGGCAGGCGAGGGTATGATCCTGTTGTCAGAACATCAATTGCATATGGGATAGCAAAACTAGGTAGACGAGCATGAACCAAAGCATCTCTAGCTAGAGATGCCAGACGATCAGCAGTGTCCACAAACAGAATGGCTTGCTGATCTAAAAAACTTGATATCATCTGTAGAAGACAAGAGGGGGGAAAAAGAATGTCAAAAAAAAAAAAATCACAAGTCAACGGCTCTTTGCATTCAGCTCATCTAGAGCACATAGGACTGAGGTGATTCCATCCCCATCCGTTACTTCCTTTCCTTTCAAGTAATCACATCTGTAAAACAAAGAACGAATGCTCTGGCCATTTCTTACATTCAGATGCTGAGGACACTTTAAATCTGCATGCCATTTCTGATGCTGCGGAGGATCTGTGAAGCCTCACAGCTCTTTATCTGATGATTGCTACCGGAATGCTACCAAACTTGTTTGTAATCACTCCAGGCTTGGTGTTTGGTTTGCAACATTCTGGGCTTTACTCATATTTAACCAGGAACAGGATGAAAATGATAAGAACTAACACACTGAGATCGCCATCTTCCACGTCCTATCACCTAACCCCCGAGCAGTCTTAGAAACTACGTGCAGACATGCCTTTTTCATTTGCTGCCACTGAGTTTTTGGGAACATGAACTGCTAAGAGACAGTATTATACTTTTTTTTTTTTTTCAATAGAAGGAAACCGGTTGTCACTTAGTATTAATTTCCCTGTGAAATACAGGTTTGGGTTTGTTTTAAACTTCCACAGCAGGGAAAAGTTAGGGTGTACCAAAATCCCACAGTACTAAAAAATTATTCCATACCAAACTCTGTTACTAACTTACCGCACATTTTTCCACCTTTCCAGCATTATTAGCCCATTTGACTAAGGCTAACAGACGAACAAACAGTTGACGAGTGCGGCTTGCAAACTGTACTATTTCTATTTTTCTGCAAAAACAAGAAACAAACAGACATTAAACCAGACAAATAATAAAGCTGCAATTCAACTCAGTACCAATAAAAAAAAAATTGCAATGATAACTTCTCATTGTGTTAACTTAGGCATCACTAATAGATGGCATGTTTGAACAGAGTATGTGCTTGAAACAGTGATCTATTTTTTTTTTTTTTCCATAAATGCTAACAACGTGCAGAGATTCTAACCAACCAAGACTGGCTGGGGAAACAAAAAAGCACACTCACGTGAATTAATTACTAACTTTAAGAGAAACAATTCCCTAGTGAGCTCAACTGCATTATCTGTATACCTTTTAGGATTAAGTTTAAAGTAACAAGAGAATACAGACAAGAAGAGACATTCCTCACCACAACAGATATTAGCCTCTACCAAAAAGAACTCGTATCTCTCCTTCTGATCCTAACCTGTAACATACATACTCGTAACACAGGCAAAGTCTGTTCCTGCTAAGTGTTGGTGTAACAAGGTAAACCCTTCTGTGTACTACTTAAAGCACAATCTGATTGTAGCAGGTGACTGTTTAGGCCAGAAGTACCACTAATACCATCTGGTTCAGTCTCTTGCATTACATACTATAAGCCCCATCCAAAAACTCGGGCATTAAGTCAATAACTTCTCTTCGTTCCAGAGTATCTATTTTAGAATGCCATCCAGCCTGATGTTAAATTTTCATACGATAGACAAGCTGCTGTGTAAGTATTGCTCTAATACTACAGTAACGACAGTAATCAAAGCAGGATGTTAAAAATTTGTAAAGGTTAACAAAAACATAGTGGTATTTGGAAGATGACTACAGTGAGATTTTAGAATGTCAGAAATCTCTCCAAAAAATCCACCAAAGAGGATGCTAAAATCTGAAAGTAGTCATGTCAACCAAACATCTGTGGTGAAAAAGGCATGATAGCAAGAAAAATTCAAACTGACGTTCTGTGGCTGGAAATCAAAGGGTATCTATCCAAAAAAATAAAGAACAGAATAAAGCACGGCAATTTAATAACAAAGAGCATTTTTAAAAAGTACAGGATTCCAGTAACTGGTTCATTAATACCACCATACAAAATTACAGAAGGCTTGTTATTGCTATTTGAGATAATCCTACTTCCATAATCATGGCTATCACCCCTAAATCACACTTGCACGGGGAATTCACATGCATCTACCACTCTCTACCAAGAACCCAGAGTTTTTCCAGTATTCATGTGTTCATTCGTCCTTCATTGCAGATACAGAACCTTATGTTGGGCTGCACAAAAAAAAAATTGTTCAAGGAAGATGAAACCTCAGGAAAGAGTACATCTACAAGTCCTATAAATACAACACAGGGCACATTAAAAAGCTGTAAGAAACTCTTCAAAATAATTCATCTTTAATATAAACAAAAATCACAAACGTTTTGTTTCTAACAAAGTCTATTCTAATGAGCAGAAAGCCGAGCAGGTTTGGCAGAGGCCAGCTTGACTGAACAGGAAACCACTGACCAAACTTAATGCAAATAGGAAGCACAAAGAAGGTGGGAGAAGGCAATACACAAGAACTGTTCAAGCATACAGTGACAAGTGTAGGAAACTCAGAACTCAGAAGCAAAACTAACTACAGATGAAAGTCCACAAGGACTTCTGTAGGCACATCAGCAGCAAAATACTAAGGAAACAAAGAGCTCAGCGGAGCAAGATACAATTGACATGGAAAAAGCCATGATACTGAATACATTCATTGCCTTGGTCTTTAGTGCTAAGTTCTGATCTCAGATATTTCACACCCTTCATCCTAGTGGCATAGTATGGGGGAGCAAAGCTTTAGCTACAGTAGAAGAATACCAAGTTAAGGCCCACTTAAGCAAGCCTGAAATAGCAAAGTCCACTGGAGCAGATGGGATGCTTCCAAGAGTGCTGAGGGAATTGACCCATTCCACTGTAAAGTAGCTCTTTAATTTTCAAAAGGCCGCAATGATAAAGTCTTAATGACTGGAAAAAGGCAAACAACACTCCAACCTTCAAACAGGAGGATTCAGGGACCCATGTGCCAGTCAGCCTAAGCTCAGTTAACAAGAAATATTATGTAGAAAATCTTTCCAGAAGCTCTTGCAAGCAACAATCACGAAAGCGGTTTGGGAACCATCAGCGCAGATCTGCCAAGGACAAACCATCCCTGAACACCACAATTGCCTTCGACAGAATAGCCAGCTCCATGATCAAGGGAAGAACAAATGAGGTATTTACACTGACTTTTCCACAGCTTTTGACAAGATCACCAATAGTATCCTTGCAGCCAGGTTGGAAACATATGGATGTGCCAGACATGAAAGGTTGACTTGTCTGCCAGTTGGATTTTCGTAATGGTGGTTACTACTCATGTTCCTTAAAAGGTCAACACTAGGGCTGATACAATTTAACACTTCCATCAACAACCTGTATGATGTGAAGGAAAGCACCCTTTGAAAACTTGCAGGTCACGTCAAATTGGACAGAGCAAACAGAGTGACCTCAGTTGGACAGAGAAACTGGTTGGCATGAATCTGTACTGGGTTTACTTGGCAAGGAACTGTTAGCAAGAAGGGTGCGGGGTTAGGGGGGTGGCCACTGTGAGCAGAGCCCAGCAGCTGCCCCAGGTCAGAGCAGAGCCAGGTCCAGCCAGCTCCAAAAGGGACCCGCTGCTGGCCAGAGCCAAGACAGGGGGTGATGGTGGGTGGGCCTCTGGGAGAGCAAATTTAAGGAAGGGGAAAAACAGCTACGCAACAGCAGCTGGGAGAGAGGGGCGAGAACATGTGAGGGAACCAGCCCTGCAGCCCCCCAGGTGAGTGCAGCAGGAGGGCAGGAGGTGCTCCAGGCAGGCAGCAGCAGCTCCCCTGCGGCCTGTGGAGAGGCCCCTGGTGGAGCAGGCTGTCCCCCTGCAGCCCATGGGTCCCACATGGAGCAGATCTCCACGCTGCAGCCCATGGGTGGAGGAGCCCACGTGGAGCAGGTGGATGTGGCCTGGAGGAGGCTGCGGCCCATGGAGAGCCCCCGCAGGAGCAGGCCCCGGGCCGGAGCTGCAGCCCGTGGAGAGGAGCCCACGCAGGAGCAGGGGGTCTGGGGGGAGCTGCCGCCTGTGGGGCACCTGTGCTGGAGCAGTTTGCTCCTGGGGGATGGAGCCCGTGGTACGGAGCCGTGTGGGAGCAGTGCTTGGAGAGCTGCTGCCTGTGGGCAGCCCCCGCAGGCTCAGTTCAGAAGGACATCATCCTGTGGGAGGGACCCCACGGGGAGCAGGGGCAGGGAGGGACCGTGAGGGAGTGGCAGAGACAAAATAATACAGACTGACCACAGACCCCATTCCCCTGTGCCTCTCATGGGGAGGACATAGAAGAGGGTGGATGGGGGGGAAGGTGTTTTGGTTTGCTTTTAGTTTCTCTCTGTTTTAGTCTGCTAGTGACAGGCAATAAATTACATTAATCTCCCTGTGCTGAGTCTGTTCTGCCGGTGACAATAATTGGTGAGTGATGTCCCTGTCCTTATCTTAACCCTTGAGTAATTTCCGTCGTATTTTCTCCCCTTTTTCATTTACAGAGGGGGAGTGAGAGTGCAACTATGGTGGAAGTCAGCTGTCCAGCAGGATAAAACCACCAAAGAACCTCATGAGGCAAAGAAAACCTGCAAGGTCCTGTACGTGTAACTAAATAACCTCATGCAACAGCAGAGGCAGGAGACTATGCAGCAGCTGGGCAGATACGCAGAAATGGACCTGAGGGTCCTGGTGGACAGGTGAACAGGCATCAGCAATATGCCCTTGCAACAACAAGGGGCTGTATTAGCATAAGCCCAGCCTAGCTCAAGGAAAGCGATTATTTGCCTTGAGTCAGCAATTGTCAGACTGCAGCTGAAGCACTGTGCCCAGTTTTAACTCCCTAGCCTAGAATGATTATCACCATACTTAAGTAAGTTAGGGGCTAGAACACACGAGTTACAAAGAGCAGCTGAGGAAACGGTGCTTGCCTTTGCTTAGGAGAAGGTTAGGGTGAGATACTCCTGCTGTCTTCAAATATCTAAAGGGGTGTTATGGCGAAGATGGACACAGACTCTTCTCAGAAGTGCAAAAGCATAAGGAAAGACAGCCACAAAATACAACATGGAAACACTAGGTATATATTAGGAAAGAAAAAACAAACAACAACAAAAAACCACCACCAAAGCCACAATGAGTTAGTCAAAGACTGAAGCAGGTTGCCCAGAAAGATTGCAGGAATTCTATCCTTGAAGATACTTATAACTCAACTGACATGACCCTGAGCAAAATGAATAAATTTTGAACTGCCTTTTACTTCAGGCAGAGGTTTGGGCCAGGTGTCTCTGAAGTGCCTTGCAAACCAAAATTACATATACCTACAAAATGAGTGAAAAAGCAGACATTTTGTCATTAAGGAATGAAAAAAAAAAAATAAATGTTTCACAAAAAATAGGCGATTGTAATAATGGGTTATTCATAACTTCAACAACAGTACAACAGTCACGACCTTTATTCTCTTTAAGATATTCTCATGTAGGTGACAGTCATTCCTGCAAATTTGAGAAAGTAACAAACTGGTTCACTAACTACTGAAAAAAAAAAAAGAGGGAAAAATATGGGTTTTAGGAAAACCGCATTTATATAGTTGTTTGAAGAATAATAACAGGAATTGTTTGTTGAGAAACACAGGTATAAGGCTCTACCTTCAATTTCCCAACAAAAAGAAGACGGGGCCTTGCAAAGGCATTGCAACCCAGGTTCCAGTTAAAAGTCTTATACAAGCATTACTGTATTTAGAAAAACAATTTCACATTACACTGTCGGAGGATAAAGGAAAAGAAGACAGTACTGAGCAAAACAGTTGCCAATACCAACAAGAAAGTCCCTGGATTTTCCCTGGAACTCACTTTTACACCACATCATGGTTTTTACTCCAATTGCTTTATTGACACAAAAAGATTTCAAGAATGATTTATTCCTATCAGCGATAATTATGCTAATAAGCAATGCTTTGCAAAGAAAAGCCAATATTATACTAAGATTCATAATTTTCTATCAGTTTTTCTTTTCACGGCTTCTTTTAGCTTGGCACCATAGTAAAGAATTTATATTTTACGTGAACTTTATTAGAGGATAACATCATCACATCTTCAAAGTATGTTTGCCATGTCACTAGGCTACCTTCAAGAAACAGTGCTTAAAGCACAGCTACTGCTGCCACTGCAGCTCTCAAAGTCAGGAAAAAAATAGAATAATCTGGATAATTAAACTATCCCCCTTAAGAGATGTCCTTCAGAGCTGGAAAGCCATTTCATCAAGAAGAGCTAAATAAGTCGAAGTTAACATGGAGGTGAATATTTAGTTTCAAGATGCTTTCAACTGCAAGACATCCTTTGTGACCATTCAGGATAGTCCTAACAGAATACAGGCAAAAGAAAACAAGCCAAACATGTTACTTCAACCCTGCGTGCCCCACACAGTAGGGAAGCCCCCAGACGAGTAAGAGGGAGCTCTGGATCCAAGCTGAATCTCATAGCTTCACTAAATACAGTGAAATTTTAAATACTAATAGATTTTTTTTCTTTCTTTATAAAGTATTATGCAAAAGAAAAGAAAAAGGAGGTGCAAGGAATCACCACAGGTTACATTTTATGGAAAATGGGATCAATTTCACAGCATGTTACGAGAGTTTTGGAAGATTTGAGGTAATTGAATTAATGATCATCCTGTTACACAGAACTCTTTATTGGCATTCTTAGGAATATCATCGCTGTTTTACGTCTCCAAAGAAAATTAGGTCAATAAGAGTGTTAATACACATAATAAAGAAAATTAAGTTTCTTCAAAAGAATAAATAATGAAATCTCATAAAATGTATTCAAAGAGACAAAAATCGAGGTCTTTAACCTTTGGGGAAGGGGATGGTGGACATGTAAAACAGGAAAGCCTGTTCTGCTCTCTTACACTTGCTTTCTAATAATCTTAATAATGCAAAACCACACACAACAGGTAAAGAACGTGGCTCTCTTAAATGATATCCTTATGATAAGAAAGACAGGTAACACAGAAAAAGGCAGAAAATAAGTTTTCACCTTGTTTCCATCGTTGAACTGCTACTGCTGATCAAAATGTTTCTGTATCACACTAACTAGAATCTATTTAGGTTCTCCAGCTCCCTTTCACATTGGATTTACTGTCACTTCACTGCCATTAAGAGAAAAATGCCCTTAACAGATTTTACCTATTATAACAACAACAGCACGTTACTGAACTGTGCAACAAAAGAGCAAAGAGCCCCCACACCCCCCCCCCCCCCCCCCCAGAAAAAAAGAAGTTAGTATTGTCATTGATGCTGAGGAAAATCTTGAAACCATGTAGTGACAGCAAGACAATAAAGGCTTATTTTCTTGTATAATATATAAAATTAGGAGAAAAATAGTCTATTGAAACAGTTCTATACCTTAACATCCTAAACAAAACTGTGTATTTTAATAGACATTACAGACTGTCTTATCATAACTCACCTTTCCATATCAGTCTTTCTTGGTAACCTGCATTAAAAAAGGAAAAAAAAAAAAAAAGCATATTACCTACTGTCCCATTACATTTCACACATTTTAAAAGAGAAATTTTGTTAGTAACCTGCAGCTAAGTACATGAAGAACTTACACACACCTACAAAGAGTATTTCAGAGTTTGTAAAATTATAGATGTTTCCTAAATACAGTGAAATTGCATGTTTGATATCTCTAGAAAACAGCCTAGTTTAGGCCGTAGAGAGTGGGGAGAGGGGAGAATCAGGTGTGTAACAGCTGCACTGCTACCTGCCTGTACCAGTTCAGCTAGAACTGGCCAAATGAATTTAAAAGCTTGAAGAACGTTAAAATCCAAAGACTTCTGCTAAACCAGGAGGGCCACACGTACAGTACCACTACCTGCGCTTCACAATTTATGATTCTCAGTAAGCATCAGTGACAAGCGTTAATTAATTCATAGTAGCATTCCTACATCGTCTACAGCAGGTGTTAAATTTGGCTGTTTACTGACTCGCCTGAAGTGAGTTTCTCTTTCATCAGTCTCGAAGTGAAGAAATGCCATACTCCAGCGCTTTATCAGCTACCTGTGTGACAGATCCTGCTGCAGAGAGAAAACTGTATTCTCATAAACCATTACGTTCTAAAGGTGTTACAGGCACCTAATTTCAGGTAGTTTTCATTCCAGGACCAGGCTGATGCTAGTAAAGGAGCAAGAACTCATTTTGTTGGAAGGAAGACTGCTTTCCAGACAAGCTTTTTATTAGCCAAATCCACTCTTTATAGGGAAATACAGTGGAAAACTCCAGCTCACTCCACTTTTGGAGGAGACATCATGTAGCTTACAAACTACCTGGCGAATCAAAGTGCCCAAAGCATTCTCCATGTGTTCTTCAAACTACCTAGTTTAGTTTGTACCTTAATTACACTCTCAAGTCAAAAGAACCAGTCCCACACCATCAAAGAAGCATAGAACACATCAGAGGCACACGCTCCTACAACATGTACATAATCAATCGCTGTCTGCAGATACCATAAGCATGCAGGAAAGATACTGACATTTAGATACTATTCCAAAGCAAACTAAAAATCCCTATCCTTTCTACAGTTTGAACACTCTTAACCCCAAGTAAGCAAACCTCTGTTTACATACTGGCCAACTACGGTGTTTTACAAGAACTATGTGTGCTTTTTGCCTTCCCTTTGTCCTGTATGTTACTTCTTAAAACACACAAACCTCACAGGCATCTCTAAGGTTAAGCTAACTAGCAGAGAAAGAGGCTCGCTCACTGTCAGGATGCTTTCAGGAAAGCTTTTCTTGGCCCTAAAACATTCCTTTGTTTTGCCACTTCAAACACAACTATGTCAGCACAACAGACTGTGAAGCAAACATAAATATTTTCTTTTCCTCCTAAACAACCAAGTGGTGTTTCAAGGAGCGCTTAAGTCACTCCAAGAGCTGCGGCACCTGAAAACGCCTTCGTTAATGCCTTAGTTTCACGCATTTCGTGTATTTTGACATCAGTAGCAACACCACAGCTGGGCTTTCTGGCAGTCTCGCGGGGCCAACGTCGCGCATTAAGCCCACAGCGTGTATTCTTGCACTCCGCATCCCCCACGCTCCTCTCCCCTCTTTACGCCAGGGCGCTCCCCAGCACCCACCAGACCCCCGCACGCCGCCCGACAGGAGGCAGAGCTGCACCAGCCGGGCGGCAGAGGGGCGAGGAGCCCCGGAGCCCCCCGGGGCCGCGTCGGGGAGGGAGAGGGGGAGCTGGGGGGCACTCACAGGTCTGCCAGCACGGTGAGCTCGGCGTAGGTGCGGTGCAGGAGGAAGTCGATGAGGGTGCTGAGCCGGTAGCCGGGGCTGGCGGCGGCTGTCACGGCGCCGGGGGCCGGCGGGGCCGGTGCTGAGGCGGGGCCCCCGCCGGCCGGCACCAGCTGGTTGCTCTCCAGCTGCACCGGCGCCATGGCGGCGGCTGCGCCTCGAGCCCGGGCAGGAGCGAGCTCGGCAGCCCGGGGGCGGAGGAACCGGGCCCGGTCGTGGGGCGGCGGGGAGCGGAGAGGGGCAGGCGGCGCTCACAGCCCGCCGGGCGCGGGGGCCGCCGCCATCTTGGCGGCACGGAACCGGAAGCGAGGGGCCGCGGCGGACCGGAAAGGGAACCGTTCCGGCACGGCCGGGGGCGGTGCCGGCGTTTCGGGGAGGGGCGTGGCCTTCGGGAGGGGGCGTGATCTCGGTCTCAGGGGAGGCGTGGCCTGGGGAGGGGCGTGGTATCCCGGAGGCGGCGGGGCTTGAGGGGGCCGGCGGTTGCGGCCGTTGGCGGTGGCCGTTGCGGGGAGCTCGCGCCGCCGCCGAGCCGTTGGGGCGGGGCCGCCTGAGGGGAAATGGCGGCGCGCAGAGCCCGGGGGAAGATGTGGGGGGAGAGGGGGCACTGGGGGTGTCGGTGCTCACCGGGGGGAGCTGTTCCGAGGCGCGTTGTCGTGTTTTTGGCTTCCCCAGCAGCCGGTGTTTTTTGGGGTGGGGGAGAAGGAACTGTAAAGAGCTGAGCGTGGGGTGTTTTTGTGTGCTGGTTGGCAAAGCGCACTGGGTAAGCGGTATAAATCCCGAGGGGGAGTTCGTTAACGGCTCTCTTGAGTGTTAAACTGTAAATTTTTGCCGTGTGACTACAAATAGATCCCTATAGTAGACGTAATATAGGCAATAAATACCCAAACCTTTAACAGATATTAAAACATTATCGCTTCTCCAAGTTTTTTAAAATAAACTCTTACTTGTTTTATAAAATGCAGACTTAAAAATCTCTTCTTAACTATCTCTTTCCAAGAGGACAGTAAGCAATAAAAGGCAACGTTATATTATTATTATTTTTCCAACGTGAGAAATGTGTAATCAACAGTTTAATCAAATAAATATGCATCTATGCCAGGAGCGAGAAGAGTCAGTTTTGTTCCTACAGGGAGTGCTCATTGCACCAGGTTACGAGCCTGTTGCCAGCTCACAAGGAGCAGCTTCACTGGCAGGCGATCTCTGCCATAACCACTGTGGAATCACAGAATCATTAAGGTTGGAAAAGCCATCCAAGATCAGGTCCAACCATCTCCCTACCACCAATGTCACCCACTAACCCCTAAGCACCACATCCGACCTTTCCTTGAACACCCCTAGGGATGGTGACTCCACCACCTCCCTGGGCAGCCCGTCCCAATGCCTGACTGCTCTTTCTGAGAAGAAATGTCTCCTCATTTCCAACCTGAACCTCCCCTGGCGCAACTTGAGGCCATTCCCTCTCGTCCTATCACTAGTTATCTGTGAGAAGAGGCCGACCCCCAGCTCCCCACACCTTCCTTTCAGGTAGCTGCAGAGACTAAACAACTCCGGTTCCCTTGGCCACTCGTCAAGGCAGTACGTTGAGCAAGGCAGGCTGGCTCCATCCTGTGCATCCACCTGGAGCAGAGCGTGGGTAAGGAAGGGCTGGATTGCTGAAGTGGTAAGCTGTGCCAGCCCCACTACTGGGTGCTGTGCTCTGCAAAAATTAATTTTATAGACTGCTTCTGTGGGACTGAGACAGATGTACAATCGTTAGACTGGCAGGTGGGTGCTGCTGTTTTTTGGGGATTTTTTTATTCCTAAAACCCTTAAAATATATCCAGAGCTACGTTTTAATCCTCCTTTACCCCCCCATACAGGTGAAAGAAATGCCTGCTTTGCGCTGTTAAAATTATAAAGGATGGAACGATGAATACTATTGGGATTATATTGTGAAGCAAACAGGTGTGTTTTGCTTGGTGCGTGTTGTAAGTTCTTGCAAAGATGTGTTTTTCCAAATGTATGAAAAACTATTTTCCCCTCTATGTGCATGAATAAATGTCATTTACCCATTTTATGGCCAACTGGTTGCGTTACTGAAGAAAATGCCAACTTCAACATGCACTGGAATGTGATTAGGCTGTATATTGTAAGACCTATAACTTAGAAATACAGGCTGCTTTTTATTCTTTCTTTTTCTTCCCATCTCTTCTCTTACAATTTAGTCCAGAATAAAATTCCCATTGATTTCAGTAGTGCAGGCTGTGACTTTTTGATGAGGCAGGTGGAAAATTGTGATGGGATCTGACTTTGCCCCTGCTAGTGCTATTCCTCTAGTCCTGGTGAACTCTCCAGCTTTGCTGGAGAGGGGTGGAGGAGGCTGCCTTTTTCCATTTATCCTGGAGAGGAGAAGGTTGATCAGAGCTGCTGCAGGGATCACACCGAGCTCTCCTCTCACGTGGCTGCCAAGGAAAGAAGCCCTTGATGCTGTTTTCAAGGAACTGAAGCTCAAGGCTTATGCTTGTGGGCAGACAACAATGGTCCTGTTGGGAGACTCTGCAAGATTTGTTGTTTTGACGGTAAGCTGGAGATGAATATTAGGAGCTCAAAAATCGAGTGACTGGCCTACACAGTACTCATGAAAAAAGAAACCTACGTCTATGTGGTTTTGCTTCTTGTTGCCTCTCTGAGGTTGGCAGCGCTCACATCCTTTATGCAACCACTTCTAAGAAGAATGAGCATTGTATCTAAACTTAAAGCCCCACCTTAAAGAAAATGGAAATAAGTTTCCCAAGTCTTTTGGGGTGGCGAAGGCAAAACTATAGGAGGGAGAAAGCAGGGGCTGTTGGGGTTACTGTAAAGGTACCAGGATTTTGGGGGCAAAGAAAACTCCACACGTGTTCTGAGAAAGACCTGATGAATTGCACAGCTGTGAGGGAGACTTTAGATAACCTCTGTGTAATCCACCATTCTCCCTGAGGTTGATGAACAGAGTTTTGGATTTATCAAGTTCTAAAAAAGGACAACAAAGCTTCACTTCTGGCTGGGGCTGTTGGTTCCTGCCATCTCACAGATACTCAATTTCTTAACATTTAATTTCATGAATGATAAATGGTATATCTGGTTGTGGACTGCAGCTGTGGGCTGCAGATCAGGCCTGCAGTCATATCTGCAAATTTTTTGCTTGTAGATAGCAAAATGCCTTAATATTTCAAGATAAATAGCATTCTCTAGTTGCAGTTCTCCAAATAAAAAAAAAATGGGCTCCCAATACAATATAATGGTGCATTTAAGCAGAACAGTCAAGCAGAAGCAATGAAAAAGGATGACAATTAATCCAAATTACATTTTTTGGTACAGTAATATGTATCTTGGGAGATAGATTGGGAGTTAAATAATTTTGCAGTTAGCAAGTGTAAGAGGATAACTCGGCATAAGATATAATCTGATTTCATTTGACAGGTGTAGTTTATTTTTCTCTTTATTGTTAAACAACTGTAGTTGGTCTGTTTCTGTAGTGCCTTGTTACTGTGATCATGATAGTTTACTGAAACTTCTGAATTTGCTGTTGAATAATTCAAAAGCAGTGAAATTTTAACAGTCCAAGATTACTGTTGCACTTCCCTGTTGGCTTTTTTGCTAAGAGAGAGGCAGTGTCCTTTTGTGGAGAGGAGGAGGGTGGCTGCTGCATTCACGTGGGTTTTTCAGCCCAGTTAAAGACAGATTTCTATTGTATTTTCAATTGAATCTGTTCTCTTAATTCAGCAGTTTTCAATTTTCCACCATGTAAAGCCGACAACAAATTTTCCAGCAGGAATGTGATGAAACCGGACCTGGAAGCCCCATGCATGCAGTTGTGTCTCACCTTGAGCTTTCTGCAGGCAGGCAGTACCTCACACACTCATGCAGCACACTGCTGGGACTTGTGTCCAGCTCTGCAACCTCCTGGTGTGCAGGGCACTGCTGGACACTGCATTTAGCGTGGTGCGGAGCTCTGCCTGGCTCACATGGAGCCCAGGCAAGGTGTTAGTGCTGCAGAGGAGCCAGGGGACGTGCCTGGCAGGAAAGTCTGCTGCGCACACGGGAAAAAAAGTGATGCCCTCACAGGGCACTGCATTCTGTCCCCTCGTTGCAGAACAGGACAGATCAACCACTGTGGTGACTGGCACTCCACAGAAAAAGTACCTGAAAGACATGGGGAAGCGTTTCTCAGCAGAGGCTTCATTCTGCTCACATGCCTTTGATAGGGGTGGTTTTCCTCTTGCTGTCACCAGCATTGCTGGCTTGCCTACAGCCCTTGCCTAGTTGCAGTGGAGCCCTGCCGGTTTATGGCCAGACTAAAACGTGCTCAGCCAGATGTCAGCCTGGCCAGCTGCTGCAGTGTGCATCCCATCCTCCGCTGTGTGGTAGATGTCTGTTGCTAGCGACGTGGTAGTCTACCATGTTACAATGAGTGTACTGCTGTTGTAACTGCTTAGTATGGCTTAAAGGAGGTTTGTGCTCAAAGGAGGATCGAGCATTCCCGCTGCCAGCAGTACACCAAGGAATCGGAACACCACGTTCTCCTTCCAACACTATTATTAACGTTCCTTGTGACTCCAGGCAAACCACTTCCTCTCTCTGTGCCTTGACTTCCCCACTTGTGAAATAGCTACGGTAATGATTGCAATTAATATTTACTCAAGCGTGCAGGTAAATATTGTAAATTGGCTCCTCATTGTTACCATAATGGTAAGCCTAGAAGCCTGCACTCAGAGAGGGATTTGTTGGTCAACTAAAACCTGTTGCTATTCAGCCATGGAGCTAACTGTGATAGAGCCAAAAGGAGGACAGCAGATGACTTGGTTTCCAGAAGAGTTAGACATTTAATGTTCTTTGGAGCTGTGGGATAAATCTTCAGTGGGAGGTAGGCAAATCTTATTGCACTCTGAGACAGCCTCCTAGCCATTCTGTGCTTGTATGCTTTGGAGTTTGGACGTTCTGTTTGTCTGTCAAACTTTTTTAATTAGAGAACTATCTAATCATGTGGATGATAACCACACAGTCCTCCTGGACTTGACATTTAAGCATTCTTTTAATAGTAAAAAAAAAAAAAAAAAAAAAAAAAAAGAATAGCACACATATTATATAGTGCAAAGATTTTTTGTTAATCAGTTGATTTATAAAATGTTGTGACATTTCACAATATTATATCCAAATGCCTATATGATATGAATTATGAGTAATAAAAGTTGTGTATCTTCCATCCTTTTCAGAAGACATCAGAGAATCGTATATATTGTGGGTGAGTTTGCATCTGTAGTGCTGCGTATCATGAACTTACAACGCTTCAGCCTTGCATTCAATAAAAGCTGAAGTACGTATTTAAATTCTAATGAGATAACATGCATCATTATGCATTAAACACATAACCAGTATCCAAAAATATTTAGCCTTTTCCATTTTAGCACTTGCTTGAACGTAAGTATTTTCTGTTTTGATAGAAGACCAATTGAAAAATATTGATGACCTGGTAATCACAAAATAAGGAAGAACAAATGAATTGTATTATGGCTTATGTTTTTATCAGTGATTGCATTATTTTTGACAGTTCAGTGCTTCATGACAAATCACTGGTTTGTGACTGTACGGGGCAATTGTACCTACAGTGGAGCACACTTTGCAAAAGTGTATTTGTGTGTGTTACAGGAAGGGGGCTCATAGCTGGTTACTGCACAAGTGCTCTGCTTTTTTCCTTTATTGAAAGGGTTACAGAGGGAACCAATTTTTGAAAAAAAAAAGTTTTAAATAATAATGTTATTTCTCTTTTTTTGATCTGCTTTGTTCGTATGATTAAGTTTGTCAACTATTTATGGAATGGAAGAAAATATATAGTAGCAGCTTGAAAGTTCTCTGGCAGTCATTCATGCTTTGTAAAACAGTGTGCCACTGTGAGATAGAGCATCTCTTGTACAGTGTGTAGTAAAGTACCCTACAGTTCTAATTATATGTTGTGAACAACTTAAGAAAAGAAACATTCTCCAAGTCATAAAATAGAATCTTTGATTTTATTTGAATTTACAAAAGTCCCCTTTCTTATAATAACACAAAAATTGATTATTTTTTAAATGCTGAACATAGCCTTATTGGTCTGAGCTTCTTTTTGGGTTTCTTTACTAACAATGTTGATGTATGCTGTAAATTTTAAATTGGTTTGGCTCTGTCAGACTGGAATTAAAGCTAGCTAAAGGTCTTGTTATCCTCAAAAGAGTGTATTTTCATTATTATTATAATTCAGTTAATTACAACTCAATTTACTATTTCAACCATACAAGATGCATTTTTCTGTGGGTAAAAATGCTTTGTCCACAAGTAATTCTGAAATGGGAGCAAAACAGTAACATCCTTTCTGGACCCCTCATCTTTGAAAAGCTAACAAAGGAGAAAGAATCCCTGATCTAACTCGTGGCAGTGAAGCGATGAATTGCCCTGTTCAGTCATTGCCTCAAACAAGTTGACAATATCATCCATAATCTGCGATTCTTCCCTGTCTAACACTTCCTGAGTGTTACTCACAGAGCTTGAAAAAATAAACATATGACAGAAAAATGCAAAGCAAACACTTATTTCAGCATGAAAGTACTTTTGGCAAAAAGAATTTATGTGCACAAACACCTAAAGAGATGGAAAGACTATCGGGAAGTAGATCTGATTAGTCATACCCAGTGGGAGAAGGACTGCAGCTGTGAGGTATTCTGTCCTTAACTTAGAAATAGACAGCTCGATTGTATTTATCTGCTGCTGGCTAACACATTCAGACAGTGCAAACTCTTGCAATCTTCTAAGACAAGGGTAGGTATCAGAACATACTTAATTGTAAGTGCTTTGTAGATCTGCAGCTGTGGTCAGATAGCGTTTAAATGCTGATCCTCACACTTGCTCAAAAGTAAGGACATCCTTAGAGAATTATTCCTGAGCTGTCATCCTCCACACAGACTTTGGAGGTGAAAAGAATTGTCTAAATATCTAGGCGAAGATGCTATCCAAAAAGTTCTTGCACAGCTCCAAAAAGTTCTTGCACAGCTTCTAGAATCGCCTTTTTTATTTTTTTAATTTTTTTATTTTTTTTTTCTTTCCCTGAAAGGGTAAATTAGCACTTTTATAGAAGTTAGGAGAAACTTATCTGAACTCTACCTCTGTCAAAAAAACTCCAAGATGTCAGCTTTGACAAAAGGGCTGCGAGAATGGGTTTGACTCCAAAGACTGAAGAGCTGTTTAGCTGTGAGACTGCAGACTTGGTGGACTGTTAGTGAACTCCGGGTGCTCTTCCATGTCGGGCCTGTTAAAATTGAAAGAAAAGTACAGTGAAAAGGCAGAATGTTACATCTGTAGCAGCGCAGGAACACTCGTCCTGTGGAGTATTACGGTGTATTTTGCTTATGGACAAGAGGAGCAGGTTGTTCTCAGCAGTCGTTGGAGCACATAGAAAGCAATTCCAGTCAGTGCTAGTTTTGGAGGATAATGGAGGTTGAGGGTGGAATCACCTCCATGTAAGGATCCCAGTTCTCCAGGAAGCACAAACTTCTTATACCAAACTAATTGTTGCCTATTGTGCCAGAGGGATATATGGCATGTTGCATGGGATCAGGCAGCACATAGCCTAGTAGTTGTTTAAGTGGGGCACAGACCACATGTTGAGGTTTGCATATATCTCACCATACATGCACCTTACAATTTATCTTAGAAGAAGAAGGTTCCCAGCCCTGCTGATTGCAAAGATAATTGACAGCCAGTGGCATGTTGTAGTGCTGTCCAAGTTTACAAAATGCTAAAAATTGTTACCTTTCTGCGTAGCTGGAGAATGCAGAAGGTATGGTAGAATCTCACTATATCCCAGTGTTTCATTTTAAGTTGAGGTTTAGCCAGGAAGGCTGTAGCCCCTTCTGTCCTTTGTTTGTTTGTGTTTTAGAAAATGATCTGAGCATGAAAATGGGTGCTTCTTGTGAAAAAGCTTTATCAACAGAAAATACAGCACTGTACAATGGCACTGTACCACACACTGAATAAATCGTGGGGAAATGACTGAGCTGCACCTCTGTACGTCACGCATTAAAATTGTTTCCTTCAGGCTTGAGAGCATGACTGGAAAGAAGAGCAATAGTAAAGCTATCTCTCTCCCTCTAGTGCCTACAAAGCCAGACTTTTCAGTGTGACAGCTCAAAGTAAGACTGAAAGAGATGGAAAAAAATTGTGTCTTTTTGCAGTGTATTTAGGACAAGCAAAAGAACATTCACAGCTAATTTTAAGCAGCCTTCAGAATGCAGTGTAACACCTTATTAACTCACTTGTACTTAATCTATTGCATTCTGGTATTTTTAGAAGATGTCATGCAATTCAGCAGTACTTTCAGACCATATCTTCTTTGTAGTGGATGACACCGCTCTATTTCTCATTTTAATATAGAATTAGCTTTGACAATAAGCATAGTTCACACACAAAGTTTTCACTAAAAAAAAAATAAAAAATAAAAAAAAGCTCACTAAAAAAAGTTTTCACTGATTTCACTAAATTAATTTAGAAATGACATTAAAAATGCCCATTTTTCCTTCCCTTCCCCCTACCATGGCATTTTTTAGCTGGCTGAATGTCTTTGGTTGCAATGTAGAATGAACAGGTAAAAGCCCACCTTCCCCACTTGCCCATGTCTAATCCTTTGCAAAGCAATGAGAGTTCTGTCTACTTGAACCTCTTGCAATCTGAAACTGTAGGAGGGTGAAGTCACCTTCACAGATTTAGGGCTCTTTGCCAGAGGGTTAGCTCCCTTGACCAGAGCTAACAAGTAGCAAGCAGCCCTGCAAGTACCTCATCACAACAATTTGAATGGATGCCCTTTGAGTCTTTTGAAGGTAGTGCTTCTTTGTTTATTACCATGTATCTTATTTTCTTTGATCATATGGAAACTTGGGGCATAGTTGTATTAAGTCCTGTAAACAGTCCTATTTTGTCTGCATATAGTTTTATCTTCCAGCCAGGAGACATACGTTAGCTTTGGGCTGCCTCTCATGGGTTGAAAAGGAAAACAAAGTCCTCTAAGCCATGGTTTCTCATTGCTGTGTATTATCTAATCGTAGTTCTCTGAAACAGGCCTTTGGAAACATGTTCTCTGTACCAGTACATGAACTGTACTTATCAGACAGTTTGTGTTAAGTCCACTCAGGAACAGAGAGAAACCTGCAGGGGTCTTTTTGATTATTATTTTTTTCTTATTTTTTTCTTATTTTTTTTTTTTTTCTGAATCTATAAAGCATTTACTTATAGACATACAAAACAAAACAAAACAAACAAACAAACAAAAACTCTCTCTCTAATGTCTCCTAGAGCAATAGTCAGAGGTACAGTATATAAAATACCACCGTATCAAGATGTAAGAATTTAGAACAAGGTACAGTAATGCCCCATTGAAATGCCCATTGAAATATTTATTTTAGGAAACATTCAGAAACAAACAAAACAAAAACAAAACAAACAAAAAAATTTCCTCTTCCTTTGGCTTGGTAGAATGTAGATAAAGAGAGAACTAACATTTCTAGGGATGGTTTTGTGCACATAGGAAAGATGCTGGGAAATCAGTGAACATATGCACTTAAAATATGGTTATTCCGTGCCTTTCCTTGCATAGATCCCTTCATTCCACAGTAAGAGTGTCCTCTTCCAGTTCAATTTATCTGTTTCCAAAGGGTGAAAGAAATGAGACCACATGATGATCTAACACAGAATACCTGCTGCAGAATAGCTGATCAGACCCATTTCTCTACACAAAGAAGTTCTAGTTTAACTGCAGTTAGTGCAATCAGAAAAGAGCAACAGACCTCTGCATGAGGCATGTATCAGTCTAAAATGTGACAAGAATACAAAACTTCCCCCAAAAGTGTTATCTCAGCTCTCGTCTGAAGTTGTCCCTTCATTTTACCTTAAAGTTTGTCTGTTAAAGAGATTCACAACTTATATTTGTATTACATTGCTAATTTCTTCATAACATTTCATTATATGAGGAATTTGTTCCTACAACATCACTGTGGTGGTAATTGTGTAGCCAGCTCTTGGAAAGAGAGGCAAAAGGACAAGTGAATGAATATGCAAATGCTTATCATTTTTAAGTATTTTACATGGCTGCTTGAGTATGGGAGAACTTAAATTCTTCACATGCTCTGGACTGTATCTAATTTTGATGGCCAAATGAGCTGATGTGAATACTGCTACTGTACAGCCACACAGATACAGGTAGTGGAAGCGTGTGTGTACACAGTACATAGCAGCAGGAAGTGCTGAGCTTGACTGGGGCCATTATTCTCTCCTATAATAACAACCATAAATCACAATTTCAGAAAGTGCAGGGGAAGTAGCAAAGAGCAATGCAGATGGGGGCTGTCATGTCCCCTCTCCCCCTGTGAAGAAGGAAAGCCTGTCTTCTCTCCCAGAACAATTTCATTCAATAGTCTGTTTGGTCCCTCCCTTCAGGGCACAATTTCATTTTCAAACACAGAGCTTACTAACTATCTTGAAGCAACTGACTTCCCAAAGCAGAGCACTCTCCACTTGGTCTTTCTTCCATCTGACTCCAGTCTCATTGTGTCAGAAGGCTTTTAAAATGTGGCTGAAGACATGTGATCCATAACTTGTCAAGGCTGATGGGAATCTGATGGGAATGAGAGCTAACTAGGATACTAATTAGGCCACTGGAAGAACTCTAGTTTAAGGAGTCTTACAAAAAGGTGCCTTGTATTAAACCTATTGTTAGGGCAAGAACTTACCTCTTCATTATCTGTAGTTCAGACTTCGTGTCTGCATGCATTCTGAGTGTAAAAAGTTACAATGAAAATAGGAAATAAATATATTTCTGCTTAACCCATGAAGACAGGCACACATCCTCTGGATGTGTGCACTCCACGTGTGCTTCCATCGGAGCTGGAGGGGCTGTGGCAGAGCACATCATTTCTCCCTGTCATATGAGAAGCAGAAATGACAAAAGCATTTGCAGTACGTTGCTAGGAGAATGCTGTGAGATGACATATGTACACTCAGAAATTACTCTTCTGAACAGAGAAAGTTTAGTTTCTGGGATTGCTGTTTCTGTGTTTGTGTCCATTGATAAAAGGAAGGAAATTGCCTTCATGTTAGAGAAGGGAGGAGTATGGATTCAGCAGGGCCAAACTAATAATCAAAGGTGAAGGGAGTAGGGAGAAGTCTTTTTTGTTTTGAAAGAACAATGGTCAATGAGTTCATTACCCAAAAGGTCTTGCTTTTTATTTCTTTGTGTAATCTGTATTTCACAGATTTACAGAGTATAAGATTATCTCCTCTGAACTTCTATACGAACCCTGTTACTGAGCCTCACATGTTCAAATACCTTGTCTTTGACATTATGTGTCTTGAAGAAAGTGTCCTGTCTTGGTCTGAAAATACCAAAAGATGGAACAGCCAAGATTTTACTTACAGTTTTGTTTCAGAGAGGAAACACTTTCAGATTTTGAGTACCGTGCTGCTGTTAGCTCTGCTTTTGCAGTCCTCCAAAACAGGGTAGGTCATATTTGATAATGCTTTTCAGTGCTTCACATATTTGGCTTAACATCCCTAGAGACAGATTATCCTAGACGTCTAGAGGTGCTGTGCATGAAGGGGCACTCTATAACACCCTCATGCTCCGAATTCTAGTAGAACATGACAGAGAAGTATGGAAGGGAAAGAAAGGGAAAAAAAAAATCATTGCTGCATAGCCAGAGAAACAGTTCCTCTGTTTCTAGGCATCTAGATTATACTCCCATCAGCAGAGACAAACTGAGCTGTTCTGACCACTTTTTTACTGCGAAAATGGTCGGTCCTCCTTGCTCTTCACACTCCCTCCTACATGATCCTGACTTACCCTTGGGCTGATGTTTATATTCACTGAGCTGATTCCTCTTATTAACCCGGCAGAAAACTGTCCCCTTTTAAGTTCTCTGCATTTATTTTCTGCCAGTTCAGTGAAGAGTTAGGTGAGTGTAAAACATGCTGCAAGGAAGCATGGGTGAGGAACACGGGTGCAATTAGGAGAAGGAAGAGGGAAAAAGGAAAAAGCAAGATGAAAGAACAGGGTTGCTTCTTTCTATGACAAAAAGCCTTAAGATCAGCCAAACTTACTTTGTTTAATTGCATCATTAGGAAGCTAAATTGATAGAATCATAGAATGGTTTGGGTTGGAAGGGACCTTAAAGATCATCTAGTTCCATCCCCATGCCATGGGCAGGGACACCTCCCACCAGACCAGGTTGCCCAAGGCCCCATCCAGCCTGGCCTTAAACACCTCCAGGGATGGGGCATCCACAGCTTCTCTGGGCAGCCTGTGCCAGTGCCTCACCACCCCCTGAGTAAATAATTTCTTTCTTATATCTCATCTATATCTACCTTTTTTAGTTTAAACACATTACTCCTTGTCCTTTAAGGGATGGTCAAAAAGGAAGTAGCCCAATTTGGACAGATAGGTTAGGCAATGTAAATATGCCTGTTCTTTACTGCAAAGATCACTGTGGAATAAAGATTTAAAATACAGTTAATGTCTACATGCTTGGAAAACCAAAATAATGGTCTCTAGTTTAGATCTCTAAAAGGCAGTCCGTAAAGGCCCCGACTACAATCAGAAAGACCATGTAAGTCCAGACAGTAGAGCAACTACAGAAGCACCAGGTAAATCAGCTATGTGAGGTTTTGTCTCAGGCAAGAAGGTTTGTGAAGCTTATGTTACTTGGCATTTGCATAGGCTCTGTCTGAGGAGAAAATCAGGAGCAATCTTCCAGTGTGCAGCTTGCTTCCACCAGCGGAGTTTCCCCTGCCACTCCCTGCATGCCACCAGCTCTCTCCCTAACTTTGCTTTTCTCTTGCTCTTTCCACTTCCGCCATTATTTGTAAAAACTACTATTGAAAGTGACCTACATAAATAAATAAATTGAATGAATAAATTATGAGGGAGAGAATGAATGTGTGAGTGTGTGTAGGTGGATGACACAGAGAACCAGGCTGGTGGGAGCAGCAGGAGCTATCAGCTCATTTGCTGTCAGCGGCAGAGCCCCAGGAAGGGTAAGGACATTAAGTACCTGATCATGCAAGGTGCTGAGTGCCTTCATCTTCTGTCAGTTTTGGTGGTAATTGAAAGCATTTCCATACCTTGTCAGTAGAGGCTTCAAGGAAGGAAGAAGAGGGCAGCAGCCTAAACCTGTGGTTTTCAGTCTTTTTTTAGTTTGCAGTTCCCTAAGGATTTCCCCCCTGTAAAGAATCTTAACTGAGTGACATAGGTTCCGTTTTTATATTAAAAAAAAACTTTCATGGAGCCTTTTAAAATAACCAATGGACCATCAGCAGCCTGTGCAACTGAATTATTGGCCTTCACAAAGCAGCTAAGCAACACCAGAGAAACTTCTCTCTTGCAAGAGCAAGTCTGGAAGTGTCATTTCAAAGTTGATACCGGTTGTGTCCTCTCAGGGACGATCTCTCCATGGAAGACACCAGACATTATGTTCATCAAATAGCCGAGCCACTGGCCCCTTGCCACACCACCTAACCCTAGGACATTTTCGGTGCATGATCATGAGGCGAGCTCTGCAGTGCAGAGGGATGCACTGCACCCTGTTAATGTGCCACAACTTGCCCCAGAGCTGAAATGTGCCGATTTTTCTGTGCTGTGGAGCCACACATGCCAGCAGCTTTGCCCTTCAGGCCAGGGCATGTACACCTGGAATTCAACTGTTCGCAGAAAGACAATTTTGTTATTAAATGGATAAATATAGGAAAAAATGTGTTTTACTTGCCAGCGGTGTTTGCAGTAAGTATTTAGTAACACTGACACTGCAGCAATCCTCTTTTTTTTCTGAAGTAGTTTAAGCCTTTGTATGATATTTCCACAGTATAAGGTTATGTTAATGTACTTGGTAGTCTGAGGAGCATTTTAAAGAATGCTTGGAGATGTGTGTGTACATCTACTTATTTTGTATGAGTGCAATTCCCTCTCACCTTTTCTAAGCATGTGGCTCTTTGGCACTCTTCATAGGAGTCTAGGTATCCCTCACAACTGGTAAATAATAGCGCTAGAGCTAACAAAATAGTCTTCTCAACTTTGTTTCTGATCCCTTCTCAAAAGTCCAGCTCTTGGTCTGACATAACTGTACTCTATATCTGTCCCTTGGAGTTGTCGTGGGAGACCCAAATGATACACTGTGCAGTCAACCCTTAGGTAGATTACCCACTCCCCTAGAAAGCACTGGAAAGGAAAATACGATTTTTCAATTTCTCAAAGCATTCAGGGCAGCAGCAGAGAAGATAATGAGACATAAAGGATGAAGCATTGTTTGTTGCTGGCTGTGCTGTTGAGAAGATGCGAGGTTCTGAATCCATATCCACTTTAGACTTGGCAATTCCATATGCAGGAGCAGAGAATAATACAGCACAGGATTCATAAATATGCTTATAACTCAGGTCAAGTCAAAATCCCTCAAAGAGTAAGAAAGGGGCATGGTCTGCCTATCAGTCACAGGTAGCACAGTCTCTACAGTGATTATTCTTAATCAACACGTTATTCATCTGCGTGGCGCTGTTAACATACCAAGCAGGCCTGGCTGTATCTGGCTGTTATTGACAGCCAGTCCAGTGACCGAGTCTAGGGCTTGTTGCAGATGTGTGTGTAAGCTCAAGGTTACCTGTGTTAACACAGGAAGAAGAAGGAGAGAATTAAAAGGAAATTTGGGCAGTCACACTAGAGCCTCGTTAATGTGAATCTATGAGACCCCAGAATGTCTTGTAAATGTCACTGCTGAGTGAAATGCCACCAGCTTTCTGTATCCTTTCTTGTCTTGGACATTTTCTGTCATTTTTCACAGCATAATGTCTTGAAACAATGGAAGAGAAAGCAAGTCTTGGCCATAGGGTAAAGAAGGCAGCAGTAAAAATGCTGCCCTCTGAGAGACCATGCATGTTATCTTCTATTTGAACTCTTTCTCAGGTGGCCAACAAAAGAAATAATATCTACATGACACAGAACCCCGCATCCCCTTTTCAGAGAGGACTGAGCCCTACAAGTACTTAAGGCCTCACTGAGAGTCAGTGGGCCAGATCTTACAGAATATTTAGGTCAAAGACCAAGCATACGCTTAGCAGGATTTCTAGAAGGATTTAATTACTTAAGGATCGCAGTGATCTAAGAGTAGTTGCCTAACTATGTAAGTACTTTTATAAACCTACCAAGTATGCACATGTATATGTAGATGTCTAAACATATATATATATATTTGTACGACACTTAAAAACTCTGAAAATAAGGCTTACTACCCAGCTCCAGTCCATTCAGACTGTACAGTTTGCTAACGTGGCACTGCCTCTCAGCAGGGGCTGGCACAACACGGAGCTAACTCAGACACATGACTTCTCAACCAGAACTGCACTTGTATGCTTTTGAAAATGCTACCTTATCTAGCTAGAACAAAACAAGCGGAGTGAGCAACCCACTCTATCAGTGCCCTCTGCTCCTTCGGGTAAGGATTATCGTCACTTCATTGCACTTAATACAGCCTCGATGGAAAACAAATGAGGTAACTGCTCAGCACTTTTGTCCAAGAATATCATTGCCAGCTTCCTGTGTTTCTCAATTCTTGAATCTAAACAAAATTAAAACAAAACCAAGGCAATTAAAAGGTGCAGAGATAACATTTACTTGCAGTGCTTTGTGAATTTAAATAATTCAATCTGCCTTAGCTACCTTGCCTGATAATCAGAGCAGCAATACAGAATAGTACGTGCTTCCTTTCACCTGTACTCTTTCCATCAATGCTGCAATCCAGTACCCAGAGTACCATCCTGAATACAGATTTTCTTTTTCCTGCTATGCTTATTTCCTTTAAGGCATTATTTTTTCTTTTTTTTGTGTGTGTTCATGGACTGAAAGACTTACCAACACCAGCTAAGATTCACTTAATATGCCTAACATAAGCCGAACAGTATCCTGTCCTGTCACTCCATTCCATAGTCTTTTCTTTGAAGGAATTGTTTATAGCTGCAATTATTTGCATTATCTGCATAAATATGTAGAAAATGCAGTAGTCTGGTAGTCAGGCATTGCTGTAATCTATTTCAAATTTTAACTCGATAAGCGAGTTCTTCAGCTGCCCAGTTGGATTTTTGTTTTGTTTCTCCCTTTGTCTCTCCTGAGGTAATATCCCTGGGAAGCAGCAGCACAGCACCACCTCGGGCTGGATGCTGCACTCCCTGTGCATGCAGATCATGCCGAGGAGTCAAGGGAAATCTGCACCTACTAGGCCTGCAGAGTCAGTCCCAGGTGCCAAATGTTGAGATAAGTACCATACAGCAAGTCTTTGAATTTTCATTTTTCATTCATTAAAGGACAGTTGGAATGAAAGAAACTCCATTCTCACCCTCCTGAGGCCTGTCACACTCATCCATGTCTGCGCTCACACTGCTGCCTTTAAAGTGAGTACTCTGGGATGTAACAGCACAGTAAGCAGAGAACCATACCATGTTTACCTGGATTGTGGGGTGCATTTTTATGGATCCTGCTGCAGAAGGATCCTTCCTATTTTCTTTAGGTTTTAGTATCTTGCAAAAATATGTCTTCTCCTTCCTCTGTTCATCAAAAATCCCTGACATTAAGCAAAATGTTTCTCTTATTAATCCCCATGGGTACAGATTGCTGCAGATTTGCTGCTGGGTATCTTGGCTTTTCCCAAGATCACTAAAAGCACTTATTCTGAACGTGCTTATCTACCTGTAGGAGTACGGTCCTAGGCTGCCATAACCTTCCCATAGGCAAGACTCAGTGCAATAGCCAGCCGTCATCTGTTCAGTCTGAGGTTACCGGACACTCTCAAGTGCTGGTGGAGAGAGTGCAGGGAAAAATGTCAAAGGTGCCTGGTGAATGCAAAGCAGTCACGTGGGTATTACCTCTTGGATGCATAAACTAATAATAGCAAAGGAAAAAATGCCTTTACTCACTGGAGAGACTGTGGCATGGCATGGCCAACTCACCCACAGTCCTGAAATCAAGTGAAGAAAAGGAAGAGCTTGCATTTCTTTCTTCTTCTTGATGTTTACAAACCGTCTTTAACACACTCCAGTGCTCCTTATTCCATTTCTGATAGATGTGCAACAGCATGGAAAGCCTAGCTTTGTACAACTTCCATGCTAACAGGAACTTCATCTGGGACATCCAGGGTTTTATGCCCACGATATTGGCACATCAGTGTGTGACAATGGAGAACATCCTGCCTGCAGCAAGATGTTAAAAGAACTTCAACTCATTCTTAGTATTGTTATCATTCAACAAATGTACACTTTTTAAATTTTAGTACTTGCCTAAGAGTAGAATGGGTTTTAAATTTTTTAAAATATATATATATATTTTTTTTTTTTCTGTTTCTTTTTCTGTGTCTTGGCTAGCATTTGCCAACTTGCAAGCAAACCTTGTTTCATTCTGGCAGGTTATGTCTAAATGTAATGGGCACCACCTGGGATGATGGGGCCATTATCAATGTATACATGCATGCACTTTATTCGTGGAAAGAGCAGTGTCAGCTGCTAGGGACAGTCCTTTCTCTGTCATTGAACAAATGGCTAGGGACAGTCCCCTCGCAGAGTAAGACTCTCAGGAGTTGTCCTTGAACTCTTGAACTTAAAGAGTAGCATTCACCTTCTCTGGCCAAAGTGGTCTCTGGACTTCAGGGGAGAATGTAGAAATGCATACAGGTCAAAAGCAATGGACAAATGTCATCCTTGCAGTTTGCCAGCAGATGTTTGTTCCTGTAAAAAGAGTGTTTTCGTGGTTCTGGAAATCTGTGCCAGGAATGTAAGAACAGGCAAATGCTTGAGCTGCAGACTGCCAGAGACAAGAAAATCAGGAATATGCTTGCCCTCTTTATAAACTTTTCTAGGCATCCAGTTTTGACCATTATTGGTGAAAGGGGTGCTGGGCTAGGTAGTGTATAGGTCTAACTCAGTGAGATATTTGTTACTGGATATGCAGTGGTTAATCACTGTAGAAACAATGTGATCAGGAAGCAATTAATTCATGTATTTTTGCATCTCCATTGGCTTTCAGCTGAGATGGTAGGTCTCTGACCCAAATCAGGCCAGCAGCTGAGAAATGTTTTTTCAGCACAAGCATTTTCTGTTCCTTTTCCAAGTTGTTTGACCCCATTGAATAGCCTCCATAATCTATTTCACAGTTAAGAAGCAAGTATAAGCCACATACTGTGGATTATGTGCTCCACTGTGGTTAAAGGGCAGCAGATGGAAATGAAAGATGGTGTAGCTACCAGTTAGGGGAAGGTGCTTGTCATTAACAAACAGAGGCATCTAATGCAATGTCCCCTTCCTTCTCCAGTCACTGCATGAATCACCTCACCTTCAGATAGAGCACTCAGTCCAAGGGAAGCTCCATTCCATTTCTTAGTTCTTGGAGGAGTTTTCAATTAAAAAGTATTGCAGGATAAGGACGTTACTTAGTGTGAAGAGTTGTACAAGCTGATACTGAGTTTTAGCATGCAGCTACAGTACAATTCTGTTAGAACCGTGTTTCAAATAATGGTCAGTATGATAAATATACATCTTGACTCACTCTCACTCACCACAGATTTTCCTCTTTTCCAGGCTCATGTGGTACTCTCTCTTGCTCTGTCTTGTTACTTTTAGTTATTTACATAAGAAATGAAGAATGGTGAGATAGAGGAAACAAAGGAAACAACTTCCCCCCCCCCCGGGATTCAGACTCATATTAAAAGGCCAGGGAATGTGAATTAATAAAATATTACTCTTCATGGTATCAGCTGCAAAGACATCCCAATTAGGGGAATTTTATTTATTTATTTTTTCTCCCCCCTAGCATTTGGGCTATACTGACCTCTTCCTGTATCATTTAGAAGTTAAGGGGAGAGTAAGTGCTGCTCTGGAAAATTTCAACTTGTCAGAAGTGATGCTGCATTGGTACAGGATGGGATTTTCATTGTATTGCCTGTCTTTTCTGTGACCCTCCTCCTGCTCCCACCCCCATCTATTTCCATATTACAGTCTTGTCACCAGGGGCTGGAATACCACGGCAAGAAAATCATCCTAGTATGGATTTATTTCAAGGCACATTTCTCGCATGCTCTTTTTGTCCTGATCTTCTGTTAACTATCATAAGATAAAATCGGTCAGTTTGACATTTTTATTGAGTTTTCCACACAACAGGCTGGGTCAACCTCTGTAGGATTCTCATATGCAACTTACCCAGCTAATTCATGTGGAGAATACCAAATCTATTCTCCTCACTTGTAGTTCGAATTAGCTACCTCAGTGTAAGAGCAAACTGTGTTTCAAAGTGAAAACATGCTTTTTCCTCCTCTGAGGTAGTTTGTTTTCCTGCACAGATGCAATGTAAGGGAACATATATATATATTTTCTATTGTTTCATTTTCTTCCTTACAATTCCATACTTGGAAGGCAGGAGGAGAATAGAAATGTCCTGGAAAGTCTGATCACTGCTGATACCATACCTGGCACATGGATAAGGAAGAAAGCAGTGAGCCTTTTAACATAGGTGTTTAGTTCCTATACAAAGGATAACGCTTGATATTTTAAAACAAAATCCACCTATTTTTGTCTGCATCATGCAAGACCGCACACATCCTGGAAAAATCAATTGAAGGGTTTCTGTGTTACAAAGCATAGGCACTTTTAAATTATTGCTCTTAGCTTAAGGCTACACTTCTCTGTGACTAGTTAACCTAAATCTGTTAAAACTCGTTTACAGCTCAGAATTCAGCAGCATTAGCAGTTCTGATTGCAATAAATTGTTATTGGAAATGCTAGTACTGAGTCTGACTTCAATATAACAAAAGCAACTAGCGTGTAGCTCTTACTAGTGCTTATTTAACCTGAATACAAATTAATGACGATGTAATGTTTCATCTTTATATATATATATATATGCGTATATATATATATATATATCATTTGCTTTTTTGGAGGGGCCAGAAAGTAACTCATGGGGAATGAAGTATAAAAACCACTTTTGCCATTGAACAAAACCATTCACAGTTTTTCCAGTGGGTGTTTGAACAAGCCCATCAAAATGTCTGCACACAGACTGGCCCTGCAGCACAGGAGCAGCAGCATGCACTGCCACAAGGGAGATGTGTCGAGGTATTTATACCATGCTCATTGCTATGGTAACAGAAAGCCTTATGAAATGTAGACATTACATACAGAAGTGCTTGTGCTTTTCTGCCTCTCTCACACTCAGTCTTTCCTTCCCCCCCCCCACCACTGGGGCTTTTATGGATGCTTTTACAGTGAGGAGGGCTAGGGTCAGAGCGTGACTTGCGCTGATTCCCAAAACCTTGGGATTCCTGTCCAGACCTCCCCTGGACTGTGCCCTTCGGTGCTGCATCCTCTGGTCCCTCAGCCATCCACCTCTCACCAGCTCTCTTTAGACCCCTTGAGTGTGGCTGGGGATTTTGTTCTCCCTCAGCAATATCTGAAGGGCATAGATGTGGGGAAAGACCACCCAGACTTAACTCTTAGCAGGTCTCCTGCCTCCCCAGGGACGGGAAGCACCGACCTCAGGCTGCAGTGATGGACAGTCACCAGGTGTATTGAATGGCTACAGAGGCCTGAGTAAAAAGGGTCATGTTCTCACTCCTGTCCTCTGAGGAAACACTGCTGTAGTACCATGCTGCTCTCTGTGCCTTAAGATGGTGGAGAGGGATGTGTGCGTGTGTCCAGCCCACGTAGCAGAGCATGGTGTTTAAACTGTGGACCATCGTGAACTTCTTGCTTCTTCATACAAAACATTTTCTTGCTAAGCAGATGCATCCCAGAATCATTACAGATAGGAACTCTTCTGTCTTTGTATCAGACACTGACTGTGTGAATTTAAAAAAGGTAATAATCGTGTTTTTGGACCTCCAGACCTCACAGGCATGTCGTGAGACTTTTTTCATTAGTGTCACTGTAAAGTACCTGGGAGGTAATTGAATGAAGCCAATATCAATAAAAGTATCCTAATTCTCGTTGCAAGGAAATTAGTCTATTTCTGCTTCTGCCTATAAACAAGGCTCACCCTAAGAGCTGGGTAATTGTTAAGCTTTGGATCTCTTAACCCCTGTCTGTACAATTTTCAAAGGTGGGTTTAAAGTGATGCTTCAAGTTAATATGCTGATACTAACTAATTTTCTAAAGAAAAAGGCTGACTGCAGGTCTACAGAAGGAAATATGTAGAAACACTGTGCTTGGTTTTATGGCAGTCTGTTGCACTAGCCAAGAAAAATTCAGGACCAGCTTTCGGGCATTTTGGAGCACTTAGAGTCAGGAATGCTGTGGAAGCAAAGCGTGTTACCTATTGCTTCACAGGGGCTTCTCCTCCATGATACAAAATAAATGCTGTGATAGATTTAAAAGAAATGCACCCCACTGTCCTTGACCTTGGAGAGTTTGTGAATGACAGGGAAATCAAGGCAGGAGATTCTGAAATGGAGAACTGAGATGACTAAAGCCAGTGGAAAGGTTCATTATGGTTACAGTATATTGTTGTTTTTATGAGTTTCTTAGTCTTTTAGTTTAAAAATTGTTGTATTGTTAATGTAGCACTTCTTTTGCCATAGCTACACACTTAAGTAGGCATAATGCAACACCAGAAATTGCTTCCTTGAGATCTAGTATTTTGTACACAGTATGATTTCTAATTGCTTGAATAATACTGCACTATGGAATAACTTCTTACTCAGTGAGAGTTGTTTCTCAGTGCCTGAGATATAATAACCTCTTGGGAAGTCATGGAGCTGCAAACTATAATGATCTATATAGAGCATTTTTGCTCAGTCTGTGCTCTTAAAATGCTCAGCATTCAGAAAAAAAATGAATCAGGAGAAGCTGGTAAAGTAAGTTGCAGCAACTGAATGAGATGGCTCTTCAGAATTATATATAGAACTGTTTTTAGACGCCCACAGTCCCTATATTAACAACAGTGATTCAGAAAAACAGCCAGCAGATTCCTGAGCTGAACCGTTGTGCGTAATTTTTGCAGTCCACATTCGAAATGACAAATTGTTTACAAGAATGAAGTGAGCATTGCAAGACACTTTTTCAATAAAGCCTTTTTGCAGTGTAGTCTCTTTATGTGGATAAGAGCTCTCTTCATGTTGCTATTTTTAATATACTGGTTTGTTATATGCATATACAAAATCAAATTTTCCTCTCCAAAAAATATGAAATAATTCACTCATATATTTACACGGTAATATTCAAAACAAACAAAATGAGCCTGAAAACAGGAGCAAAGTCATATATCTAATGCCTACAGCAAAGAACACAGGGGTAAGAAGCTATTGTGCTTAAGCCTCCCAGCAAGTCAAGTGCTTGCCGTCCAGACACAGAAATCACCTTTTATGTTTTGAAAGATGTGTCCCACACTCACTGAGCAGGACTTAAGGGGCTGAGTGCAGCCCCTGTTGAAGCTCTGAGTGAAGCTCTGTTCCTCATTCTTTCAACTCTCCTTACAGGTGAGGGGCCACTTGAAACGTTTTGATTTGTCAGTCAAACCACAGTAGGCAATGTTAGCTGAACCCCCTGGAGGTACAAAGCCGTTTTCACATCAGTTGAGTTGAGCTAAAGGGGAGGTCCTTCTGAAGGGGAGGTCTCTTTCTGGTACCATCTACTCCCCAGGCATGGAGCTACCAGGGTTGGGGAAGTGCCTGAAGACCTCCCGGCCAAGGACCCAGCTGGCATCAGGACCTGGTATGGGACAGAGACAATGTTTAGGACACAGTCCAAAACAGAAACTCTAGCATCATTTAGAAAGCTGCAACTTTTCTGTATGAAGATGTTCTTGCTTCTTACCAAGCAGTGAGACAGATCAGAGTGAGGAGTCTCCTGCTGTAATGGACAACAAACCCTAATGGACAGGAGCCCCATTGGGGCAGACCCACAGACCCAGTCTTTGGTGACAGCAGTGAGAGCACAAGTGTTTGCACAAGGAACTGAAGGGATTTCGTGTCCTTTCTGCTTCCTTCTCCCTCATTCATGGCAGTGTGAGAGATTGCTGGCTCAGTACAAGTAACATGAAGGTGGCTGCGCACGTCACATAGCCACTTCAGTGGGCTGGAAGCTAAGGCAGTCCCAATTAAAAGCAAATACATTTTGAATTGTACCCTGAAATGGTTTTATAGTGGTGTATAAAGATGAAATGAGGACTATTTCTTGATAAAGCTCTCACAGCTGTTGGCCTGCCTGTGCAGGACGGTGATCCCAGACTGCAGAGATGGCAGAGGAGCAATCGCTCAAAAACTGCTGCTGCCACCCCTCTGACCCAGGCTGTGAAGTTGTTGTGCAAGAGCAGCAGGCCTGAGCCCTTGCTGCCCAGAGTGGGGCGAAAATTCCCCAGAGGGCCGGCTCCTCACTCAGACAGAGCTTGAAAGCCACAAGAGAGGAACTACCTAACACACAAAACCTCCTTCTCCACCAGAGAAAAGGTTCTGGCATGAGGGCAAGAAATACAGTAACTTTGCAAAGGAGAATCTGCATATTCACACAGCACAGCAGATGAACACAACACCTTCTTGAATGCTCTTGTCCAGGTGAATGTTTTGGTTTTGCTCTGAATTATATTCCAAACTCATGGAGCAATGCTGATGGTGGCTGTGCATATTGTATGGGCATGTAAACAGACTGCAAGTTGAGTAACAAATTAAAAAAAAGAAAGACACCCTAAGGACTTATATAGGCAATTAGGGCTACCTGGTCAGGCTGAAGAACTGTAGGTATTTATTCCTTTCCTGGCTCCTCTGCTCTAACAGCAGTGGAATAGTTTTCCAAAATATCAGTCAATGTTTCATCCGCTGCTATCCTTCTCTGGAGTGGGCTTTTCTAGATGGAAACTAGCAGTAACCCCAGTACTTGGCAGCAACAATAAGCTTTTGTTTCCCTTCTAAGGCCAGCAAGAGAGATCTGTCATGGAGGATGAAAGTAACTAGTCAAGAAAAAGGTACATATTCACCAACACTTTATTTGCTGTTTCAGACCAGAAATCAGCTCTGTGCCATTTTGTGAGCTAATATGGAGATTTCACGGGCAACTTCTGAGACTCTATAGAGGTTAAGGAAAGCCAGAATCCATACAGAAGGAAATTAGAGCATATTTTGAGCACAAGCCCTGGTTTATGATTTCTCCAGTGCTGTTCAAAAGGTGCTGGTGTTCCCAGAAAGGGCCTGAAGCCCTCCATTCCCCTTCAGGGCCTTCCTCGCCTTGTATGAGCAGCACGAGGCTTCCTCCCCAGTTCCCTTCTGGCCTGTGCTGGGGCAAACCCGCCTGCAGAGCTGGTGTTAGACACAGGCAGCATTTGGCCTCTCTGCAGAAATTGCCACCTGGCTGAACAGCAGAGGGGACAGTTTGTCCCGGTATGTGGAGATGACTCAGCTGGGATCTGGGGTGCGCACCCGTGTTTGTATAGTGCAGGGTGGTTTCAGAAGGGATAAATCCCCCCTGGGGACATAGGTGGCCAGTTTTATCCTATTGCTGTCACATGGGGAATGAAGCATCAGCCTTCAGAACAAGCTGTGTTTGAAGAGAAAGTGATTTCCTTCATAAGTCTTTTACTTTTTCTCTGAGATTGTGTCGGCCTGCCACAAGTCTGCTTATGACAGAGGTTTCCACACGACTAGAAAATGCTTTTCTCTAAAAATCCATGTAACCCAGAACCAGGCAAATAAACAGCAGGCAGGAGGTCCTAGTAAGCAAGGTTTGCCTTGTTCAGTGCGCATCAGAGGCATCCTGCATCTGTGTGATTTGTGGGAAGGGCTGCCTTTAAAACGATGCTCCGACTGCAGCGGCTGACTAGTGTGGGGCATTGTGTAGGGTTGTGTAACCACAATCAAAGGCCTTATTGTAATGTGTGCTGCTTATGGCATAGAAAATTGTTGTGAGATTTTCAGGCTAAAGTCTCCTGTTAGCGCTATCCCGGCACTGTGCTAGTTGTGCATGCTCTGTGCCATTAAGGAGCTGTCGGAGGACAACCCAAATGAAAGATGAGTGCTTTGGAGAGGAAAAATGAAAAGAAAACAAAAACAGTGTATGGATTGCAAAAGTGGGGGTATACTGGAGATCTCACCATTTTTCACTCTAGCCTTTGCACAACACAGGGTTACATCTACCGAGCATAGCATTTTTATTTCTTCTACTATACATTCTTACCAGCATTTCTGTATTTAATGGTACGTGCATGAAGAATACTAATGCATAAATAAATCAGGACAAAACCCAACGTTGATAAAGCCTGGCGTAGACAGTCTGGAGCATTACAGAAGAAACCAGGGAAATAAACATAAAAGATTAAGACCTGAGTTAGACTAAAAATGGTTTAAACCTATGTCTGGACTACCAAAATATCTGCAGTTACATTAGATCACATTTCAGATATTTGGAAGCAATACAAAGTTTCCTCTGTTAGCAAATTACTCCCTTAACTGTCCACTACAGAGTTTCTTTCATTTCCCCTCTGAAACATCTGGTAGTAGATGCTGCAGAAACCCGCAGTCAGCAAGATATGCAAGCAGGGACCTAACTTTAGTTCATGAGTCACTGCAGCGGCTCCAGTGGGACAGTTCAGGTGGTTAAAGTTAAGCATGCACTTAAGTACTTTGCTGAAATGAAGCCAGGGAGAGGTTACTGGCTAGGTGGAGAACTGGTCTGCTGCCTAGCAGCGTGTCCTTAGCTGCTTATAAAAGGGCTTCTTTCAAAACATCATTAGAGGACGCACCTCTGCCACGAGAGCAGTGATTTCTAAACACTTTCAGTAAGTGGACCACTGTCAGCCCTTGCAGCTGCCCCGTTAGGATTGTGCTGCTAACTGAAAACACTGCGATAGGGTTCTGTGGAGCAAGGAGCAATGGCTTGCAAGGGGCTTGCTCGTTTGCTTTCCCTCCAGCTTTATTGCTAGAACCCCAGACACAGGTAACAAGTTTGCAGGTTACGTGGGCTCTGTGCTTTGCAGTAGGCATATCTGAGCAGTGCAGCACTCACACAGAATACAAAACTTGTATTATTGTGCCTACATGGGAGCTGTATGATTCTGCCAAATAACACTTTCAATAAAATCAGGTAATTATTTGTAACTGAGTAATTTCAAAACTTGTTAAGAGTATCTGTATCACCAGTAATTCAACTTTTTCTGAAAAAAAAAAAAAAAACAACTTTTGCCAAATACAAAGCAATTTTCCTAATCCCTATTATCTATACAGTATTTCTCCTTCTACATTTTTCCCCAACCTGCCAAAATCATAAGACTGAAAGCTATAAGACCAGCAGCTTTGCTAGAAAATGTCAGGCAGCCAAACATTTTTCAGAAGAACAACGGAGTCTATTTTATCTTGGGCAGCATTGTTTAAAATTGAGTTTCTAAAAGTCCCCAGGTTTTCATTTCCAAGCCAAGGCTAACGGAGAAATGTCACTTCCAAAGGTAAGATAGAGAGCAACTGAAAACAGGGATTTAGGAAGGAACTGCCGTTCTCAGCAATCATTATGAACATTAGTATCTTTTGACATTTTAATACTGGTGGCAGTGATTCACCTGGAAGAAAGACTTAACTGGGATTTGTTGATATGTCTTTCAAACACTGAGCGTCAATCACCACTCTTTCATGTTTCCACTTTTCCTCCACAGGAAAAGCTCTCAGGGTTTCTGTCTTCCATTGAATCATCATGCGGCAAAGGTTTTATTATTTACTCTCCATTCAGCGTTAGGCAAGCTTTTCTCTCCTCCAGCAGCTTTATTCTCTGCCGACTGAGCAGGGCCTGAGCTGCAGGCGTGCTCCCAGGCTGTAGGCACTGAGTTTATGGTGAATGACGGGGCCTCCATCTCCACCTGCACTGCTCAGAGGCCAAGGTCATGCACATGAAGGCAGAAGGTAGCGCAACTGGTTGAAAAAATGTCTATGAGTATGAGGAAACAGCATTATAGGAGACTGCAGAAGAAAGCTTTGGGTTGTTGTCTGTAAGAGAAGTTAGCTCAAGGGACTTTTTTTCATGCAGCATATGGAAATGTTGCTTTGGCCAGATCCTAGGGATGGATAAAGAAGGTATTGCCACACACCGATGCTCTCCTGCTGGTAAGCAAATATCATGGCCTTTATTTGAATACACAGGCATAATAAATCTTTGGCAGATGACTCACAAACACTTCCAGGAGTTCCCTTGAAATGAGGAACATTCAAGTATTTCTCCACTTCAGGAATTTTTCAGTGCAATGTCTGTTCTGGCCAAGGAGCCTTCTCCAGTCTGGCCACACTGTTGAATTGCCCACCTTCCTTTGAACCTGCTGCTTGCAAAGCCTGTGCTCCTGGGCCGGGGAGGCACCATCTTCACTACAAGGCTGGCAGGAGGAAGACAACACACACCGTGGGAGAGGAGCAGCACTGAAATAACAAAATGGAAATGACCTACTGTGGCACAGAAGCAGAGTGGAGGAGTCAAGAAGAGAGGCCGTTCTCTCCGCTGGATCATCACCTGCACCATTTAAATACAGACAGACAGTCATACAGTCCTTGCAGGCACGCTTCCTGTTTATTTCAGCTGGAGGAAGTTAGGTAGCAGAGAATACAAAAGGGCCAGGCAAAGGACCTGCCTCAAATGATGGCTTGTGCAGCTGTCCTCAGAGCAAGGCGAGGCTGACAAGGGTGCAGAAGAGAGGGAGCTTAGGCCAGCAGAAATTCTTATTCCTGCTCCCTTTCCCCTACTGTCTGTTTTCCCTCCTCTTATCTTTCCCCTGACTTTAGTGTCCTGCTTCCACTCCTGTGACTTCAAAAAGGTTTTTGCAGCTCTTTACCTACCTGGTCACTGTTTCCTGCACAACCGAGTAAAGAGCACAGCCTGAGCAGGAGTGCTGAGCACCTTGCTGCATAGCCACAGGTTGTCTGGAACAAGCTTTTACAGTCCTGATTTCCCCTCTTCTCCCCACCCTGCCCCAGCTTCAGTTCAACACAGACCAAACTGTCCACAACATGGTCCCACACTGCTGATGAGAGCTGTCAGTGAGTTTTTCTTGTAGTGGTTGTATATCTGTGGTCTAACAGGCATATATACTTCATAAAACCTCTTCTATAAAAGCATGTGCCTTTACGAGATCCAGAAAGGTTATTTAACACTAGCCTAAATTTTCTCCCATGAAATGTATGCCCGAACTTAGGCATCTACCACATTTGCCCAGAGAGACTCATGGCCATCTGGTGAATTGCTGGTCTCTAGGGACACGGGTTATTGCTCTAAACACTTGAAAATGCTTCTACAGGGCAAAGGCTTGTATCTGGACCAATTACTTATCTAATGCAAAATTTTCTGAGGATCACTTCTTCCATTTAGCGAAGAGTCAAAAAAAAAAAAAAACCTCTCAAAAAATTAATTTTCAATTGCTCTGTACTAAAGGAATGCAAGAGTACTTGTCGCAGTAGTCACATTAATGTGCTCTGTAATTCTGTCTGGAATGGGAAAGGAATATAAACAAATTGTTTCATACAGTGTAGTTCTGTCTCTGACAGAGAGGAAGTGAAACTGTTCAGTGACACTATTTAACCCTTGGAGGATCAAATATTAGCAGCCCAGCTTAAATGACGGCATTGTTTTGCATGTTTTCTCTTCCCAAGTAGAAGCAGAGGCAAGGGAATACACACTCTTCTCAAAGAGAAACAAGCTTTCGGAGTGCATGCCTACTTCCTTTCAAAAATATTGCAGAATGAGTGCACGCTTTTTTCTGAAGCTAGGTAAGTATGATTTTGTGCCCCCTCATTTAAACTAAACCACAGCTTAATCCCAAAGTTAAGGAGGACTGTTTAAGAATTTATTATAAGAATAAATCTAATTTGAATATATTGTATACTATTTTATAAACTAATAGGAGGGAAATTTAGTAATCTGTGATGAGATGTGACTCTTCACGCAACTTTCTGAGCGAGTGTTTATTGCCATCAATATGCTCAGTAGCCCATCACCAGGAGCCCCAGACCTAATGAGTTAAAATCAGCAGTCAAAACCTATGCTGGAAGAAATAAAACGTGCAGACACCAAGGCCAAGCACAATAGTGCCATTTCTTGTACCATCTGTACAGAAGACATCTAACCAGTGCACTCTGTTGACAAAATATCCCTGCTGTGGGTATGGCTACGCTGATAAACCTTCCTGTGTTTCTGCTGTAGCAGAACTGCCACCCCTTTGAGGAAACAATTGCTGTCAGTGGAAGTGCTGTATTGCCCGTGTCACTGTGCTTGCACAAGGGGGTTCTTCTGGCAGCAGTGAGTATTTTGTCCCGTTATGCCCCTGGGAGATGTAGGTGCGTTGGCAGTTTCCCATCACTGGCAAAATGCTGTGACAGAGACCTGGGCATCCACAGTGAATAGCACTGATCCGCACGGTGTTATTTCTGAACAATTATCACTCTGCGCATTTACACAGCCCTAACGGTAGATTACTGTTCAGAATGAAAATTGAGTAGCATCTAACTTTGGCATTTAAGTGAGCCAAATAACAGTTTTCTAAACAAACAAACAACAGAAAAATAGATCTCAAGACTCTAATGCCAAAACAAACTGCATTACAGGTGTCAAGGCTAAGCCACAAAGAAGCAGCTGTGTGGTCAGCATCACGCTGCATTCATCTGGCAAAGCTGAATTTATGGCAATTTTTCTTCTTCTTTCAAAAGCTTTTTGTTCTTTGTCCTTTGGAGAATGGAATGCAGTTCTTTCTTTCATCATTACCTTTCCCTCCAAGTCTGATGCAATTTTTAGTTACTGCTTTATGACGAGAATGTGTTTATGGTTCTGCAAACATGCAGAAATATTTCCTCACGTTTCCTCATCCTTCACGTCCCAGGGGAGAAATGATGGGATCCATCTGACCAAGTGTGTGCTCCCACGAGCCACAGAAGGCTCTCTGGAGTGTCAGCTGGAAAGAGACAGGCCCTTGTAGGGCACAATTCTCTCATTTAAAAAATAGCTGCCTTTGGAGAATATAGCCTTTTTGAAATTTCAGAGTATTTATCACCTTTACATGTGTGTATCTACATCAGGATGGGATGAATTGCGTCCTGAAAAGGCTTGCTTCCCTCCAGTTGACTCCAAAGGGAGCCTTGTCAGCTACAGCAGGTGTACCTGTCTATACCATAGACGTCTAAGGTTAGAAGAGACCAGTCTTGTCCCAGAATGTCCTCCTACCTCAGTCTCTCCTGTAACATGGCTGTACAGGCATGCACGTTTACCCTGCGCCATAGGCACATAATTCCAGTTGAGCATCCCTGGCTGCCTCTGCCAAGAACCCACCTGCAGGCTGGCCTACACACCGAGCTTCAAGCTCTTCAGGTCCACCTCTGCAGCTGGTGGGGCTCACCCCGAATATGAACGCTTCCTTTAGGGCTGCAGGTAACGCTAGCCTTGGACGAGAAGGCAATTGCATTAGCAGTACAACAAACCTGAGCTGTGGCAGATGGCCCTGTTACCGCCCGCTAGATAACTGCTGGTAACCAATGCCCCACAAACACATAGCCAGACTCCGCCGTGGTGTGGTGCAACTCCAGGTGTGGTTTGACACGATGGCAGAGCCTGTCCAACAGCTCGCTGTGGCTGCAGAGGCAGCCCCGCTCCCCCACTGCAGTGCCCCGGTTCCCACCCCTCCGCCTCCTCCTCCCTGACACTGGGGCTCCTCCTTTCTACCAAAGTGGGTCGTGGTTTTCTGGGTGCCCTAAATACCAATTTTCTGTTAATCCCTCATTTTTCTGAAGTAACTGTTGCTTCACCACCATTTTTTCATTCTTAGCGTTACAACAGGAGATCTCTTTGATTACTTTGTGTAATTTGAAATGGTCCTCAGTCTCTGGTCCTTTTTCCTGTCCTGTTATTTTGGTAGCTGGAACCAACGGGGGACCAGCAAAGCAGCTGGTGGGAAAATGACACACAGAGACATGAACTTAGCTGAGTCAAGCCTGAGTCCCCTCCCTAGGACCTCAAGTAAGGCTTCAACAAAAGCACAGATATGGGACCAAAGCCCATGCTGAGTCAGAGAGGTCGCTGCTGCTGTCATGGTCATTTTCACCACCATCACGACTTCTCTGCCTGGGTCCAAAGAGCACTGGAACAGAGCCAGGGACTTGGGTCTTTTTTGTGTTAAATGATTTGGATGGCCCGATTTATCTTGTATCTATGTGATAAAGCCAGTCTGAAAGACTTCTAACCAAAGTTGCTGTGGAACTCATTCGCCAACGCTTGGTTCTCTGGCAGCCTTGAGGAAAAGATCACCTGGCCCCCTGCTGCTTCCCAAGGGGCTGCTCTGTCTGTGCTCAGAGCAGATGGTGGTGGGGAGGCCTCATAAGGCTCCTTTCCCTCTGGAAGGAGATGAGGTGAGGAAGATCCTGCCCCTCACCCCAGGAGGTTCCCCTCAGACCCCAGGTAGCAGCTTCTGATCAACTCCACCCTGCAGCAACACATCCACATCAGGAGCAGCAACTATCCCCAGATCCTCCAGGCCGCCCTGATTTTCCTATACTAGTTATTAATGTTTATAATTAAGTGGATCTGCTGAGTTTTTAATGAAGGCAAATTTTTAAACAATGTAATTGAAGAACTTTCAGTTGGATTAAGACTTCAGTGTGATACTGGTTTCATTACAGGAACATGTAAGCACAAATAAGCTTTTGTTTTACTCCCAGCTTTCAGATTAGCCACAGAAATCCTTCTGCTCATTCGTTATCACTGAATATTTGACCCTAACCATGGGCTGAACTCCAGTGGCTAGGACTCCTACGTGGCATCTCAGGCACTGCGAGTCAGCCCCAGACACGCAGAGCTCCCAGGGTGAGATGCCACCAGATGCTCTCAGTCCTTGTGACAAATATCAGCAATTGTAAGGGAATCCTGAGGAGGAGGTGTCACTTGAAATAAAAGGTTGGACTGAAGGGTGTACTGTTTGACAAAGCACAGACACTGAAGGAGATTGTGCTGCTCTCCCCTTGCCCCCAACCATCCCACCCAGCCTTGCTGAGTCTGCCAGCACAGGGTTTCTGGGTTCACAGGGCAAGATAGCATCAGGAGACTGACCAGGTTGAAAACAACCTCCTTTTCCTTTTCCTTGTCCTTGTCCTTGTCCTTGTCCTTGTCCTTGTCCTTTTCCTTTTCCTTTCCCTTCCCCTTCCCCTTCCCCTTCCCCTTCCCCTTCCCCTTTCCCTTTCCCTTTCCCTTTCCCTTTCCCTTTCCCTTTCCCTTTCCCTTTCCCTTTCCCTTTTTTCTTCTCCTACCCCTTCCTCTTCCCATTTTCCTTTTCCTTTTTTCTCTGGAATAGGGAGAAGCTGCTGGAAGTGAGCAGAACTACTCCGTGTGACAGCAGTATCTATCTGCTTAAACATCGAACAAGTTGCATGCTAAGGAGAAAGGTGAAAATGATTGTCAGCAAAAGTTTAGAGGTGGTTGTTAACTGTGTGTCCTATCAAGACAAATTGTTCCTAGAATGTAGTAAACGTTAATTATTTCTGCATGGCAGCTCTAGAAAGGGCAATGTATTTAAGCAGCATTAGAAAATGCGGTCTATCTACCAGCTTTAAACAGTCCCTGCTGGCAAGCCTCCTAATTTGGGGCAGGGAGAGATGTCATCCTGCAGAGGTCTGAGCAATAAGCAAAACACATTGGGACCTTAGTTTCAGTTCTGCTTTGTGTTGCTTGCAGCCCAGTCATTTTCTAGTTACAGTCTTTGAACTTTTCACAAGCACACACAGTGCTCAGTTTCAGGACTGGTTGGTAGGCAGGATGTGTTGCAACTGCCAGAAGAAATTAATTGAAAGAGAAGTGTAAATGAACACTAGTAGCTGCACACACACACACACACACACATACACACACACACACTTATCAATTTAACTACTTCCATTTAGAAAAGATTGAAACAAATTGGTACAATCTTCTTTATGGACAACATTAGAATGCAGAATGCATTTTTCACCCTGTCAGGTACAAAACCTGAGTGTTTGAACTGCACCATCACCGATAAAGAGAAGCTGTAGCTGTGACTCCATACCAGTTATGAGATGCAGTTACAAGAAAATAGGCATAAAAGTAGCTATGAGCTACCCATATTTTTGCAGAAATTACCTCCACATACATTGCACTGAATTTAGTTGGAGTTGGTGACATTTTTCCAGTAGCAAAATTACCATTTTGTTTTACTGTGGGGTTTTCATTAATCTGTCTGGGATGTATCTGCATGGATGTCCTAGCTCTAACGAAGCCACTAAAAATCTGTCAGTGATGTCAGGATGACTAGGAGTTCACATTAAATGATTTACCGCAATGCAAAAAGAATTTAATAAATGCATCTCTGTAGCCATTGAATTCGGACTATTATGTAATTCCTGAAACTTCATGGACATTTGTATTATGTGTACTCAGCACACGGGTTAAAAGGTACACGCAGAAGTGTATTGCTGTTTCAAAGAGAACAAAATAGCAAATAGCCTTGAGCAAAATGAAGCACAGGATCATGGAACCATAGCATGGTTTATGTTGGAAGGGGCCTTAAGGATCACCTTGTTCCACCCTCCTGCCTTGGTCAGGGACACCTCCCACCAGACCAGGATGCCCAAGGCCCCATCCAGCCTGGCCTTGAACACCTCCAGGGATGGGGCACCCACAGCCTCTCTGGGCAACCTGTGCCAGTGCCTCACCACCCTCACAGTAAATAACTTCTTCCTTATATTTAATTGAAATTTACCCTTTTTTAGTTTAAAACCATTACTCCTTGTCCTATGCTCCCTGACAGAATCCCTCTCCTGCTTCCCTGCAGGCCCCCTTTAGGTACTGGAAAGCCACTGTAAGGTCTCCCCAGAGTCTCCTCCAGGCTGAACAACCCCACCTCTCTGCCTATCTTCACAGGAGCCTTCTGATCACCTATGAACATACCTAAATAAAATTTATCTTGATTATAAAGACTGTATTGATTATAAAGACTGTGTTGAAACAGGGGGTCTCCGCTGATGAGCATACCAGAAATTATTCCAGCTCCATTTTCAGATATTAATAATTGTAATTAATTATGAGTTGGAGCAAATGGAGTAAAAGATAAAGGGTTAGAGGCATCTGTCCAAACATAAATGGTACCATCCATGCCTGCTTCAGAGACTGGCCCTTTAGCTGTGCTGAGGCAGAGCAGACACAGGTTTTGTGGGAGTGATTCTTCAGCCTACAGCAGACCAGGATGAACTTTCTTCTCTACATTTTACACTCCCAAATGTCCAAAAGGACACCTCCTGATGTTCTATTAGCTTATTCAATTTAAATAGAGATCAGACATCGATCTTTCCAAGAGGAGAGAAAAACACGGTTTTGTCAAGTGTGACTGAAAATAGGAAATTATGATGGCAACAGCTGCTCAGTCTGACCTCTGATATAAATGGGCATTTGTGAACATATTTAGGAGAAAAGGGAAAAATGTCGCTTGTTAAATTGATTTATCTCTGTTAGCTATGCTGTATGAAAGTGCTGGCAGTCAGATTACCTCTCCTAATGCTGCAGTGAGAGGCCACATCCCCTGCAGTGTTGAACCAAAATCACCAGATTAATCTGGGAGTCCCTGAGGAAAAGTGGGGAAGTTCCAAATACATTGACAGCTGGTGGAGGGGAAGTTTCAACAAACTCAGTGCTTCCCCAGCACTTAATCCTAGTGCTCAGGAAATGCTTGCAGACTAACATCGGAGCAGATTTTTTATGGGGTTAGTTTATGTCGCTTGGAGGATTCATGTGACTGTCACTTCTGGGTTTTGCTTTCATTTTCAGTATTACTGAATTTTATGGCCTAATCACACCAACCCTTTCATTTTTAATTCAGTTTCAAGTCTTGCAAGGGGATGGTTTCTATCACTATGCCTATAGCTAGTAAAAGGCAAGTTTACCCCTGAGCTGCATAACAAACTGATATGACATCTAATAGAACCTGTTTTCCAACTCACAACATTTAGTTCCTCAGACTATAAGCAAATATATCATTTGTCTAGAAAGGACTTTCATTTCCTTCTGATGTACATTACCTCACGAATTATTAAACTCGGGGCTTATTTTGTGAAATGCAATTTCCGCTTCATCCAACAACTCCCAGTGGCTGCTGATGGGGCTGTGCACTGTAGCACCAGTGCCAGCAGAGCTACTGAGCTGCAAGGATGCCCATGCACATCCTAAGGTGTGCAGGGAGAAAATTTCTCCTCCTCACTGCTCAGAAGGACGTGGCAGGAAGCAGGGGGCTTGGTGCTATCCTCTGTGGAGGCACAAGCAGGACTTCAGCTGCTCCCTGCCACCTCCCTGGGAAGTGCACAGTTCACAGTAGCTCTGAGCATCTCTATCCCTCTCCATAAATGTTGCCTAAAAATAGAGCTGAAATGTGACTGTTTAAGGTACAGCCTTGTGGTAAACAAGGAAATTGAGCACATAGCCATGCAAAGCTTTGTTTATTTTTTCTGTTGGGGTATGTAAACTGTTAAAATGTATTGACTGTAGTTTGTTATTTTGGAGCCAATTCCCAATAAGTTTAAGAAAACCTTCTGCTCTCAGGCTGCACCGGCTTGCTGCAGATCTCATTGTCTGCTTGCACGTCCATGAGCTTTTCTGCAGTAGGCATTTTGATTCATTTAGCTTACAAGGTAAAAATGTCATAGACATACACCAAGTAGTATAAACATTTATATTATGATTGCCCAAAATTGTCCATTATAACCTAATTTTCAATTGCCTGTGACTTAGGCAAACATTTTCCAGTTTTTTTTTATCAGATTAAAAGTAGGAGTCCATTTTCAAGGCCAAAAAACTTCACTCGAGCAGCTCAGACATTTAAAAATACAGAGACACTGCCAGTCTAGATAATGTTAACGTATTGCTATTTAAATGTATATTTCTTAAGCATTTCTACAGATAATCAGGCATCAGCAATTTTATCTTTTGCTTTCTATAAGAAAGCCCGTTCATAGAGTTGACAGACTTGTAAGTCTTTCATAAGTCTTTTGCATGTGTGTGGTGGACATGCTCAGGGCCACAGGGAACATCGCACACTGGACCTGCCACGAAGAGATGAGTCTCTCAAGCAAGATGTATGTTAGGCCTTGCCTCAAGTACTGCATAGTTTTGGGTACCACAATGCAAGAAGGACATAAACTATTGGAGTGTGTCCAAAGGAGGGCTACAAAGATGGTGAAGGGTCTGGAGGACAAGACATATGAAGAGCAGCTGAGGCCCCTTGGTTTGTTCAGCCCAGAGCAGAGCAGGCTGAGGGGAGGCCTCATGGCGGCCTGCAGCTCCCTCACGAGGGGAGCGGAGGGGCAGGCGCTGAGCTCTGCTCTCTGGGGACAGCGACAGGACCCGAGGGAACGGCATGGAGCTGGGACAGGGGAGGGTCAGGCTGGGGGTTAGGAAATGGTTCTGAACCCAGAGGGTGGTCGGGCACTGGGACAGGATTCCCAGAGCAGTGGTCACAGCACCGAGCCTGACAGAGCTCAAGCATTTAGATAACGCTCTCAGACATAGCTTTTAATTTTAGGTAGTCCTGTGTGGAGACAGAAGTTGGACTCTATGACCCTTGTGGGACCCTTCCAACTGGTGTTTTTCTGTGATTCTATGAAAAATGAGACTTCTCCAGGCTTGCATGGCCAAGGGCAACCATAATTCTGACATCTGCAAACCCTTGAGCATCTGAATTTGCAACCTGAATGATCCTGTAGCTCAGTTTGCAGTGTAGGCATAATGTGGTGTGCTTGCAGGCATGCCCATAGATGTTTGCCATTTATACCTAAAGCTTTCCTATGAAAGCTTGGAGAAAGGCTGACCAGGAGTGCTTGGCAGGGCAGATTCTTGAAGGCCTGGCAATAAGGGATCTCAAAATCCCAATGATAAGTCTCCCTCCTTTGCCAGCTTCCTCTGGATGCTCACAGCTGTGTCCTTCTCAGCTGCTGCATGAGAGAGAGCAGCCGTGCCAGCAGGAGTGGGAGGAGGGGTGAGACAGAGATGTGCCAGACAGTTGACCCCAGCTATCAAAAAAAGCTGCTGCCCTCTCGTTTAGAGATGATCAGAGGCTGAACCGAAAAGCTTGCTTTAATGATGACTGCATATCCACTGTAACCTGTGTTCCACTTGCCCATGACATACTGTGGAAGTAGCACTTTCCAAGTATGAAGGAAGACTCAAATGCAGCTGAACCTTCCCTGGCACAACTCTCTGTGTCTCCTGCACACTCCTCCTAAGCCTATAATTTCTGGGAGATGGGATACTTTGCCATATGTGGTCTTTAACCCTGGTGTCTGTTCTGCTGTTCCCCATGGTTCACCCGTGCTCTGACAAGCTAAGGAAGTTCCCTGACATGTGGGTAGCTGTTGAGGGGAGCATGCAGAAAGTCTCAAGAGTCTATGGAAGAAAGATGCCAGGAACCTCTTTTTTTTTTTTTTTTTTTTTTTTTTGCCAAACCAACACAGCTGTTCACTGCTATCATGCCATTTCTGGCACCCCTGGCTATTGATAGGACTAACTGTCAATGCTGAGAGCAAATCAAACATGCTGACCAGAAATACTTTAAGGTGGAAGCTGTTAACTGGGCTGCCTTCCTTCTCTTAACACCAATGCATCACAAACAACCCAGAAAAGAAATAAAGAGGACAAAAACAAGAGTATGGAAAGACATGTCTATGTGGATTGTAAAAGATCATGTGAACTTTTAGAAACAAGCAATGTCTCACTCACTCATTTTTATTTTTATTTTTTTAATAGATCCTGAATCCTGTGTCATGCTGCCCTGCCTCCTCTCAGCAAGCCTGATGTCCCTGGCATGTTTCCCACCTCATGTAGTACCTTTGGCTGCCTCACTACCACTTCCCTTATGGATATCTCCTGGTAGCCTGGACACTTCAATAACGCAGGGGTTCATTCCCTAAGCCCCTCCATCGTACTCTCGGCTTTGTCTCCTTTCTCCAGCATTCTTGCTTTTTCCCCTCCCACCCTGGGAAGATGACGCACATGCGTTTGTCATGCAGCAGGAATGTCAGTCAGTCTGTGAAGGTAGCCGAGAGGGCAAACTTGGCATTTTTTCCCCTGCAACCGACTGACCCTTCCCCTCACTGATTTGTCATGCTTTCTTCTGACTCTGAAAAATCCCGTTGGAGTTTTAGAGTGATTCTGTACACCAGTCTGAGATGCCTCTTCCTGTCCTTGCAGAATCTTCTCTGATTTTTGTCTTTATTGGAATGCCTGGAAAATGATCCAGTAACCTAAGCTTAAAATTAAAGCCTTGGTAGTTACCATCCAAACCCTATGATATGGGCAGCCAACTTTGCTGTACACTTTAAAAAAAAAAAAAGAAATCACGGTACAGAGTGCAGTAATGTTTACAGATGTCTTTTTACTAAATTTACACCTACAGTTTTTGCGCAGCTGATCTCACAAATGACAAGCACAGGCATACTAAAAATAAGCTGGAAACTGCACAGAGGAACAAGGATGGAAAAGGTTTTGTTGTTGTTAAGGACTGCATGAAAGAGGGGAGGCGATGAATGCACCGTCTTTCATTGCCTCAGCAGGACAAGAGCTGTGAAGGGGCCTAAGCGTGCTTAGTGCAACAGAAGAGAAAGCGAGAGAGCTGCAGATGACATCCTCCCCAGTACGCAAAAGAGGAACAGAGACTATGAGAAGATGCAACAAAGCAGGGAAAAGGAAACATGGAGACAGTCGGAGAGTCCCTGGAGCAGGGGAGGAGTGGAGAGGAGCAAGGCTGGCAACTCAGTGAATCCTCTGTGCAGCCGCCCTGGTCACAGCGTTGCCTCTCTGCTCCCAAGGGTGGACAGCAGGAAGCTGTGTTATGCTCCCCCAACTTCTAGCTGCAAATGCACATGCCTGGGGAGAGACTGCAGCTAGACCAGGCAGAGAACATATGGGACCATGCAGCATGGATAAATGGGAATTTTACCCAGTTCAAACTGTTAGGGCAGAAGACAAGGTATGGGCATGTAGTGTGGTTAGATGTACTCCTGACTATATACCATATGTGTGTTTAAGTGCCTTACTCCAAAGAATGTAGCATTCCTAAAGCATGCTATAATGCGGGAGTCAGAGCAGCTATTATCCCTCATCCTTTCAAACGGGCAGACCTTTTCAGCAAAGTCCCTCCCTCAGCAAGAGGGGCCAGGAGGACATGAAAAACTAAAGGTCCGGGGCAGCTGGAGTGAAGAAAAGGAAACCAAAGAGAGAAAAGAGATTCCCCCAGTGAACCACATGTGGTGGAGGCAGAAGGGGGCAAGGGATGGGCAGCGGGGAGAAAGGGAGATAAAGTTGTGATGAATGGCGTGGGAGATGCAATTGTGTTGTTGAGGGTTGGAAAAGAAAAGGGCAAATGCAAAAAGAAGCCAGCAAAACTAGAAGAGGGAGAGAACATGCAAGAATTGGGTGATGGAAAACCTTGGAACAGAAAGTATCGGGGTTCGCAGCACTATCTGTAAGAAAGCTTGATCTCCAGCTCTATGGCTTGTACTTGCATCCAGTGGTTGAAACTTGTTTAGAAGTACAAACCTATGTCTCCCAAGCAGTGATCATTTTTTCTGGGCAATAAAGAACCTTAGAAGTTGTTAATGCTCATGCTGAGGAATTTGGCACTGGCAGTAATTGTTATCGGGTGCATTTACAAAAGTCCCCATCACCAACAGTACCTGAGCACACAAGGAAGTTGACAGAGTCAGGGCAGCCAGGTACAAACCTCCCTGCAGCATGTCATGTTCATTGCTAACAATTCTGCAGCTCATTTGAGACAGTCTCTGCCCATACTGCTGTACGTTATAGATTGAAAATAAAGCTTTCAACACATACATTTAATTTGTGTTCATAACAGGAGATTATGATTTTAAAATATTTGTGAAGAATTACCTAGTGCTATGCCAGATTTTTATTTTGTATGTATTTTTTGGTATGTATTTAGCTGACAAAAAAAAAGCTGATTTTTAGATTGCAAATACTGTGGTATCATGACAGCTTTTAACTGAGAGTTGTAGCCTGTGTGTTAGCACTTTTATTACAAATCCTTGCTCAGCAGCCGAAGGAGCTAAACCAATTCTTAGGTTCTCTAAAAGATCTTTTTAATTCTCTGCTCTCCCTGTGGGAGACTGGAGGCCAGGTATTCTTTCCACTTGAAGAGTAGGTACCTAGAATTTTTGACAATTTCTTTGCAAGCAGACAAAAGTAGACTAAAAGCAAATACACTTGTTAGGAGTTATTTCACTAAATACAGAAATTAAAAGTAGTTGCTTGTTATCTTATGTCGCTCAATTTCTCACGCATGTTAAAGACAGTTATTCTTGAAGAAAAAAGCTTTTTCATCAGAAAAAAAATCACATTTCCATGCTCACAATGGAGAAAGGAAAATATCACTGATAACATTATTGTAACAAAACCAAGTAACATGTTTAAGTGCACACCTACCAAAATTTAAAATATTCACTCAGTTTCTGTATCAGTGGATGAAAAATAATTCTTCTAAAACTCAATCTATAGCAATTTTTTCCTGTTTTTGTGCAGAGTGTTCTCAGATGTGCTCTGGATTTGGATAGTAAATGCAACAGGCAGAATGATCATAACTGAGAATGCAAGATTTTAGCCAAAGGAAATCACACAATTGCAGGCAATGTCAGAGAAGAGTTGGAAAGACCTCCTAAGAAGGCTGTAGCTTACCTCAGCCAGTGTTTCAGTGGTAAGATTCCTACAATGACTTTCAAAGCATCTACGCTCCCTACAGAATTAAGGGAAAAAAAAAAAAAAAAAAAAGGCAGCAGAAAATAATCATTCTTAATCCTTAATATAAGCACTATTAAACATTTAAATTTCCCTTTTAAATATGTCTGTTTTTGTTTTTGTAGCCAGTGTGTGTTTCCTAATTTTATCTCAGGAGACAGTTGTCTAAATCAATATTTACTGCAATGATTCAGTATAACCACTAAATAAGACATATCTCTAGAATCATTGCATCTTAATATTTTATTTTAAAAGACATCAGTTCTAAGAATTGGGATACAAGAAATATAACCCTGAAATTGTCCACCCTCATTTATGCTCACTGGGCAAAGTTCATTACCATAAATGAGTTTCTGTAAAGCAACACCATCACCTGATTTTTATCATTCCTTTTAATCACATTAGATTAACAACAGCGTACTACTTGTCATCTAGTAATAAGAAGAGGAAAAACACCACCAACAGTATCCACATGACGTATTCCTTATGCCACCAGCTCTCCATTATCTAGGACAGCCTGGGCCTGAGATACACCATGGATGTGAAAACACAGAGGCAGTGCTGTTGCAGACCCAAGGGTCACTCTGGCATCTCTGTACTGCATTCCAATTTCTGCAAGAGCTTGTTAGCCAAGCCAGCTCCTCACAGATAAGATACAGAAATAAGACCATACCATTGACACAGTCCGCTCACGGCCTGGGTAATCTTCCCACAGGCTATAGAGCATGAATAATCTTAGCAGTGAGATTCTCAGAAACTTAAACCTGAAGTCTTAGTGCTCTTGAGAAGGTATCCTTCTTGTTGACTTGTCCTTCCTTCCTTCCATTCTCTCTCTTTCTTTCTTTCCTTCTTTTTCTTTCTTTCTTTCTTTCTTTCTTTCTTTCTTTCTTTCTTTCTTTCTTTCTTTCTTTCTTTC
>CM021765.1:116479798-116491360 GCA_011076525.1 Nettapus auritus | reverse complement strand
AATAATAATAATAATAATAATAATAATAATAATAATAATAATAATAAATTAATTAAGAACTTGTGTCCTGTACAGGAGAATATTTTACTCAGAAGGAAGCCTCCTCAGAGATGTCCATCCTAGTCTTCAAACCATTCTCCAGTCCCACCAAGCATGGAATCCTCACAGCCCAAGACATACCAATTAGATCTAGACTGCATCTAATCAGATAAAGTAAAACTCAGCAGCTCTTGTCCATCACAACTGCAGAGGAAATACCATCTTCAGCAAAACCACTGGTGACCCTGGATACTGTCCCTGCGTGTCCAGGGATGTAATATACTTCATCCAGTGCATGATAGCAAGCAAAGAAAACAAAACAACCCTTGGGGCTCAGAAAGAATTCATACAAAATACCTACAGAGGGAGAAACACCTACATGCTGGTTGGTGAACATTTCTCACAAAATAGTCCTTCCATCCTAATTTTTCCATCCTGACATTTGGGAGAAACCTCCTAAAGATGAGCCTGGGAACTATGGACTCATTTATAATTCTGCCCAATCCCAGAAACCAAAGACCTAACAAGAAGATATTTCTGACATTTCATAACCTCTCTTCCCCACAGTTAACCTCTCCATTTTCTACAGGGAGTAAAATAAAAGTCTCTCTTTTTCCCCCAGGAGGTAGCAAACCTGAAATTTCTCTGTCTCATGCATTTTCCTCTCTCCAGCAGTATGCCACATACTTCCCAGGAATCAGTCACCTTTATTTTTAAGCAATGATGTAATTGGTACATAATCAGCTAAACTCTGAGCAATCATTCCCAATTCATATTTATCTTTGACATTATTTGCTTTTATTTCAGGCCTGAAGAATGGCTTTGTATATAAAAGTTTGTCTGAATGTCTTAGCTATGACGGTTGGCGTTAAATAAATAAATAAATAAAATCCTCTTCCTACAAGCCTCATAGCTGCAGCAAAATAGTCTATCATTTTTATCTGATCTTTCTTAATCAATATATCAATGCATTGTTAAGGTGCTAGAAAAGACACACTACACTTTATTTTTATTTCATAATTAAGCATGCACAGTATGTAATCACTTAACAATACACTACATACACATGTATGACAGGGAAGGACTTAGCCTGTGCATTATTCTTTCACATTTTCTCATGTGTGAGCAGCTTTGTAATTGTAACCCTGCATTATGCAGTTGTAAAAATTTATCTTTGTTTAATACTCCTATTAAAATTGACACAACTCATACTTTGATTATGATAGATTTTTACTCAATTTTTACTGTACAAAATAACAGAATTAACAGATTAGATAGTCATCTTACAGTGCTGGTGATATCTATGAAGTCAAAGTTTTCTGTATACTCAAGGAATAGTAAGTCAAAGCTAATTAGGATGGTGAGAATATAGGAGAGAATTTTCTGACTGCAATAAATGCTTTGTGACAATGTTCAAGGGTGATTATACATTATTGTTTTGTATTTGTTTTAAATAATATTTGTTTAATATTAATTATATTAATATATAATGTTTATATGCAGGAATTTCCTAAGTGAATGTGTAGTGCTTATTTATGTAAAAATAATATATATATATTTTTTTCTTTTCTGTCTTAAAAACCAGTTGATTTTAAATTTTTGTGTTCACAGAAGCTGAGTAACACACTGAATGGTTCCTAATTTTTTGCCCCTTAACCCAACAGCAGATTGCAGTTGGAGAAACTTCCTTATGTGATATACACCAAAAGAGACAAAAATGTGCTGCACTTCAGCTCTGTGGGAAACAGTTAAATAGATAATTGTAATATTTACTAAGATTAAGCTTTTATAACAGCTAAAACTTTTACCTTGTACTTTTCTTCAATAAGATAAAGAAATATGGGATTTAGAAAAAATAACAGGGTTTTCTAGCACGTTCAAAATATAGCATGCTGTGCTCTGCTGCATGAAATTGGAATGTGAGATGAGAGAATCCAAACAATATTCATTGAAAGTAGGCAACTTACTCTTCCTTTATATTTTTTATGCAGTCAAAGTGAAAGTGAATATTGCCAATCATAAATATAGATGGTCTTTCATGAACTCTCAAAAGAAAGATGAAAAAGGCAACAGCGCATTTTCTGTTCTCTGCTGCTGCTGTTTTCTCTGTATAATATGAAGACAACATGTAGTCTCAACATGTGTTCCAAGATAACATCAAGTATAAAAACAGTAATCCTCAATTTCTGAAGTACCATTTTTGTCATTAACTGGGATATTATAGGGTTAGAAAACAATATTCTTTACAGAAATTTAAGAAATAAAGTTTAAGATATTTTTTAATTATTATTATTTTTTTTAATTTTGCAATGATTTTGAATGAATTAGGTATTTCTCCCAGATAATAAGATGTGCTAATGTGACTTAAAATACTTGATACTGAATTTTGCCATTGAGGAAATGGTTTTCATGGATGATCTTTGACAACTATTAAAAGTAAGTGAACAAAAAAGCATCAGCCACACATAGGAAAAAAAAAAAAAAAAAAAAAAAAAAAAAAAGGTAAAATTTTGGTGATTTCTTCACATGTATGAGACTGAGCTAGTGTGTCACATACTAATTCTTTTAAGCACCATTGACATCTAAATTTAGCACCCTTAAGACAACTACAAGATGCTACATCTGAAAAATGTTTGTAATATGATGAGCCCCACATTCCCTAAGTCCAGTTTACATTTTGTAAATTAATTTTAAAACAACTATTTAAAATATTGATATGTATATATGCAGTTTCCAAGAACAACTTGGACCCCAAACCTTCAAACTGCACATAAACAATGGTCATCTTGTAAATTCTGGTGTCTGATACAATGAATTAAGCCTTTGAAGCAGTAAAACGAGGAATAATGCTTGACTGAAGTCAAGCATTGTGCAGGACAGATACTCACTGAGAAGATCAGCCATTTCCTGAACAGCTGACCAAGATTCGAGTCATATAAATGTCCATGAACGCTAAGCAAAGGGCATGTATCGAACAGCTGTTTGCTATTAGGATGAGTGTTCTCAAGTACTGTGTAGGTAATATTTGGACAGTGTGTCCCATTGTGTAGGATAAGCTAGAGAAACTGTTCTCTGGAAATAATTCTTTCTGCTCAGACTCCCAGTATCACTTCTATTTTCTCACCCTATCTTTCTCCCCCATTAGCTGCGGTGGCACCTCGTCTGTGTCTGGTAGAACAGATAAGTGGTTGTCATCAACCCCACTACATGAATTACTCATTATATCTGCTCTCTGAATACTTCAGAAGCCCTGGACAGTACATTTCTCTTCCTCTGGACTGAGCTGTTTGTAATACACTTGCTGTCCAATTGCTGACTAAGGGAAAAGTGAATGCCAGGCTTCCTCCGGGCCCGACCACAGGCGCTTGCTGGCGCACTCCTTGGTCAGCCTGCTTACAGCTGCAAAACTCAATTCTGTCCGGCATCCGACTTTCTGAGAACCCCAATTTCATAGCACCGAATGCTTGCAGACTGAAAGCTATGCTTATTCTCTCCCTGCAGTCAGCGGAGGACAACGGTTGAGTGGGGTGCGTTGTATTGGGGGGAAGTCCACCTTCCCCCATGGACTGCTGCTGGCAGCGCCAAGGGATGGGGCACTGGATTTGTATGTGGTTACAACTCGGTGAGATGTACTTGGCTGAAACGACTATTGTTCAACAAGTTACAAGCCTAATTCTCCTTTGAAACATAGAGAGACTTATGATGGGTTTAGCCCACTACGTAGGGGTTAGATCTGCGCTAAACTGCAATCAGCTGCAGTCTTTCAGCCATATGTTTTTGATACTTCTAACATTCCTTGAAATAAGGTTCAAGGAAAACTTTGAAGTCTACTATTCCTCAGTGAAATAAATACTGCTAATGGCATTAACCCATGCACGTCAGTCAGACTCTCCACCTGAGAATGATAAGGAATTAATCTGTCATAATGATGTATAGTCACAAATTAAAATCCTTAAGAACTGCTGGTAGTTTATCGTTCACCTACTACAAATCTTATTTAGAGGGGAAAAAAAAGAGCAACAACAACAATACAAAACATCGGTGATTTAAGACTTTTCTGTTATTTCAGAAAGTAAAGAAGTAACTACTTTGTCTCCAGGAAGTTAAAAATACAATTTTGGGGCTTGTTTTAATTTTTTTTGTTGTTGTTAAAGATTTTTATGAAAACAAAACAAAACAACAACAACAACAACAAAACAGAAATACAGAAGTACCCCTAAAGGTGTATTACTACATGTGCATGTAAAAGTATAAACACAGGAAAAGACAAACAAAGATTATGATATGAAATATGACTCTCATTTTAACTTAGGAAATAACCATCAGTGAGTTTAAAAGCAGAAGAAATGCAGAATTCCAGCAGTTAAGATTTCCAAAGGAAAATTAACTTGTTGGTATCAGATTTGTCCATTTGGTCTCAATTTGTAATTGCAAGCAGTGCAAAAGAGAGATGTAGTGACAAATCAATTGGAATATTAAAGTGTGTTAAACTGAATATTCAAAAAGGCAATATGCAGAAATAAACTATTCTTTACAACATAAACTTTGGCTTTTCACTTGAGGTTATTGCCATATATATAGATCCTGAATTATACATACCTTCCCAAAATAGAATGTTTTAAAAAAAAAAATAGAAAAGAATTAGTGCTCTGAGAAAAAACAGATTGCCTGTGGATGATAAAGGATCTACTTATGCTTTGTTTCAATAGGCCAACTGATACGTCTAGTAAAAACAGACAAGCTTTGATGCATACAAGGCTGTTTTCAGATCTAATAAAAGATACTACCCCTCCTTACAAGTTTTGGCTTGCTTATAGCCTTATACCATTTTGGCTACAAGGACAGTGTTATTGCTCAAACAACAGTATCGCTGCCACTAACCTCCAATGCTACAGAAGTCTTCGTCAGAGACACTTCATATTTATCACACATTTTAAACGTATGTAATCTCTCAGAAATGCTATGGGGCTACATGAAATACAATATGGCACAAAGTTAATCTGCATTGTGTTCTGAAACGACCTGTCATAGCGAGATAATGGAATAGCACTACAGTTGCAGTCACCAAAGCTCAGTCTTTACAAATCAGCAATGTAAATTGAGAACTGGTTTTACAAAATTAGTAGCTTCCTTAATGTACATATTTTGGGGTTTAAACTTTTCTGACAAACTATTTCATAAAGCTTGGATAAAACTGTTGATCGAAGATGTGAGACAACAGGGCCGTGCTTTGGTTTGAATAATGTTAGTGTGTTTGTTTCAAATTTTGTGCTTTACTCTTGAATAAGCTTTTTCTATTGTTTCTTTCTCGCTAATAAAGGTCACACCTCTGCCTTGTTTTTCCCTTCCAGAAGTGCAGTAGCAAGCTTTGTCCTATCAGACTGGCCTGTTTTGAAACTTTTAATGGTTTCTTAATGACACTGGTTTCACATGATCCAGTTGTTTCTCTGTACCCCTGCCTATCAGTTCCCCTTGAGCCTTTCGGCCAGTCCCAATAAACTTTGAACAAAGGACAAAGGCTTTCAAAGAGAAGTTAATTCCTACAAATTTTAGGAAGACGGTTAGCAAGGGGAGGGAGAAACACAAAAGAAGCTTGCACTGGTGGAAAGGCAAGTCGAATTTAGCTATTATACACCCTGCTTGCTATGTGCCAATTAAGGTACCAACTACTCCAGCATATTTAACATGAAGCAGATACTTTAGCATGGTAGGGATGTAATTCAAGGCTGGAAGGAGCTCAGGGCTGGAAGGGTGTAGGACACTCTTGGAGGAAAGCAAGCTTCCTTAGTTCTGCTGCTCACGTGGCAACCCTTGTGTTTAAAAACCCTGTGTAAGTGAAAATGAGCATGATGTGCAAGGGACGTCATTTTGTGGACAGCAGGCTCCCTCGAATTCATGCTGGTGCAATGACAAACAGTGTGGAGAGACGCATTCAGAAAAAGTGAGGAAATTGCAGTAGTTCAGGAATCTCCAAAATTCCTAGTGGTTTGTTGACAGCGTTCTCGTCTAGCAAACTTAGGAGTAACACTGACAAGCTTTAAGCACGGTTCCCGTCTTCCCTCACTCTACTCATCAGGCTGGAAGGAAGTCAGACTTTGTTCAAGGTTCATGTGGATGAAGAGGACCATATGGTTGTCAAATCAATTTGCTGAACTCTGTCCAAATCCTGTGAGACTGATACTTTTCACATGGACACCACATGGTTTATCCAAGGACAGTTCGGCTAGGAACCAGCTAGGCAGGAACTACCAAGTACACTGAATTGCTTCCTCTCCAAAAGACGGACAAGATGCAGTTTGGGGTCTGCAAATCAAGGTTTTCACAGCCAGTCTCTGTGATATCTTCTCAGAGTCTCTGTTTATGCCATTCATTTAACCCTTATTTGAACAAGTAAACAAATAACAGAAAAATGTTGTATTTTTTTTTATCATAAGAATGATTCATAATCAGGCACCATTCTTCCTTCAACTGAAGGGACCAAGGCTCCCTACAGAATCTTTTTCTTATCAAATTTCTATGATTTTTACCTAAGTGTGCATTCTTTTCTAACCATAAGTATGGAGAAGAAGCTGTGTTTAACTGCTTCAACAGTGACATTATGGGCTCCCTGCAACATGACTATTAACATCTCATGCAACCAGAGATCAAAAACAGAAAGGTGGAAAGTTCTGAGTATGAAGAGAAGTTGTATATTGGTGGGAGGAATAGCAGTTACAGCAGCTTTCTCAGTAGAAACTGAAAGGAAATGCCCATACTTGACCTTTATTCATAGAAGAGACACAGGCTCACTCCAGAACAGTTTTTACAATTTCTTGATATATCACTCCTATAGGATTTTTTTTCTAATTTTGAGTGTTAATTTGTATGTGCACCAAGTACTGTTTGATATGCCAGGGTGATCCCCAGACCTCGAGTTTAATGAACACGGGGCAGTATGGAGGGTACAGATTCAAGAGGAGGCCTGGAATACATAAACAATAGCTAAATTTCGAAATGTACTGCTTTTTGAGTCCAGCTTTTTTCCATACTGAAAAGCCTAAATATATAGTGTCTAGATATTATATGTTAAACACTTTAAACCCATCTTAAATTTTATTATTAGGGTAACTTCATTAGTTTTTGCTTGCCAGCATATCGGCTGCAGAAGGCAAAGTTCTTGCTGAGCTGCATGGCATTTTCCTGTCCGATCCACTGACTACCTCCCACTGTTGGCTGTGAAATGCAAATGTGCCCAGGCCCTGAGGGCATCACAGGCCCCTTGGCAGCCCCACAGCCCTGCTTGTGACCCCATTTCATCCCAGCCTGACCAAGCACGCAGACACCTAGCACCTGGAGCTGCCCCCGGTGCCCTGTCAGTGGTGCACAACACCAAGCACCTAGAGCGTGGGTGTGAAAACATCAAACACTGCCTGCCCTTACTGTGCTGCACGTGGGCTTCGCTGTTTTACCCAAGCTGAAAATATCCCTTCATCGTCTACATAGTGTTCTCTTCCCTCTGTGATATGATAATGGTATTACACTGTAAATGGTACTTGTGAAAAATAGTTGTTCTTTTCTGAAAGGGGAGATAGCCTACAATTCTCTGTCGTACCAAATGACACACATCCACGCATCATTAGTGCCGAAATACTACAAAAGTATATATGCTGCATAAACCAAAGACTTGGGCAAGCGTGAGCTATTATTTTCCTAACTGGCACTTCCATGCAGGCTTAAATAAGTCAATGAAAAATTATGTAAACCAACAGCACTACTCATGTCCTTAAGTGATTTGTTGGATTGGGCCCAAAAATACCGAAAATGTTGCAAAGATTGATCCTTGATGCGATCCCTTAAAACAGATCTTAATGTCCAGGCAGTGACTTGTTTGGTTTTCAAGCAGCATTTTATTTCCTTGCCTGCTGCACTGCCTATTTTGTTTTCTGAATGTCAGTGGATATTACCTGGTGCAGTGCCTAGGGGGCTGAACCGGAAGAAAAAAATGATCTTTTATTGGTCCGTGGTAAAAATCTGCTTTCTCTTGTAGGTTTTTATTCTTTTATGCTCCTGGGCTGCAAAGCTCTGTAGCATTACTCTGGGTGAGCAACTTTTTTTCCATATATTTAGATACTGAATTTTATTTTTGGCTGTGGAGCAGCGCAGTGTTAACCAGAGTTTAAGAAATGGGGTAAATGCACCTATTAACAGAGACATTTTCTAAATTCACACTCATTCCTTCTCTGTTTCCTTTCACATTTCTTTTGGTTTAGTCAATGATGAACACAATCAGCTTGCCTGTGAGCAGTTTCACTTTTTATTTGATAAGGCTGACTGCAATGCCTGAGCTGGAAAGCCTGCAGGGAAACGCTTCAATTCCCCACGTTCACCCACTGAACTAAAAATGTTGCAAAAGCATTTCGAACCATACCAAAGGTTGTGTACACAGGGAAAGTAACCAGAGCAACTACTGAGGGATGCATTTTTCCATCATAGTTCTCTGCGTGGACACCTCTTTGAGAACAATCACTGAGTTTTGCACGTGCCTACTGACTTCTGCCTTCATACCATGGATTCTCTAATCAGCAATTTCCTCTAACGCGTATCTTTTTGTTTCCATAGCTGCTGCCGAGATAAAATTGTAACATGGATTTGCAGTTCCAGGAGGAAAAAAAAGAGAGAGAGAGAGAGAGAAAGTGAGATTTTTTTCCAGAGGCCAAACAGTGTCATACAAGCTGAGCCAAGGCGATCTCCTTGGACAGCCCTGGGAGCCAGCACTAGGAGGGACAGGCACAAATTTTGGTTCAGGAGAACAGAGAGGATTCCCCAGCCAGAGGTCTGGTGCACGCTTTGCTTGTTTAGCAACCACAAAGTGCCACTGCAGTCCCAATATCTTCTTTTATTTGGTGCCATAAATAGCTGTCTACTTCAGCCCATCGTGACCTTTGGTTAGCACGGCTACAAGCAACTGCTGCTCTGTCAAAGCACTTTAGAATGTACTTTTAAAACAGGAAGAAGGTCAAATATAAAAGTTAAGAGAATAAACATGGCATAACGGTTGTTTTATTTTTTCCCCTCACACAAATGCAACATTTCTCTTATATCTCATTACACGACAGTAATGCTGTTCTGCAAACTGTACATAAAGTAGAATCTAAAATAAGAAAAATACCACCAAAGGTCCCAGAAAGCTGAAGGGGAATCAATTCTGAAGTTTGTTCCAGACCTAAGGTTTCAATTAAATTAAACAAAGCTTCTACTCTGTCTCTTGGCTGAAACAAACAAACAAAAAACAACAACAACAACAAAAAAACTTCTTTACAAGAGGGAATACTTGCTACAAGTTGTACCAGTATTGTTTCTAGAAGTGTTGTTCATCTCCCTCTCCCTTTTTGTTGACTTTTATGTGAACCGCCAGTCAATTTCTTGGTGGACAATTGCCCACATTATAAAACTCCACTGATGTGTCACTATTTGGCTCTGCCAAAAAAGCCATAATAGTGAGAAGGCACATAATATTTGGCATGCCGTTAAAAAATGGGGTCTAACTAACAATAAAAAGAAAGGAACATCAATAAACGCAGCGGTTTATTTTTTAAGGATCAAGAACCGTCAAACAATATACAACTACAATTGTCTGAGGTGCACTCATGCCCCTGTAAGTCAACAGAAGGAGTCAAGAGCTCCAGGGAGAGAGTACTGAGGCAAGAAAGTTATATGCATTATGGCTGCAGTTAACTTTCAACATTTCCCAGGAGGATAAACTGGATAAATTGGAAATAGGAGGGAAAGCCCAAAGTGGTAAGGCACAAAACAAGGAGCAAGGAGGCCAGACTAATATGCTCATAGGCATGAACATCAATGAGATAAAAGGGCTGCCACTTCTGTGATTAAACGTATTTCTAAAATGAATAGGCTTACACTGATTTTCACCATAGCTATGGCTTGTTTTATTGCTCGTGAGGAAAATGCGCAAAAAAAACCATTCTGTAAAAAAAAAATGTTGCATTTGTACAGCGATGAAGCAGCTGCACCCTTTGTTTTGTTTACAGAGTGGTTAATCCAAAGACGTACGTCAGGTTTCCTTCCCGAATAATCCCGGTGATTAGCAAAAAGCCTACTAACTGTAACTTTGTTAAGATGGGGGATAACAGGAGGTATCACCGCCTGGTTTTGGGTTAAAGTTTTTTTTAAAAAAAAATGAACATAGAGAAGGGCCATTTGCAGCCCCCACAGTGAACAACTGGCGCTTCAGCCTTTGTCACGGCGAGGTGCAGCAGATACAAAACACCTCGCACAAGAGCTGGGGCAGCTCGCCCCGTGCCTCCCGAGCAGCTTCCAACCCGGGCGACCTAAATTCCTCCTGTGCTTCCAGCGCTTCCCTTCGTCTTCCCGCCCTGCAGCTCTCGGGGCGAGACTTTGACCCGGAAACCGAGGGAAAAGAAAGAAGAAAAACAAAGCAATCGGACGTTAAGCGACGTTTCGGTTGGCAGACGGAGCGCGCCCGGCCGCCATTTCCTCCCGCCCGTCAGCCCCCGGTGCCGGGGCCCCGCCCCCCGCGGCGGAGCCCTGAGGAGAGGGAGGCGGGGGCCCGGCCGCGTGACGTCACTCCGCGGGTCCCGCGCGCCGCCCGCCCGCCGGGCCACAATGGGACCCGCGCGAGCCCAACCGGCGTGCAACGGCCGCGCGTGACGTGCCCCTCCCCCCACGCGCGCACACACTCCCGTTACACGCGTGTCTCTCCCTCGCGCGCGTGTCAGCGTGTCGGGGCCGCGCCGCCACCGCGGCCTCTCAGCGCGGCGGGGTTGGCGCCGGCGCCGCCATCTTGTCCGGGGCCCCGCGAGACTGAGGAGCCGCCGCCGCGTCTCGCCTCCTCCCTTCCCCCTCCGTCCGTCCCTCCCCGCCGCCGCCGCCTTCCCCCACGCGCGGAGCCGTCAGCGCCCAGCGCTCCCCGCCGCCCGGGCCGGCCCCTCCGCCGCCGCCGCCTTCCTTCCTGCCCGCCCCCGCCCAGCCGAGCCCCGGGCCCCCGAGGCGAGCGGCGCAGGGGGGCCGTGTGTGCGCGCACCCCCCACTCCTCCTCCTTCCCCTCCGACCCCCCCCCGCCCGCGGTGCCCGGACGGGGCGGAGCGGAGCGCGCAGGCCCCGGCCGAGCCCCGTCGGCAGCCGGAGCCCAGGGCCGCCGGGCAGGAGCTGGTGACGCAGGAAAAACGCCCCGGCCGAGCCGCCGGCCAACGGGGACGGAGCGGAGCGGGGCAGCGCCGGGATCCCCAGCGAGAGCGGCGGCGGCGGCTTCGCCCTCCTTCGTCGCCCTCCTTCGTCGCCTTCCTGCCTCGCCTTCCCTGCCGTCGGCCGCCCGGCCGAGCGGAGCCGCCCCCTCGTCGCCCGAGCCGGCAGCGCGGGGCCTGCCATGAGCCCCTGCCCCGCCGGCCGCCGGGGATGAGGCAGCCCCCGGCCGCGCTCCTCGGGCAGCAGCCGGCAGGGCTCCGGGCCGTCGCAGCGGCAGCCGCGGGACAAGGGGACGCCGTGCGGGGGTGAGTGGCGGGGAGC
>CM021765.1:116354456-116479398 GCA_011076525.1 Nettapus auritus | reverse complement strand
CGCTGGGCTGCGCCCCGCTCGGCAGCCCCCGGTTCTCGCTTCCCTCCGCGCCGAACGCCATTACTGAGGTGGAGTGATTGGAGCCGCCTAGGCCCGGGCGACGCCTGGAAATCGGGCCCTGCCGAGGCGCTTTTGCTCCGGTCTCAATGAAAAGCAGCACCAGCAGCAGCTCATTCACGCCCGCTGTAAACATTATTAACGCGTAGGCCACTCCTCTAGCCTCGGCTTCCAGCTAGCCCGTTTTGATGCACGGAAAGGCCTTCGTGGCTGTTTTCGCGTCGCCTCCCTCCAGTTCGCTCCGCTGCTTCTCCTCCGAGTCAGGGCTCTGGTGTCGCGGTTTATTCTGGGGCCGCCATCCTCTCCCCCCGCCCGAGGTGTGAGGCAGGGCTCAGGTTAGCCGTGGTCGCTGTTATTGTCCTCCAGAAAACCGAGGGTTTCGCCGGTAGGACGGGTTGCCGGTTTTTGCGTGTGTCGGTAATCGCCCCGTTAACGTGTGCCGACCCACTTCGTGCACCATTGTTTGGATACCGAGAGAATAGGCTCGCAAAATTACTCGTTTCGGTCTCAAGTGATTTTGTTCGTAAAAGAGTTGAGTTGAGCTTCAAGATGCCATGTTTGATTTTCAGCTCGCTCCTGCAGAAGTTCAGTACAGTGTTTTGAAGACGTACAACGATACGCAACGTGCACAACTGTGCAGGAAAAAAAATCTTTCAAAAAATAATTCTTCTAATTAAATATTCAAGGGACTCCCGGGCTCAGCTGTCCTCATGTTGTCTGTACAACCTGATTTACATTCGCAGTTCTGCAGTTGTATTCGTATCGGGCATTTGTATCGGCCCAAAGACCTCTCTGAAGTCACAGGATCAAAGCTAGCACAAGGCCCACTTTTGCTGACCTAGTTACAGAACTGGGGCCTGCTTTTTTTTTAAAAGCTTTTGAATTTAGATATTAAGATGGTTTCTTAAGTATACAAGTGGCAATACTTGTTATGACAGCTGGACCAGGTAATCTGCATTTTCCAGCAGGCTTCTCAAATGCCCAACAAATGGATGCTGAAGTTGTTATGTTTAGGAAGGGCCCAGTGATGGGTTTTTGGAGGATTGTCCTGTATCGGTTATGGAATTCAAGTGGCAGTAAGGAATATTAGGGGTGACTGAAATCTGTAGGCAGCTAACTTTGTTTTTGATCTTTTAAGGTTCTACTTTGAGAAATTGCCTGGACTCCCCAACATAAACGTTCCTGTTCAAGTAGCACACTTATTTCAGCAAAATCTAAGTCGTGTATGAGTTATGTTGTTGTGTTTTTAAAGTAACACTTTTGATTCTGAGTCAAAGTAACATTTTTTTTTTTTCTGGAACCAACAGAGCACAATAGCTAATATCAAGAATTTTGGAGGAGCACGTCGAGTACATGCATTGATTGTTCTGTTGCAATACCCTGGACCACGGTGATGCCTAAGGATAGATTTGAACAAAAACATAAACATAATCATAAAGCTGCAGTGGAAGAAACTCACAGATCAGCACGGTTGTTTTGGAGGGGGGAAATATAGCTAAAAATAAACATGTGAGATTGTAGTGTAGTAACTTTCTTCAATATCTTCAGTACTTTTCTTCTTGCCCTTCGTGTAGATTATCTTCGTGGTATTTTCTTTTGGGTAGTCTCTGTTTCAATCTTTCCAGGCTGCTGTTTCATGACTTGCTGAATTTGCCCTTGTGGTGATACTTCTGCCCATTGAATTGACAGGAAGACTACATCTGGAGGTGGTAATCAATGAGGATAGCGGTACCAAAGCTGTTTACTGTTTCTATATCTGTAGAACACCATCACCCTTATGTAAACATTTTCTTTCCCACATTGTGGTGCATTTGTGTTCAGAAGTAGGCCAGTGCAACTTCTCTCTGTTCAAATGCACACTTTTAGGTTTCTCTGTTTTACTTAACATGCTGGAATTCTTACTAGTAAGACTCAGGACAAATGAAAATATTGGACTGGTATTCAGACGTTTAAGAAAGCAAAGGTATCTTTTTTCCAAGACACCTTTAAAGACATCTTTCAATTTAAAATTGCAATTGGTTTAGGACTTTGCAGTATAAATACAACTTTGAATAAAAATAAGGAGTTCAGTTACTTGTTAGTTGGAACAACTTATTTTTAAATAGCTATAAAGTTACATTTCTGTCAGGTATGTATTGGTACTTTTATTTTTTAAGTTCCTTGGGAAACATTTCTGGTCTTCCCTCTCCAGTTTAGAAGTAAGTTTTGAACTTATTTCAGGTATTTGAATAGTGAGTGCTATTGTGTTTGGCAGTACTTTGTGGGTTTGGTTCTGTGTCAGAGATGCTCTTTCATTTTGAAAACATCCTGAGCAGGTTAGCCCCATCTGTGAAGGCACTGAATCAAAGTTGTCCCTTACTGTTGTTCCCTTAAAGCATGGTTAGAACAGAAAACCAACCCCCCACCCCCAGCACAAACTATTACATTTACCTTAATTCATTTCCTTGTCAGCACAAACATTGCTTAATCAAACCAGTAGTCTCGCTTACCCAGCGCTTGCAGACCAGTGTTAGGTGGTCATCTGAACATACAAGAAACTTCACTGGGATTCTGATCACTTGGGAAGTTGTACGTGTGAAAGCTTTTGTGTCCTTTATAAACTTAGTTCCTGGACGTTAGTGTTTGTATTAATTTGAACATGTGGACATTGTTTCTCTTGTTCAGGAGTCCATGTTTTTCTTACACCTTTGTGCATCTCTGCTTGAAGCTCTGTGTAGGTGCATCCATTTTTATTATCTGCATCACCCTCATTTAAAAATAGAGTTCAACATTTTATTCAAAACACTTGAGGGCATGGTATGGGAATTTAACTCGATAATGTCCCCTTTTTGCTGTAGTACCTTGCCTTTGCAAAACTGGCAGTGCCGTGTGCATTGCTGTGGACTTCCCTTATTTCATACATAACATTTGTGGTGTGTAAATACGCAACATCATCTTTTTTTTTTTCCTTTCTTTCTAACTAAACTTTGTTATGCATACTTTCACCCTGACACAAACTAATGAGAGAAGAGATAAAAAGCTACAGTATTGTAGCTGCCCTGTCCCATCAGGGTAGAACATTGATCACAGTCTTTATTCTGCTCTGTTTTGAACACGTAAGAGGTTGTTTTTCTGCAATATCCAGTAGCGGCAAATGTCTGTTGATTAGTGGGCTGGCTGGGTAGTTAGTTATGTTTAGGAAGGGGAATTTGGTAAACCTTTGTGTTGCAGAATGGTGGTTACAAGAAGTGAATTTTCTCATGGAGCAGCGAGGGATGGAAAGAAGGTCTTTTCATAAACGTATGCTTGCATGCAGCCAGACTGAAATTTTTGTACAAGTGACCTGGGAAGTTTGAGCTACTTTGAATTCACAAGTTATAAAAATGCAGTAACATCTTTCATATATTAAATCTATATTTTGTTCTCTTATTCCTGGAGGGCCATCTTAAAGTTCTTATGCTGTTATAAGGAATTACAGTTTCATAATGAGTCGAGCTGTCATTTTAAAACTGTTCTTTTATATTGACTGTCTCTTAAAGTTCTGCTGTGTTCAGGGCTGTAGCTTGATTTGGGAATAGGATTAACAAAGATTCCCTCTGCGCTTCCTGACAAGACTATGTTTTGACTTAGGTCCTCTTGTTTAGAGTCGTGAAGAGACAGCGGCAGAAAGCCGTTTTGTTGTGACTTTACTCCTGCAAAGTGTCAGATGTTGCATTTCCTAGACATTCCGGTGTCCCTTGGGCCCCACTCTGCGTGTTGAGCACTTTCTGTGCAGTACATTTGGTTTGGTAAAATTGTTAAAAACATGAGTATTGGTGAGGTTACAGGAGAGCTGTCAGTAACTTTCCCCACAATAGAAGAGGGAGGAAGGTAAATAAGATCTTTAAGTAGACAGTTGTGACTTAGTGTAGTGGGTTTTTTTTGAGATAGAGAGCTTGACAGCACAGACAGTTCCTTTTGCATTTTCTGTTGTGAACTTTCTGGTATTTTCTCTTCATATGAGCCCATTAGTCTTGTCTTATTTGAGAGTTGAAGTCAGCCAGCTTGGTATCAAAGCTTTTTGGCTACCAGCTGTCGATGTGTTTTCAAATAAAAATGGGAATGCTGGGAATTAAATATACGTGTATGTGTGTATTGCTTGCTTTCTAAAGGAAACATCACCGCGCTGTGGTTTTCGTAAAGGATAAGTTGTTATTAATTGTGAGACTGATTAATTGCTTTTGTTTTACTTCTTTGTTATTGCACCTCTAAAAGAGATCCGTGTGATATCTTTTGTTTTAAAATCTAGTCATGTTTTCAATGTTAGTATTTTCAACTTTTTTCCTGAAGTTAAAATGTAAACTGCTTAACAGTAAGGCACAGCTATCAGGAACGCTGCTGTGGAAGACTTCTGACTTCTGTTTGTGGCATCCTTGGTCTGTTTACAAAACAATATGTAAGCCTGTTTGGTGATTTCATATTCCTAACACGTGTAACTGCCAACAGAAAAATGTGGTTTTCTTGCATGTAAAAAAAAAAAGTTGAATTTAACCTTATTTGACATCTTAGCAAATAATATTGTCTGGTAGCTAGCATTTAGCCATGAATTTACTCATAGGAGGGGAATTCCACATTACATCATTTCTTAATGATGTACATCTATGAATGGCGAGCTCTTGACTTTTTTTCTAATTTTTTTTTAAGCTGATACTCAAAAATATGTTGAAGGCAAGGCACAAACATATGACTCCTTAATATTTGCTCATGTCTTCTCTTACTCCCTGCCGTAACCTCTAAAATATTTCCAAGATAAAAACTGTGCTATAAACCAGGAGATTCTGTTGTTGTTTTTTGTTTTATTTGTTTTTTGGTTTTGTTTTTGTTTTTTAAGAATGAACACCTCAAGATAATGAAAAGTTTATGGAGGAAATTTCCTGGCCCACTTTTCATTAGGCTTTCATGTAAATATCCCAAACTTAAATAGTAGAAAATATTCCCTGGAAGAGGCTTTCTTTTACAGGAGTAACACTGTGTAAAAGCCGAATGTCCACATGACAAGGCATGGAAATGTACATGATAAATTCTGTAGGCCTCAATCCTTAAGACGCTTGGATTCTGCTCAACTTTTTGCCTAGCTTCAATGGGACTAGAGTGGGATGAGGTAAAGCTGTTACTTTGTGGTAGAGTGGTCTTAGCTACAGCACTCTGAAATGACACAGGAGTGTTAAGATGCCTTCCCTAAAGAGCAAAGTCCCGGTGTGTGCCGGGTAGGATCCCCCTGTTACCAGACGGACCTTTTTGGTTAGAGGGGAGCGCCTTTGCCAGCACTGTGGTATAGGACAGCGGTGACAGGTTTGTATTGGCTGTGGGTGGAAGTTCACTTGTTGTCCACTTTTGCTAGAAATGAACTTTTACAGTGAGGGGGGGAAGTCTCTTATTTTTCTAACTTAATATGAGAGTGAACACGGTTGTCAAAATACACTGGCATCTCAGTAGATGAGCCTTTTATCTGCTGGTGTTTAATTTTTCTGCTGTTGTAGCAATGAAATACTTCAATTTTTAATGAATTTCAACAGAACAAGTTCATGAATTTGAATCTTAAATAAGGAGCGTGGATCTGCTTAGGTTATTATTAGGCGAATAAGGGGATGAGAGACCACAATTTCAATTAGCTAAAAAAGCTTAAACTGTAGTTTTGTTTGCTAGAAGACTTTGTCTATTTCTAATTTAGAAATAGAATATTAATTGGTTGGTGGTTGCTGACCTTTCTGTTGTGTGTGTGTTCCCGAATCCTTTAACTGTGACAATCTCCACAATATTTTTTTTTATTTATTTTACAAATTATAACACAAACTCTGGAGCTTGAAGGTGGAAACTCCGGTGACTTATTCTGTAGTTTCAGGCTCCACTTTTGCACAGCCCTCCATATGCCCATACCCGTCTTCCAGACAGTGCTTTATTAATCACAGTGGGACCTTAAAATCCCAGGTGTTTTTCCTTGCTGCATGTCGTTGTTTATACAGTCGTACACACGTATACCATCAGATATTTTTAAGGTGCTGCCCAGACTTCTTTCTCTAGGTAAGGTGGTAGTGTCAGATTTCGTCAGTGCTTTAGAGCTCTCTTGCTCTCTCTGAGTTTCTTCATGATAGTTCTGGTAATTAGAGAGGAAGAGAACCTCCAGATTGTCTGAAAACTCTTTCTGTTTTTATTCCTACTGCAGTTTAGCCAGATTGCTGTGGTTGACAGTTTGTAACGCGTCTAGTGAAGATGTAACTTGAAACATGGATTCCCCTTATGGCATTTGAGAAGCCGTTAATTCCTTTACCTCTCCTTCCTTGTCTTAGGATTGGGAAAACACCTAGATCTTTTTTCATAAAATTAAAAGGTCAGAAGTAAAAATGAAAAGCTTCATTTTCTTCAGTGGCAGTGGATGCAGGAAGGCCAGCAAAGTGGCAAGGAAACCTTGCTGTGGTAAGGAAAGTTATGACTCGTGTTTGCAGCCATGGGGAAAAAACGTGCTCGGTATCAGCCTCTGCTTAGAAGGTATGCCACTGAAGTTTTTCAGTTATCTGCCCATCCTAAGACTTCTGACTGGATGAAGTAGATGTTGGTAATGCACCCTGTCACGATTTTTCCTTTTTCATCATATTTTCCCCATAATGCAACAAGTATTTAGAGAACCAGTAGCAACTTCTGGATACAGAGCCTGGAGGCAGCTGAATAACAATAGTGGATGACCAACCTGTTAGTTTTGTTTTGTTGTTGGCAAGCAGTAGCCAAAATCAGTTTGATTTGCAGATTTGTTTGTACTTCTGAAAGTTGTCTTTGAGTCTGTGCTACTGTAGAAAATTCAATGTAAATAAAGCCAATGTCTTCAAGTTTCTGAAGACTTTTTGTGGTAGTTGGGCACAAATGAAGGAGATAGATGAGGTAAAACATTTATAAAATTGAAATTGTACTGAGTACCTGATGTGCTGTTTGCTTAAATGCTAGGTGTTCACTTTAGGTGTGTGTATCACCTGGGCAGACTGAGATGTTGTAGAAGTTGTACACATTATTGAGTCCAGTAGCAAGTAACTGAACAGTTGGGAGCAGAGAAGCAAAGTCTCTGCTGTGAGAGTTGCTTCAAGCTGTGAAGTACGTTCTTATATGGTCCTACACGTAAAACAGTCTGAGGGTTGTAATGTTGATAAGCCCATGTGGTTCCTCATTAGTCTGAAAATACCATACAAAGTAGTCGTTCACACTTACAATGAAAACTGTTATTTCTGTTATTCTAAGTTCAAATTTTTCCTTTAAATATGACTATCATACATTATTTAACTCTAAGTGACAGTTGTACGCTAGGGTTCTTTATTGTTCCTTGTCTACTTAAGCTTCTCTAGTGTATTTGACGCACATGTAATTTCTCAGAACTTCTGCACCCGAAGTTGTAAAAAAAGCCTTAACAGCCACGTTAGACAGTTCAGTTGCAAGTTTTTCCATCTGTCTGTAGGAATTATGAAGAAATTATTTTTGGGGTACATTTCTGTAGACTGGTATAGTAGATATAAAAAAGACTTCAGTGTTTCTTTCACAACCTCTGGGAATGTTTGTTTTCTATTAAGATATCTTAAACATCATGAAAAAGTGTTTTAAAAAAATAACTTTTTTTGTTTAAAGTTCCGGAGTTTGATTTTATTCGCCTGCATGGTCTAGTGTTACTTACCTGCTCCATGGTGAGATTTTATTTATCTCCTAAAACTACTAGCTGTGTCTTTTCCTTTTTTTCTTTCCTTCCTGAATATCTTCTGTTTAGCCCATTCTATGTTTCTCATGCCGTTTTTTCCTTGGCAATGTTACTTGTAAATTTGGAGTGCCTAACTGTATGAATATCCATTTTCTTTTGGAGGTTTTTTATCTTTCTGTCTTACGTGCATGCTGCTAGGTAGCTAATATTTTGTTTTCCCAAAATTGGTGGGGTTGGGTGCATGCTTTGGACAGCCTTCCTTGCTTGGAAGTAAGTGTCTTATTTACAGACAACAGCTTGTCACAGGTATATATACTTTGCGGCTGTTTTAACATTGCTGAGCTTGTAAATATGAGGTACCGTATTTTTGGTCAGATACTTGATAAATGCAAGTGAAAAGTTTAATTTCTCCCACTGCCTACTCCCAAGTTAAGACTTAAATAGAAATCAGATAGGGGTATTACTTTTTTTCACCCATCCATTGTGTGTATTATTTCATCAGGGCTTGTGGCTTGTAGTACTGCAGTAAAACCCAAAGCTTGATTTTTAACATACTTCCTTCATGCATTTTTCGGTTGAGTTATCAGGTGGCTCAGGGAAGTCTCTTGAAAACTGTGTGCTATGTAAAGCAAATGAAGCAGAGAGCCTTGCGAAAGTGCAAAGGTCACGAATGATGTAAGCATTTTATCATTTAAGGGTGAAATTTTCACTTACCTACAGGTGAATTAAGAAGATTTCTCTGAGTGAAGGTGGAAAATTCAGCAGTCCAAGAGCTACATTTGTCATTAACCGCTGTTTCCCCCGGTTAATTATGAACTCTTCTTCCCATTGAATCCTTGACTCCATCAGTTTGGAAGATTGATTGAGTGGGATTGGCGTTCATTATTTTATCTTTTGACTTAATTTTGCAAATGCATGTCTTACATCGGTCTAACTCCCGTACTGATTAGATTTATTAATCCATTAATAACCTTTATAGGAGCTTTTCACTCTCAACCTTTAAATTTCCCAAACATTACTGTATTGCTTCTCACCTCACTTTGTAGATTAAAAGGCTTGTGTTGTCTTTTGTTTCATTGATGAGGAATGATGACACAGTGGCTATAAGCTTCAAAAGTGCCTCCTATTGTAATGTTTCTGCAGATTTTTGTTAGATGTTAAGCTTGGCTTAAGTTGCTGTTCTGCTTCTTCGCTCTGCTTCAGTTTTGCCCATGTAGCTCAATACTCAGAAAAATGGGAAGAAGATGAAGAGATTAATCTGAAAAAATAGTTCCTCCGGCAACGTGTATGAACAGGACGCAGGCAGAATTCAGTTCTCGGGTTCTGTATAGCTGCCTTACAAATTTGAGGCTTCCCTTTGACTCTCAAGTCCTGTTTCTCTTCTTGTGAACACCATTTCTGCAACAAATAAGGTATGGGCAATTGTTCTTCCTTGTCCCTCAGTAGGTAACCGTTCACTTAGGAGACTTAGTTTGATGAAAGCAAACTTTAGTTTGATGGAAATTAAATTACAGTGGAAACTATTGCATGCTGAAAATCCCAAATTGTGGAGGAGAAAAATGGCACATTGAGCATTTGACCAGTTTAGAGAGCGTTTGTATCTCACACACAGCGTTGTTATATGCAAATCCCTTTTGCTGAAAGGTAGTGAGGCTTTGGCTGTCATGGTGGATACAGCTGTTGTACTCAGGTACTCACACTTTCAACTCCAATTCCATTTTTTAAACCTGTGTCTGCAGACAATAATTGGATTATGCAGTCTTGTTTACATGTTTATAACTGGCCATTTTCTTTGTCAACAGAAGTAAAACTTTTGCCTGCTTCTGTGTGTTACATCGTGTACCTTACCTCTTGCTTTGTCACAGTTTTATGAGGTTGTGGTGAGGCTGTTCAAAGGGTTGCTGCTAAATCAATTTTCCTGACTTGCTGGAGTCTGCGTGTCATTTTCTATTGTTCATTCCAGTGGTGTTACCATAATGTCCAGGGCAAAGAGGATTTTTTGCTTTTACCTTCGTAATCTTCTCACCCTTTGCCCTATTTGCTCTGGCTAGTTAATGTGACTTTCATGACTGAACTTGTGCTATTTATGAATTGACATTCCTGGCATTTATTGTATACTAATCAGCTTTCTCTGTGCGCTTTTTCCTGTGTACTCGTTATGCTTGAGGAGAGTATCGGTCTTCGTGATGCTTCTGCATTGTCAAGACTCATCTCCTGCTCTGGTGTATGTGAGCTCTGGTTGCTATCGTCGCTAAATAATTATCCATGTAGATCTGCCATTCTTCTCCTCCTCTCTCAGATGTATTTCATGATGGATTTGCACCGATGCTGAAAGAGTCAGTTCTATCTGCAGATATATATATATATATATATTCTGCCTGCTTCTTGTGCCATTGTTAGTGTTCACATGGCGTGTGATCCAGACGAAAACTAAAATAATTTTCATTCCTTTCCCCCAGTTACCTTTCAGCCAGAATGGTTTCTTGATGTGGCTGACTATGTGATGATGCAAGGGCTAATACTAGCAGAGAGGAGGTGGTTGGGATGAAAGCAAACAACTTCACTCTCCTCCTCTTCTGACAATTCAGACGTACCTGATTTCAAGCAGACTGTGAAATCGTACCTTCAGCTAAGGCTTGTCCACATGCAGAAATACAGTGAAATTTGTTTGAAAATCTTCCCAGTACTATTACTGGGGAATAAGGTTGCCTTTTCTCACGGAGAGTCCAACAGTACAAGCTGAGGAGTTTAATTTATGCACTGTGACGGTAAAGCTCTGTCACTGTCGCCTTGTGGCACTGCAGGCACTGTGTGTTAAATGAACAGTTGGATGCCCTTCTTCTCTCCTGGCCCGTTCATGGATTCAGCTGAAAACTGGCGTTTCTATTAGCCTAATTTTTGTACTGGAGGGAGGCGGTGCTCGTTAGCAACGAGGCTTATGTGATTTAGCATTTAACTGTTTTCTATGCAGGGAGAGGAGTAGTGTGGTTTTGTTTTGGTTTTGTGTGTTTGGGAGGGTTTTTTGTTTGTTTATTTTAATAGAAGAAGTTTTGGGGTTTTAGTCATAACTGCAATGGAATTTTAAGAACCCCAGCTCAGTCCTTGCGATATAGTAGTAGTAGTAGATGGTTATCTTCTGCATTTCCCAAAAAGGAAGGTTATGGCATGCTTTCTGATAGGTTTTACAGCTACAGGAATATTACATTTCTGGAACAGTGGAGCCACTGGGCTGTGGGTATGAAAATAACTCTCCTGTTTTCAGCCCTACTTGGTTCTTCGTATGGTTTGGGGGGGCTTCCTTACTTGTTTGTATCCAGCTTCCTCTGCTACTACCTTTTGGCATTTAAATCCAACAACCACCTTTGTTGTGCTGGCAGAAGGAGCACAAAGACAACTGTTGCTCCTGCTGCCACTTCTCATTTCCCTTCAGAGCGGTCAGGACTTTAAAGGGAATTTGTTATACAAGTCCTCTGGAGCAGATAGATCATTTTCAGTGATTCTTGGAGCAGTCAGCCTGCTTGGGCAGATGGCTTGTATGAGTTTAATTGGAATAGAGCGTGTTTCAGGCAGTCTTAAAAAAAATTTTGTCTGCAAAATCTCCAGGCTCAGATAGGCAGTTGGTACATTGAAAACTAGCTTGAAGTTTGGCTAAGCTTGTTGAGCAATTACGAAGAAGCAGCATATAACCGAAAGATAAATTTTAATGCTGGTAACTCTTTCATCTGTATTTGAGATATTTTAATTTCTTCTTGATGATGGTAATGTCTGAGTGCCTGTGCTTAGTTTGTGCTTTTTAATTCAATATTACATGAAAAGCAGAGTGAGAAATTTCAGTGAGATGAAGGCTGATACAATACTGGGAGTACTTAAAGTATTTCAGTACAGGGATTTAAAAATGTCTACGTATTTCATAAAGTTAACTTTGTCATGATTCAAGAGTATAAAATGCTTCCAACTTAATAGCTGGCTTAGATGCTGTACCATGCTTTAACTCTTTGCATTAAACCAAGCAGTAGGTTTTCTGAATTCTGTTGTTTAAGGGAGAACTTGTGTAAGGTATCGATAATGTCACGGGACATTACGAATACAGACTTTGAATAATTCTCTTTAATGTTTAAAGTAGTTTGGAGAAGCCCTTGAGTTCTGCATAGAACATGAAAACATGAAGGGAGTCAGAAGGGTCTAGTCCGATTTGGCAGGCTAACTTCAAACTCCACTTTTCTAACAGAATTCCTACAGTATAATTTATACTGTGGAGTTGCTTGGAGTCTTAAGTGCACTATACTATAAATACTTTCATGTTTTAAAGCCGTAGTTGAAATGAACCTGAAAGATGCCGTTAAGCTGCCCTTCCACTACTTGAGAAAGAATGAAGGTAGGCGAGGCCGTGCAGCATCTATCTACCCATAGCCTGGTAGAACACAAACCACAGCAGAAATAACAGCAGCCATGATGTATTTATGTCTTTCCAGCAGAAACGAAGCACAGGGATGGCACAGAGCATGAGGAATCGTAACGTGAACATTTGTACAGCTCTGCGTTGAGCGGGGTCTCCCAAGGGTGGAATGCTGAATGCTACTACCTTCTTCATAGCAAGAAGTTGTGAAATGCATGAAACTGCTCTGGTATAGCAGATCAAAGGGAGTACTTTCGATTTAAACTTTTTTTTTTTTTTCCATCAACTTTTCTTCTATTTTTGTCTGCAGTTGTAGATGTGTGAATTATCTCTACCTCTTTTCTTAATGGAGGAGCTGCATGCTTCTTGGTTTCAGCTTCATTCCCCTTGCTTACAAAAAGACTCTGAAAACCCCAGAGATTTCTTTGTGAGCCCTGAAGCAAAGGAAGAACACAGTTTTCAAGGAAGTTCTGAAGGTCGCTGGAGCTGGAGGATAAAGGGCCTTAACAGTCATCAAGGGCTTGAGCCCAGTTCCATAATTTTGTATTATTTTGTGGACACTTCTTGGGATTCACAAAACTCGTACTGTTCTCTGGCTAACAGTAGGACCTGATTTAGAAGGCAACTAGAACTGGATGCAACCTGAAATAACAAGAAAAGCTGCCTACAGAAGTTGCGGAACTAAACTTATGGATAATGATATAACATTAAAAGAAAACAATATCAAGTTAGGCTTAAGCTACTCAAGTTAGGCTTAAGCTACTGAAAAATGTAGTGATGACATTCATCTCTCAAAGGCAAAACAAAAGTGAGACTGGCAGTTCTTTTACAAGCAGAATTTTTGGCCTCCTTTTTCTTGAGCACTTGCTTTAATGCTTTAAAAATGGAAATTCCTCAACACAGAAGAATGCGAAGGCAATAAACCATTTTCTTTTAGTTGAGTTGCTTAGGAGGTTACATGTTAACAAAAGCAGTTTTTGTTTGTTTTAACATTACCTTGTAGTTTCTTGCTGAGTACTTGCTTAAAAAAAAATACCCCCACCCCCACTAAAACCAACCAGCCACCTAGATTTTTGGGGGTATAAATGAAAAAATAAGTTTCTACTGCACCTTTTCTGGCATGATTTGACCCTTTTTAAGGGCTTTGTGATAAGGTGCTTTTTTCATTTTGATTTTCAACAATGAAGGTTTACCAGTATTCTTTCCTCTTTATAGCCGGTAGGAATTTTTTTACACCCTGTTATTACTCTTTTTGTTTCAAGCGTACTAAGCCTGGACATTCATCCCCGTTTAACTTTGTATTTTGCTAAAATTTCCAATGCAAAACCATGACAATGTCACAGTACTTCGTTCCTTCTGTGTCAGAAGCTACAATTCGTAACCCCTTCCAGTGCATTATCCCTGGGAGAATGGCACTGGATGGAGTTATTACCCAGTGTTCTGCGCAGGCATTCAGTATCCTCCTTGCTCACCTGGTATGGAGAATAGTGTTACTGAATTTATTATTCTTCATCAATTACAGTTTCAGAGTTACCTTTAAAGATGTTTTCTGTGTCTGGGCATTAGTTCTTAATTGAAAATGTGTCTTAGAGTTGGGAGGGGTATCAGCTGGTCATCTTAGCTTTGTGTACTTTTTCAAACATCCAAGAAATGTTTTTGTGCATCACTAGCCAAACTTCTGCAAAACACACATTTCAGGTGTTGGTTCTGTTCTTGCAGTCTGCTGCTTAAAATCTCTTAGCATGAAATAATACCTTACTGTATTTATAACTTGGGGTTTCCGCGCTGTAAAGGACATATGTTGTGTGGAAAGCTACGCCTCTCCTCAAAAGTTGCAGCGTGACAGCAGATCCTCTCTGTTCTTTGACTTTGTTTATGTGCCTGATTGGCAATGATTTTTTCTTTGAAAAGAAAATGTCAGTTACGAATGCAGCTCATATAGTACTTGCCTGCTTAATTCTCAGCTCTTTTTCTCCTCTGATAGGTTCAAAAGTTGAACGAGAGAGTAGAAATAACAGTCTGAAAAGGACATCTTTATTCCCTTACTGTAAGGGAGTGAGATAAACAGCAGTTCAAAAGCCCAGAACAACTAGGCTGTCTCAGAAGTGGATGCTGTGTCCTGTGGCCAGTCTTGTAATCGCTTCAGATATTTAATTCAGCATGTAACACTCTCTTCTCACCAGGCAACTAATTCATGTGGAGAGTATCTTTGTTGCTACCTTTTTTTTTTTTTTTTCTCTAGATGTAAAAGGTTGTAATTCACAAGTTTCTTACCAGTTCTGCAGCCAAAATGATACACTTCTTTTAAAAAGATAACGATCCAGAGATTTATACTTGCTAAAAACATGCAGTTGTGGTGCTCACATCTGGTTGCTTTTCTAGAATAAGTATTCTTCCAGTCATGTTTCCCAATATACACAAAAATATATATATACCTTTCTTTTCTAGAAAGGTATATATATACCTGACACTTGGCTATGTTAGTGCACATTTTATTGTGCCAGGCTTATCAGATGATAACGAGAACTCATCACAGAGTAATCTGTGTTTATCGCCCCGTCAGTTTGTATGCCACGTGTAGAATTTATGACAGATTTTATAGCTTTTTCTGAGTTATCAGTAATAATGAGTAATATGGGACTGAGAACTGATAACCTGTAGGGTTTGGCTAGCAGTGTTTGTCCGTGTTTGTTAAAACCCTGTTAGTAGCTTCAAATTTAGTCACTGGATATATATTTTTCATTTTATTTGGGAAAATCTGTTTTGCTTACTTTAAACATAATCCAAAAAGCATGTAAAATGCAATATAAAAATTCAGGTAACTTTTAACACCTTTCACGTTCATGATAAAATATTAAATTGATCTTACTTACTGGACTGTAGGAAGTTGCGTTTGTGGCAACTAAGAGGTTTGTGTCCAGAGATGGTAGTTTGATTTCCTCTCTCTATTCCCCCCACTGCTCCCCCTCTTCCGTTCCGTGCTATTTTGGACTATATCCTGTTTTCAAAGATCTGGTAGAAGTCACATCTATTGATTTCTCAGGGTTCTTGATTATCTCGTACTAAATATTTTAGTATAAATACCAAATACTCAGATCAGCTTCACACAAGAGTTTTTTTTAAGTTGTTTTTTATTACAGGAAAAATATTGGAAACAGTTTTTTGTCTTGTGTTCAGAATCATAACACAAAATGCATCAGATTCAGAGCAGAAATATTACTTAACATGGCAGAAAAGGTTGAATTGCTTAATGATTTCTATAATGATTGCTAGGATGTTTTAAATACATTTCTTAATTATGTATGATGATAATATGCCTGTGCTGGGAAATACATAAGTGTAGATAAGGATTAAAAATTAAAATAAATTTGTGGACTGTACATTAAATGAATGGGGGGGGGGGGGAGTGATTTAGGAACACCTCATTCTGTTTTGTTAGTATTTTGTAATATGTTTACCTAAAAATTGTATTTAGAAGTGCAGGAAAAATGAGGTGTTATTTACTACCTGCATTGGTATACAAAGCTTTGTATTCCACTGAAAGTTTTAAAGACTCGATGTGCCAAAATACTACCTCTGTTACCATCGCTGCCAGTTATTTTTTCTTGATCCACTGCTAAATGTTGTCACGATGAAGAACAAGAACAAAACTTTCGATGCCATTACAGGCTTACATAGTTTGTGCCTGCTCTTAAAAAGCGTATTAATTAGCAAGAATTGGAGGTTGTGTTGTGCGCATCCTCATGCAGAGAAGACACGAAGATGAGTACTGCTGTGTAAGCACAAGTGTCTGGTCTGCTTTCTCTTTCAGACTCTGTAATGCATCCCATTCCCCAAACCTTTCATTCTCCTTTTGCAGTGTGCTTGGGCAACTCATAGGAGGACACTGATATCTCAGCGTTAGGAATTCTTTAAATTTCCTCTGTTCCCTAGTGCATTGCTGTAGGAATTCACGCCTTGCTGAGAAAAGCTTTCATTTTTAAGTGGAGTTAAGTCTTTATTTTTTGCTACCCATAATAATGAGAATGTATTTTGATTTTTCCCATTGACTTTTGAGCATCCAGTAATAATGCTCTTTGTAGCAAAAAGGCAGAGCAGTCAAGTAGAATGTGAAGTAACGTTAAAAGTTAATTATACCTTTTCAAAATCAAGCAAAATGAAATCTTTTCAAAAAGGGTAATAGCGTAACATCTTGTAATTATTAACATTTGGATTATTTTTTTTAAGGAGCAAACAGGGTTCTTAAGGTATTACAGTCTATAAACTTCACTATATAGCTTTGAGAGTTGTAACTACTACATCCATTTTAGAATTGGATAAATGATGTGAAGTACTTACTATGGCCATGACTGAACAACAAATGTAATAAGGAGCTGAGAGCATTTTATCCGTCCTTGTTGCAAACATTAGACGTAATCTTTACTTTCTTGCTCTGGCAATAAGTAGACATAATATAGTATCTCCATAGATGCTGGAGTATCAATTGCAAACGTGCACATTACTTTTAATAAATCTAGAGCACTGTCTAAATATAAACATGAAACCAAGATTTGTCCTTGCTTATAGTGTTCCACTGCGGCCTGTAAAGGACTAAGACTGCAGTTGGACCCACGATATCAGCTCAATCCTAACTGGCTCTATCGCCAGGAATACATTTTTGGAATGCAGAAGGGCAGCTTCCTAAGTAAACAAACTGTAGCATAATTGGAAAAAAGTATAGCATTGTGTGGCTTAGCTGGGAAAGATTGAATCTGACTCTGAAGCAAATGTACGTAACAGAATTCTTAGAACTGGTTTTTATTTGCTTTTTTAGTTTTGAGGTTGTTTCCTGTTGAAGCTTGTTCTTTTAATACAAGGTGGAAGGAAATCTTACCCACTTTTTTTGCATATTCATTGTGAATTCAAGGTCTGTATAGAAGCCATGGAAGTCATGGCTCAAAACATTTAAGCAGTTTTTAAAACAGATGTTAGCATTTTCCAGATATAAGTGTGGTATTCTTAGGCTATAGTACATGCATTTACTGGCATTTTGCTTTATTTACTTCTTGATTTGCTTGCAAAGTCTGGTTTGTTTTACTACTGTGACCAAAATCATCCTCTCCCAGCATAAAACACACGTCATCTCGCTACTTACTGCTGGCTTCAATGTAGTTTCTTGATCACCTGGAAGTGTTTAAGTACTTAAGAAACAGAATTGCCGGTCTGTAAAGTTTACATCCCTCTTTCATCCGTCATTCAGCTGGATTACGTGTTGCACAGTTTGATACCAGTTGAGCCAGTGGGGCTCGCATTGAGAGCTCCCATGAATGAAGGACTGGTCATGCTCAGTGAGAGGCCATCCCACTCCAGGCTCTGTCTAGGGCAGAGCCCTGAACATGAACATGCAGAAGAGCATAGCAAGGCCACGGCTGAAGGGAGCCTGGTTAATTGCCCTAATATTTGCTGGTTTGGGGTGTACGACATTGACTGTGTTATTTCTTGGTGCTGTGTCTTTGGCATTCTACTTGATCTACTGTCACATGAACAAAACACTTTTTCTTCTTCAGAATAGGAACTAAAATTGACTTTCCTGTTTGGTAGCCAGAGGAATGATGTGTATGATCTGAACACTTGACCTCTTGCTGATGTGCTCTGTGGGGAAAAAGCATCCTGTACCTTAAGTACCCACTGGTATACTGGGACTGAACTTCATTGATTCTTGCCTTTAAGTAAGACAACCCTTCTTACGTTCTGAAGGATATCCTTGTTTGTGTTGTTTTTGTGTTGTTGTTTGTTGTTTTTTTTTTCCTCAAGTCCTTCGGGAAGTTATTCCATGTGGAAACAAGATGTCAGTTTTACTGTCTTGATGTGCAGGGCCAAACTGAGTTCTCAGCCTTAACTTGAATACAGTTTGCTTTTATTAAAATTTCTTGGGCTTTAACCTTCTCATTTAAATGAGATCAGGACTCATGGAGCAACTTCAGGCGTGGAAATGTGAGAAGAGGCTTTACTTCTGATCATCTGATGAGCCTGTCCATATGAACCACTAGCTTAGGCTTACTGTTATGTCTATAAGAGTTAAATGTAGCCAGATTCTGCTCTTCATCAGTATGTTTCATGTCCATTTACATGGGAAACCCGTCCCATTTGCTGTTCGGAAAAGTTCTCAAAAGGTGAGGTAATCCACATTGTTTTTGCAGTAACAAAGCTATCAAAAAATTTTGCTCTTGATATCATCAATACTACTAGGCCTGGTTGTGTTTTTTAACTAACTGAAAAAATGCTGATTTCTATATCCCCGTTCTTGAACTACGCCACACGTAATCATTATTGTACTTCATGTGACACATGAAATCATTCATTTCTCTCACGTTATTGAACTTTGTTTTCCCCAGATCTTGATTCACATTGAGGCTTCAATCTTTGAATGTCCCTAAGTTCAGAGTTACCTAAAACAGGTGGAAGACAGTAGGATCAGGCTGTCACATCTCTAAAGTGTAACGCAAATTGTATTTGTTGATCAAGCAGCATGACACATCATTGCTTAAAACTAGCATTTTCTGCAGCATTCCTGTGCAGTCTCTTCAGCACAGAATGCTGCATAGCTGGTACTGGACGATCTGAATGCATTTAGGCAACTCCTCCTTTAAGAATGCATTTAGACAACTCCTTTCTTGAGACTATACTTACGCAGCTGAGAGCTGCGTTCCCTTTGCTTTCCCCTTGACCTGGCAGCAAAAGGTGATGCTTTGTTCCGGGAGCTCATTCTCTGCACTTTTACAGCTCGCTCAATTCATGTGAATGGTAGGTGCAGTAGCTTCTGGCAAGTGAAGTTGCATGCCAGTAAGTAGATGTGGATTAATCTTCACCTGTCTCAACGTTATTTTGAAATTAAGTGTATATGTTTATTTATTCCAAAGAAACTGAAGTATATTTGAGGACATCCCTCTTTATTTTCTCATGTGATGTTGAAGACGAATAGAAAGTATACGCTTCCATGGATGTTCCCAACATGCCAGAAACTTGTGCTGCTGACTGTCTTAATTTCAGCAGACATACAGCATGGAAAGATCAGTGAAAAAGGTTACTTGGCTAACCTGATTCTTAATGGGAGTAGTTTTAATTCATATTGGTTATAGTTGCTCAAAATCTTTCTGTGTCTTGAAATGTTACATGATAAGGCTTCAACTACTTAGAAAATTATTATATTGACATAATGTATTGGAACCTGATGGAGTTGCCTAAGTTCCAAATGCACTTCTTTACTGGCAGAGTTAATGAATTGTCTCTGTAATATAAGTTATTTAAAATAAGTGATAGTTTCTCCAATTGCTGCTGATGGGGTATATTTTAAACACCATTGTATTTTAGGCACCTCTTGCTCTACAGAATAGTAGCTTACTGATGAGTTTGTATGAATCATGAATACGTTTCAATTTTAGTGCCTGACAGTGTTAATGAGCAAGTTGCTGGGACCACCGGTTTTATTTTCTGATTGTATAAATCATTTCCTCCTTCCTGAAAGATGCAAGGCACAGAGAAGGAGGATAATGATAAATCTGTGGGGGTGTGTATAGCATGTAACTGCTGAATTAGGTCAGTGTTACACTTTTGGGAACCTGTTTCTAGATGAGAAGGTGTTCTGATTGAAACGAAGGAATAGAGCAGGAGGTCAGATTCCAAAGTCTAGAATTTTTAAGCGAGAAGCACGTCACGACCCGTGTGATGAGTCAGTATTTATTAGGACTTGAAGAAGGCAGTTCCCAGAACCCTCTACGAAGCAAGGCTGTGATACCTTTCAGTCTGAAATTTGTACTGCCTCAGATAGTTTTTGCACTTATGATTAAAAAGCTCATCTTTTGTGAGATCCTGTTAAGATAGGAATATATCTGCAAATGTTGGGGAAAAAATAATTGTATTCATTGTAAGTTCTTAGCACAATTGTATGGTTTTTAGAAACCTCTAGTCTTAGCTGTTAGGTAGGTCAGTATCCCGGGGTACATTGTTACCACATATCCCGTGGGTTTAATACTGGGGCACATATCCTTGCTCATATAGCTAATCAGATCAATTTAAATAAAAGGTAGAGCTTCGGTAACACACGTGGATGATGAACTGTATTTTGAGGTCTGCCGCTGTTATCTGTCCCCGTGTACTTGCCTTTTTCTGGGATTCAAGAGTACATGCAGCTCACCTGGAAGAGGGCTCCATGTTTTGGGGCATTTCCGTGACGTCTGAGGGAGCAAGCAGCCAAGGCAGAGGTGTGCCACCACGCTGAGCTGCTTCTCACACCTCGGCACAGAGGCCCCAGTGCAGGCAGAGGGGTGCCTGCAGTGGCCACGTGGGCAGCGTCAAAGGAGTCAAAGCTGCGGTCGTCTTTTCCCAGTGTGACGAACGTGGCAGGGAGCCGGCAGAAGCAGAACTTTCCCTGGAATTTAATGGCAAATCAGCATGACCTAAAGAAATAGGAAGAAGCACGGCAAATCAGGATTTGCTCAGCTGGCAATCAAAACCAAATGTCAATGGGATTTGACTCAGTCTTCATAGCTTCACACGTTGCTTGATTAACAACGGAGTAGTTAGTGTGTGGCAGGTAATAGGTGTTTGTCTCCATCCTGCCACTGTATCAAGACATCCATTCAAAGCCTTTGGATGAGGATGGTAATTTTTAAACCACTGCTTAGTATGTTGAATCCTAGATCCAATATAGTAGAAATGAGACAAAAGCTAACGCAAAGTCTCCATGGGATTAAGCTGAATACAGGCAGTTAGAATTATTTCTGTTGGGCTATGTGTGTGCTCAGAATGGGATGCCACTGCATCAGTTTACATGGGAATATGGACAGGTTAATTATAACTAGGTGTAAAGGTTAATCGTGAGCTGAGCCAAACTGTATGCCTTAGTGAGTTTTAACTCTTAACATTTGAAATGGAATAATCTGAATTAAAGCAATGATTGGAATTCAGAATTTCATGGTTAATCGGTTCTACAGAATTATAATTAATAAAACATAATGCAGAGCTTAAAGCAGTGCTGTGTTCTGTGAGGGTGTGCAGTTTCATGCTTCTCTGAATCATAAATGGCTAAATCGGTGGCTAAAAACAGGAGTGGTAAATGACTCCCTTCAACTACTGCATAAAATACCTAAATTGATAACGATTTGTGCTTAAAATACATGTTTTCTTTTGTAATTAGAAGGAAAATACCTCAGCAACGATACCTTTGAAATTTAAAATACGTGGATACTGTAAGAAGCAATCAGACTGTTTCTTGGAGGTGCAGGGGTTTTAGTTAGCTGCCGCAGAGCTTGAAGTTACTTTTGTATCTGTGAGTACATCACAAAGATACTGGGGGGCAGAGGAGAGGGAAGTGAACAGCCCTCGTGGTTGTCCTTGTCTTAAGTATTCTGACGTGGCCAAACCAGGTGAACTTCCCTGAGGGTCTCGAAATACGCTTCTGTGAAGAATGGGAATATGGGAATATAACAGACTGTCATGATTTGTGTCTTAAAGCAAAAAGTCACTAAATAGAAGGAAGAAGACACATCAGAAAGTCATTTTTGTCAATGTTCTGTATTTACTAGTGTCTACAGAATTCTGAGTATTTGTGCTACACAGATCTTGTTTTAATCTGTGAATATGCAAGATTGTGAATAAGTTGGTCAGTGCAGTACTCGTTTTCTTCTGTCTCCTAGATAAATTGCATCACATGTCTTGGGCAGAAATGAATTTATGAGAATGCTTTGCCCCGACATTTCAACGAAGCACAGAGGCTGAGTGTAAATCCATGCTAGTTGTAAGGTCAGTGTAATGGGAGAGCTGCAGTTTTGTCCTGGCTTAGCACTCAGATGAGTATTCTGTGGTTTTGCAGTGTGCCAGTTCAGGTAATTACAGAAACTGAAAAATAATCAGGGTTTGTTTCCTCTCAGACTCTGCAGTGGTTCACTTGAGGATGAATTGAGCAAAAGAACTAGAATCAGAAGGAGATGAGACGGAAGCAGCTCGCATGCCACGCAAGGCGTAGGGGAATCCCAGGTGTCAGAGGTCACTTCCTTCTGCAGTGTAGGGGCAGCCTCGACCAGGATTCCACCCTTTCCTCCCGGCCTCTGTGCTACCTCAGTCAACGTGCCAGCACAAGCTTTTGTGCGGCCAAATTGCAGACCAGGCCTGTTGAGGTAGGAGAGAGGTGTTTATTGTGGTCATAGAGGTGGCTTAGGGCTGCTGAAAAATACAGTGTAAGTTGGCAGAAGTTTGATTTCATTGGTTTATGCAGACACTTGGAAGCCTCAGTCAGGTAATGCAGAGGAACTGAGTGCAGTGAAGTGTGTATTCACATGGTTGGAAACTTAGTCATGCTGATATTTTCTACCTAGCAAGCTTTCTAAACTTCATCGGAAGAAAAATACTCGGAGGAGGGCACTTAAAAAAAAAGAACATCAATTAAAGCAAGTTAGTTTTTAAAGTTGCATTTTAAAAGTCAGCTTCATCCTGAAGAAAACTTGAGTTGGTGATGCCTTTTGCTCCAGATTTAGAAGGCTTAGTAAACTCCACAATGTAAGTCCTGAAGGGTGGAGATGGATTACAATTGACTGTATTCCAAGAACACAGTTTTGTTCAGATGCAAGCGTTATTTTAGTGGCAATACTGGAGTTCTCTAAATCTGTTGGTGATAATGAGATCAGAGGCTGGGTAGAGGAGGAGGAGTATATTTGATCAAAATTTGCACTGGATTTGTAACTGGCCTTGCAAACTTGCACAATTTAGGAAAGGATTTTAAAGTGTCTTAGAGAAAGACAGCAACAGCACTGAAAAGGAATTGGCATGAGATGTTGCAATACAACAGTTATTAATATGCACAGTGTTACAGCAAAACTTTAACTTGATAACCTGAATAAGAATAGAATAATTCAGTTGAAGCAGACCTACTGAGATCTTCACGTCCAACTGGCTGACTGCTTCAAGGCTGACCCAAAGTTAAAACTCACCATCAAGGGCCTTACCCAAATGCCTTAAGTGTGGACAGGCATGGGGCATCAACCATCTCACCAGGCAGCCTGTTGCAATATTTGACCACCCTCACAGTAAAGAAATCTTTATTGATGTCCACTCTGAACGTCCCCTGGTGCAGCTTTGTGCCATTCCTGCACGTCCGCTTCTTGGTTACCAGTGAGAAGAGACCAGCACCTCTCTCCTCGCTTTCCCTCCTCAGGAGGTTGCAGAGGGCAATGAGGTCTCCCTTGGCCTCTTCTTCTCCAGACTGGACAACCCAAGTGTTCTCAGCCTCTCCTCACAGAACATGCCTTCCAGCCTTTTAACAACTTTGTGGCCCTCCTTTGGATGCTGTCAAGGACCTTAACATCCTTTTTATTATAGTGGAGACCAGAACTGCACGTAATATTCAAAATGAGGCCACACCAACACCAGAGAGGGAGAATCTGTATTCCTGGCCTCTTTTGGCTAACTGTTTATACTGTGTTTAGTGCACCCCAAAACTTGGTTTGCCCTCTTGACTTGCCAGGGCACACTGCTGGCTCATATTGAAGCTTTTTTCTGAACATCTGCAGCCCAGCTTCGATATCTGATGGGAGGGTGCAAAGAGGACGGATCCAGGCTCTTTTCAGTGGTGCCCAGCGCCAGGACAGGAGGCAGTGGGCACAAACTGGAGCCCAGGAAGCTCCCCCTGAGCACCAGGCAGCACTTTGTGCTGTGCAGGTGAGGAGCCCTGGCACAGGCTGCCCAGAGAGCTGTGGGCTCTCCTCCTTGGGGATCTCCAAAAGCTGCCTGGGCAAGGCCCTGGGCAGCCTGCGCTGGGTGGCCCTGCTTGGGCAGGGCTTGGAGCAGGTGGCCTCCAGCCTCAGCCATCCCTACTTTTAAAAAACAAAACAAAACAAACAAAAAAAACTTTGAGTACTCTTGTTGGTTTATGTAGCACTTGAAAGTCTGAGTTGGTTTGGAAGATAACAGGGTTACATAGTGCCCTGTGATAGAGTGTGTAATTGTTTGTGTAACTTAGTACTTTTATTTTTGTTAAATTACTGTAGAGTAAAATACATACTGAGCCTAAAATAAAATAACAGGTGTAAAATAAAACTTTTTTCCTTACGTGATAAATAATGAAGTTTAAATATGTAACAATTATTGAACTGTTGGTATATCGTTATTACAACATCAGTAAGTAAATCTGATGTCCCCGTTTTCATATAATCATGTAAAATGCTTGGTGGGAGTGAGAAGAGCTTTGTAGTGGGCTTGAAAAGTCAACAGATCCAGGTTTCCATAGGCAAGTGCTGGAACAAGGGAATACAGATCAGATGCCCAGAATGAATACTGATGCACTTCCAGAAGTTTGGCTGCAGACTGTGTTAGTCTTAACGGAGGTAGAAACAATCTCCCCTAACTCCCCTCAGACATTTGCAGTTGGACGCTGTCGGGAGGAGAATATTGGAAAAGATGACAAATGTGCTGGTTTATGCTCTTAGTCATGAGGTACGCTTCTGTGGGGGGCTAGGTCAGTGCCTTGAATTCAAACTGAAAATCTACTGTAGCAGTTTAAGCACGATTGTATCAGAGTAAACAGCTGCATGTGTTTGGATGTATGTCAGTTTCGCAGTGCTGTAACAGTAATCATCAGTATAATTTTTGCTTAGTGTTAAAATCATGTTAAATATTTCAACTATTACCTTTTGTTGTCAGTTGTACTCAGTAAAAATAAATACTAAGTCTAAAATGAAGACTCTTTATAGCAGTGTATTTCTTTTATGTGTGTAGCAGTATAGCATATTGTCTTTTCTTTTTTTCAGGTTATGCAATGGTCTCTGCAAGATGGCATGTTCTTGAGTTGGAGCTTTTTAAGGCAAGCATATGCTGGTACTTCAACTTTACTAAGTGGACTATAATTTCTTCTCTCACAACAACTACTTAAGCAGACAAAATTGCAAAGATCTGCCCTGTGTCGAGTATGACAGCCACGACTCGTGGCTCTCCGGTAGGAGGCAATGATAGCCAGGGCCAGGCTCCTGATGGACAGTCCCAGCCTCCCCTCCAGCAGAATCAGGTACGATACTATCAAGTTCTCTAACACTATCTAACAATAAAGGAGTCGTTTCTTTACAAATGGTGTTTATGGCTTATTTGAACTGTGAGTTTTTATGGTTCTGGAGATGTCTAGTTAAGTTAGCTATTCTTTTTGTCTTTCGAAAGTACAAAAGGAATTTCAGGGATGGAGGCAGTGCTGTTGGCAAATTAGGTACTGTTAGGGACCATGCAAAAAAGGCTCCCTTTTCAGGTAGGGGCATAGCTTTTTCAAGCATAGTTATTCTGAAAAATCAGTGTTCTTGGAATTATATTGGAAGATTCCTCAGAACCGCATTGTTGTTGTGTCTGCCACAGACTGGTAAAGCTACTCTGTGACTTCAGTTCTGCAAAAGCACTTTTGGGATAAAAGAGCTTATGGGCATAGGTATCTCTTCATTATCAGCTTCATCTAAGCCTGTGTTCATTGCACCTGACTACCTGAACCCCATAGACTGTTGGTGGTTGGTTTTTTTTTGAACATGGTATCCTGCTTTCAAAAGAAAATTAAAAACTTTCAGATACGCTACGTGATAATGTGATGATTCTTTTTTTTTGGGGGGGGGGGGGCGGCGGGCAGGCGGGGGCAGGATGCATTTAAACATTGTGACCAAACCTGGTTAAAAGAAAAGCCACACCTTTTCATTTAATGCAGTATGGTGATGTTTGTTTAATAGCAACCCAGTTGCTTGCTCTCTCCATCTAAGTGGAATGGGGGAGAGAATTGCAAGGGGAAAGTGAGAAAATTTGCAGGTAGTGATGAAGACAGTTTTAATAAGTGAAGGGGTGGAGGAGCAGGAAGTGATGCAAAAGCTGTCACACACCACCAGTCAACAGATGCCCAGCTAGTCCCCAGCCTGTTGCTCCCCTGGGGAGAAAACTGCCCTTAGTCTTACTGCCAAACATGACACTATATGGTATGGAATATCTCTTTGGTCACTTCAGGTCAGCTGTTGCAGCTGTGTCCCCTCCCAGCCTCTTGTTCACCCATAAGCTACTCACCATGGGGACAGAGTGAGAAATGGAGAAGGCCTTGACGCTATAAGCAGTGTTCAGCAGTATCTAAAACTTTGGTGTGTTATCAATACTGTTGTGGTTGCACATCCAAAACCCAGCACCATATGGTATGCTGTGAAGAAAATTAACTCCATGCCAGCCAAATCCAGTATAATGTGTTAAAAAAATTCTTGAGGTTTTGGTCTTTTTGGTCCTCATTTGTCTTCTGATCTTGCTCTTCTGATCTGAACCTTTATTTTCAGTTTGTTGTCAATCCATACCATTTCTGTGCACAAGCAAAAGTGCATCTACAAAATACATTGTAGTTTGCACAGCCCATCAAAATGGGCTTAACTAATTGTGTGCTTGGAGTTTGGTTAGTAGTCAGCTGCAGTAGTATTCATTTTAAATGTTTTCAGAAAATGTTTTCATGATCCTTCTGTGCTGTTGCTGAAGGTTTTCTACCTAAAATATTCATGTTTTCTTCAGAAGATACGTAAAAACAGAGCATCCATGTAGTCTGTTTTCATCTTCTAGAAAGGTGACTGAAAGTAAGTCTCAAAAAAAAATCCTCTCTAGGAAAATACATAAATTCTTAAACCGTTCACGGTGAGGTTGATGGAGCATTGGAACAGGCTGCCTAGAGAGGTTGTGGAGTCTCCTTCTCTGGAGATATTCAAGGCCTGTCTGCACACCTACCTGGGCAGCCTGCTCTGAGGAACCTGCTTTGGCAGGGGGCTTGGACCCGATGATCTTTCGAGGTCCCTTCCAACCCCTACAGTTCTGTGATTCTGTGATTAAGATTAAAAAAAATAAACTTGCTGTATGCTTTCTATTATTTTTTGTTAATAGATCTAAAATCAAATTATTTTATTACACTGTATGATAATAGACATATAGTTCAAGTGATTCTTTGAAACAAAATGTGAAGTAAAAAGGCAAAATAAGCAGCACAGAAGTACAGACGATACTTAAAAAGTATTTTCTACATCAATTTTAGACATCTTCACCTGATTCTTCCAATGAGAACTCCCCAGCTACCCCGCCTGATGAGCAGGGACAAGGAGATGCTCCACCCCAGCTCGAAGATGAGGAGCCTGCATTTCCACACACAGACCTGGCAAAGTTGGATGACATGATCAACAGGTACTTTCACACTCAATGTGTTTTTTTTTTCCAGTATGTGCAGATTACTTGTGCAACTATCTTGACAGCAGAAGTAGGATTTGTGCACTTCTGTTTCACTGGATTCCTTGAACTTCTGCATTTTATTGGATTAGAACTGTAAAGAGAGGCTCAAATTAATATTTTTTGCAAAGTGGAGTCTTCGTCAGGGCTTTTAAATTTTTTTATTATTATTATTTTTTTTTTTTTAACCCTATATTACGAGCTTTACAAAGGATTGAGGATTCCTGATTTTTAAGAGGAACAGTTGATTTATGTGGCTTTGTTTTATTTTGCTTTTAAATATAGGCCTCGATGGGTTGTTCCTGTATTGCCGAAAGGGGAATTAGAAGTTCTTCTAGAAGCTGCTATTGACCTGAGTAAAAAAGGTAAGCTGAAAAAACAATGAATGATTATTGGACCACTCCAAATCGTTGCATGTGAGAGTTCGAGTTCCTGGTGGAGGCTTAAAAGTTCTTAATTATTACCATTACAGCCCTGGTGTGAGTGGTATGCAGAACCCTCATAAATCAGAAACTTAAAGAAAAAAGAAAAAAAAAATAAATCAGTGGAGGTAGAAATTAGGTACTTTATGCAGGATGAGTAGCAAGGTTGAAGAAGCTCACAGCAATAAAAATCTTGTCATTCCTGTCCTACCTGTTTTCTGTATTCGGTTAGATATCAGACCTGCTAGGTTTGGGCTTCATAATAGATACTAAAACTCAAAGATTTTTTTTTTTTTCTAAAACCAAGTCGCTTATCTAGCTTTCCAAATGTCTTGCCATGCATTTTTGTTCAACTTCGGCATATACATGCTTTTGAGAATATTAGAGGTAAAGTTAGAATATTAAACAGCATGACTTACTACTAATTCTACCATACTGCTTGCTGTAGCTAACTTACTTGGAACTAAGATGGTTCTCTGTCGGGATTGTGTATACGTTTGCTAAATTGACAAATTTGACCCATGCTGTGGAAAGTTTTGTTTCTGGAAGGTGGTTTTGGACTCTTGTTCTGAACAATATTTGTAGCTCCAGTGTTTGTGTAATAGCTCAAGTCAGATAAAAATACTGTTCTCAGCTATCTATACTTCCCAGCCAGTCGTGTTTTAAATATAGTGACATACAAAGTGCCTGTTCCTTACTGTGACATAGCTAGACCAGGATGACTTCATTTCTGTGATGATAAAGGTTATTCTTAGGCAGCTTCAAGAATAAAAAGCTGGCTGTGGTCATGAAATTCTTGGTTATCCTGTTTTCTGTCGTCTTTTGCTTTGGAGCTCTCTCTGGAGAAACAAAAGATAGGCTGCACCCAGGTGATCCAAAATAGGTTAATTATACACTGTTGCTAATACTGATTTATCAGCTGGAGTTGCATATGGAATTGGCTTTCAATGCATGTAGTGAGATCTGGCAGGAATTTAAGGAGAGTGTAGATTTTTTTTTTTTTAAGAGATCACACCTGTTCAGGAACAAAAGAAATGGCAACTTACAGAAAGAAAACGCACCCTTTACCAGTGCCTTAACATTTTTTTCTGCTTGTGATTTCTGAGAGAGGAGATGTATATACTGCCAGCTGTTAGGTTGTTAAAACAAAACAACAACAAAAACAAAACATGAAAACATGTCAGTGCAATGCAATGAAGTAATATGAGCAGAATGAGATTCTTGGCTACTCTTAACATCATTGTACTTCACAAAAACATCATACATAGCTGAAAGTTCCCGGTCATCTGTTTCTTTCCTCTTGAAGCTGTGAAAAACAGTGGAAATCTAAGCATATGCTTTCTATGGTATCATTTTACTAAGTCAGTGTCCAATTTTGAAAAGTGCTTCTGCATTGCTATTTAACTATTGTTCCTCTTGCCCTCTAAATTCCTTTGTGTGGTCATACCATGAAAGCTGTTAGAAATAGTTGCTCTTTAACTGTTACAGTGTTAGCTACATCATAGATTTTATTTTTCCCCTGATACTCGAAGTTATACAGTGGCTAACATGGCACTTTTTTCTTTTTAAAGCAAGTATCAGTTCTCAAGGCATATGGTAGGTTGCTCACTTGCTGTAACAAACACTGCTTTTCTAGTTCTGAACTTGGCTGACACTGCCTGTTTCCAGAAGTAATAAAAAGATTATTATGTAAATTTCTTAACTTGAAAATGTGTTCTGCTACCTCAGTAAGATCAGAAGCTGGAAGTCTTGCTACTTATCTATGGACATTTTTTTTAACCTGAGGAGTTCTGTTTTAAAAGACAAGAACTGAAAGCAGAAATTGAAAATTAACCAGCTGCTAAACTACATACATGTTAATTGTGATTTGTAACTCATTAAAGCCCACTGATTTTATTTTTTTAATCAAGCGTGTTTTTCTAGTGGTTAGAGTTTTTAAGTAGCTTTTATTCCTGATGTTGCCAGTGGCCATTGGTATTGGCGTTCTGGAGTGACGTCTTTCATTGTGACCCTGTCTTTAGGGTGATGTTTGCATCCTCTTTAAATTGTTTCAGGAACTAAAATTGAAAGGAACTTATCAGAATTGAAAGTACATATTAAGAACAAAATTTCATCATTGTTACGTTCAAGTGCGAGGAGCAAATTAGACAGAGTACTACGAATCCTGTCTAGGCTGTGACTTGCATTATTCCTGGCAGATGCGTTTGTTTATGGAAGATCATCTTTTTATGTGTAGACATCAATGGATTATTCTTCATTAAGCAAGCCATAAGACTATCAAGTGATAGTCTGGAGTTTCTATTTGAAAAACAGCATAGAACAGCAAGACTGATGTTTATTTTCACATAATTCTGGAATACTTACAAAGCGTTTTGAATAATGGGCCTTGCTCCAGAAATAAATGTCATAATTATTTGGATGCTATAAATTTATAAGGGAAAAAATGGTTCTTCTTAGTTTTTTTTAAAGGCTAGAATATTCTTCTTTCTTTCTTTTAAAATCTCATCAGCTCTCTATTGCTGTCTTTGTTGTGGATTTTGTTCTTTGTATTGTTTACGTTAGGTTTTTAACATGCTGCCAAAACTTCTCTGTACAACACACACAAGCAAGGTGCAATGCAACTTAACAATCTGTAGCTTATTGAACCTGAAATGAGATTTTACCCCACAACTTAAGCCTTCAATTTTTATCCCAAATCTTTGGCTTTGATGAATTGCGAAGGCTTACAGAGGGTGAAGGAATAAAGGGGCAGGCCCTAGAACCTAAGGGGGAAAAAAAAAAAAAAAAAAAAAAAAAAAAAAAACTTTTTCTAAAGATCTCTTTCTGGATGTCCATTTGCATTTCAGTGGGACCACCCTTGAGTTCATTACTGAAGCTATTTTCTGCGTTTTCTTGAAATGTGTATTTTCAGCCATTTTTCTTAAAGCAAGGACAGCAGTTGCTTCATGTTCAGAAATATCTTAGCCATGTTTGTTGGGATGGAACTAATTCAGTGAAATAAATTAAAGCAAGGCTGATGTGGTATCTTGGTATAGAAGAGCTTAAATACTTTAGATAATTAATAGCTCTTGAAAGTGCCAGAATCCGAGTGCCATGTGTAGACACTGCATCCATGGGCAAGTGTGTGTTCCTCAGGGCTTATCATCTCCAGGTCACCTTCTGTTCTGCAGGGTCTGAGCCAGCCCTTGCCAAGCCACTGAAAAGTTTATTTGCTGTACAGCCCAAGGCTTCAGGTTTGGGGGGGGGGTTCTTCGCAGGCCCAGTGCTATAGCAAGGCATGGAGCCAGCTCAGGTTTTGGGGTTCCAGCTGCAAAGTTATGAAATCCAGAGTCCTAGAGAGGAGCTAGTTGATTCTGCTTGGGGCTTTGGTGCTCCACCTTTTCCTTTCCAATCCCCCTAATGGCTGCTTGCATTTACTGTATGTTGCACACCACCTTTTTAATTCATGTTTACTTTTTTCTTGTTGCATAATCCCCTTTTTGCAACCCTTCTCTGAATACACAGCTCAGAGCTGCATGCATGCCATTCTGTCTTGTCTTCCTCATCATTGTCTGCCCTCAGAATTCGGAAAATGAGCAAAAGAGGCTGCTTGTGGTCTTACCTAAAACTTACTGAATCTGATTGAAGCAGTAGATACCAGGTGACTGATATAACTGCTGCTTCTCTTCTCACTGCCTTTGGATTGCTGCTGCTTCCTCTCCCACCCTGCTGTCTTCCTGTACCCTGCTTTTGACAATTCTCCTGTCTTTGTAGATACCCAGCCTTGGCTCCTTCCATGAGTAGCATATGTTGTTTCAGAAAGACAGAGCATTGTGGATAAGGTAGTAGAGGGTCATTCTATATCTAGAAGTTAGTTATATGGGTACTTTTTAAGGTTCTCCATCTTTCCTTTCTTCCCAAGTTCAGTGAAACATACAAAGGACAACGCATTTTGAAACAAAATCTGTTTTGGTGTTCCTAAACTTTGTTAGGAAAATCTTGCTGACTGAAGCTGGCCCACCATAGTGGGAGGAGGTGGTGCCAGAAGTACTTGGAAGTTTTAAAGATCTTAGTGCAATATACTGGTACTCAGAGGAACATTAAAATCACTTGAGGGCATGCTTTAATTTGTATTTGAGAATTAAGTTTGTTGTTAAATTTGATAGGAGCATTTCCTCTAGGTCAAACTAGAGTGTGTTTGGATGCTTTCTCTTGTCCTCTTCTTTCTATGTATGCTGAAGTTGTCATCTTTACGCTCCTGGGGAGTTATCTTAAAGTCCTTTGTTTACTACCAATGCAGAAGTTTTAGGCAGTGTCCATCTCTCCTCTCTCTTCTGTCATTTTGTTATTGTGCTTTGTAGCCTTTCTAATGTGCAGATGTCAGTTACCCGGCCTGAGCTAGATGGGAAGCTAAAGTGCAATTTTTGATACTTGGCTACACAGTGTATATCCTGTACCTCTGGTAGTGATAAAAGAGGGAATGCTGATGTAGTTCTCAAGGTGTAAGTGGCTTTCCTAAGATTCTTGCTTTACTGAAGCTGCTTGAGAGCTGCACCCACTGTAAACATACAGACTGCCAAGCCTTGCTGGGAGAGTTTGGAAAGTCTTTATAGTGTGTAATAATACCATGGAGGGCAGATGTTATGTGATCACTTTTGAAAGAAACCTCTATTGTACAGTTGTTTGTGACCACACTATGAGAAACTTCAGTTTGATGAACCAAATCAGCCCTTCCAAAGCCAGGGAACTGACTGTCAGGAGGTCTCATTAATTAATTGGGTGGGGGAACGACATGACACTGGTGACTTCCAGCTCCCTTCCCACCTCAACCATTTTGTGGTTTTGTGAAATGCAAGTATACTGGAAGAGTGAAAATAAAGACTGTACTTATTTTTGCTACTATCCCTTTAGTTTTACAAGCATGGCAAAAAAAGATCATGTTTTCAAAATAATTGAAAAACAAGCTAGAGGAGTGCAGTTGTTCATGTGTCTTTACTAGAATATTAATCCACCATTTATTTTGTCCATTCAGTCTTACTTAAGTTTGGCTTTATACAAAGTATCTCTTAAAAAAATAACTCTGAAACTTTGAACACCAAACCTTTGATGTCTAAGTCAGTACCTTCAGTATTTAAAAGTCTGTGTAACAACTAATGAAATTACATATGTAATAGTTGTGGCTGTTTTTTTTCTTTTTTTTATTTTAAAATAGGCCTTGATGTCAAAAGTGAAGCATGCCAGCGATTTTTTCGAGATGGGTTAACAATATCTTTCACAAAAATCCTTACTGATGAGGCAGTGAGCGGCTGGAAGTTTGAAATCCATGTAAGTGGTTTTGTTTGTTTGAAGTTGTTTCTGAAAAACGTAGTAATTTAAATGAGAATGGAGACGGCATCTGTGACTGAGGAGACTTTAGAAACTGAATGTCAGAAATCGTCACAACAGGAAAATGGAAACGTTCACATATACGTGGCTCTTGGGAGGAAAAATCATCCTTCTTTCATCATTATTTCATCTTAGTGCCTCTGGTGTTTTTGGAAGGAAATAAAACACAAAATTATATGGACAGGAACTGGACTTTGAATGTTCAGTAGGGCAGTTCTTGTTCGTGAGGCTGTCTTTGGTCAGATGTCTAGAGACCTGCTTATTTTTATGTTCATGGTATGAAAACTTCATTTTTTAGTAAAAGCTTTCATCAGCCTTCTCAATTCTGAGTGTTTGTAGCAGCTACTTGAATATTAAAAGCTGCCTCTTGGACAGCTGGTCACGTGCCAAATGAGAAACTGTAAAGATCTTGATAAGCAAATTTAAATTTGTGAGAGAGGTGGGCGAAAGAAGGAGAAGTCAATAGTTCAGTGTTGATTTGTGAGTGTTTCAAATAACCAAAAATATTTGGGTCTTTTTCCCAAATCATTTTTTTAGCTGAAAACAGATAAAAGTTTGTTTAAACCCTTTATTGGAGGAAGTACGAAGTTGTAAGTACAGCATTGTAAAACTCTTATGCAATTCTGCATGCTAGGTGCAAATGGTTCAGAGTTTATAGTTCGTGTTGGAGTAATCACCTGCCATATTGTTTGTTTTTTCTTAATAGAGATGTATTATTAACAACACTCATCGACTAGTTGAACTCTGTGTGGCCAAGCTGTCCCAGGATTGGTTTCCCCTTCTTGAACTTCTTGCCATGGCCTTAAATCCTCACTGCAAATTCCATCTATACAATGGTACACGTCCCTCTGAAACAGTTCCTGCAGGAGTACAGCTTGCTGAAGATGAACTTTATGCCCGTCCTCCTGACCCACGATCACCAAAGGTATCAGCTTTTTCAGACCTGAATACTGAAATGCTTATTTCATTACCTACTGTTACCTAACTACCCAGTAGCAATAAAGAAGTGTTTTGGGTGGTGGTTGTACTTGATTTTTGAATATCAGTAAAATGTTTTGCTGCTTTTCACTCTTCGATCAATCATGATTTAATACATGCTTGCTCTTCTGACTCTTTCAGTCTTTGGTCCACAATGAAACTGAGTTGTGTTTCTGTGGTAAACTGGCACAACACTATTGGAATGCTATTCCTACTGTGTTAATGTGCTTGCTTATATTTGCCAGGTGATGGATTTAATTTCTCATTCAGTGAGATTTTGTTTGTGACACATTTTAAGGAGGGGATTATGTGATAACGTAGGAATTTTCCCTCCCTTTTCTTACAATTCCAGAAAAGATGGGAACTAGGGATTTTTTTTTTCCAACTGGCAGTTCAGATCAGTAATTTGTTTCAGTTCTCGGGTCTGAATTTTTCAGCATTGTTTGCCCACTGGTATATAAATTCAGGAGATACGTGAATTAAATTTTTGTTGCTTTCTTCTTTTTTTTTTTTTTTTTTTTTTTTTCTTTTTAGTAGAACTGGTAGCTATTGATATGTGAGAACAGAAGATAAAGAACTCTGTGTCCTTGGACTTTCTTGCATTGCTAGCCTTGTTTGTAAGAATGTTATTTTGTGTTCTTGCTGCATTTTTATGCAGCATTATCACATCCAGGACCAGAAAAGAGTATCAGAATCATCCTGTTTTCTGTAGAAATTTAGCAGCCAAGCCTGAAGTACAGGCATTTAAATTCTTATATATTTGATTAATTTCCTTGAATATCTAATATACAGTATCTGTTTTCTGCCATGATAATGGGAAAAACAGAGTTGTCTGTTTATAAGCATTTCCTTAAAACGGAATATCTAAACTATATAGTCTCATTCCCTGATAGTTGTTACCTTCTAACAATTTATTCTGTGAATAGTTCTTTTTAAGTCATTTTGTTTCCGATAGGTACTTTAAAAGTACTTCTGGATGGTTATTTGTAAAAGTTAGATAATAACTGATCATTGTATTTCAGGGTTGGCTAGTAGATCTTATCAACAAGTTTGGCACATTAAATGGATTTCAGATCTTGCATGATCGCTTCATGAGTGGATCAGCACTGAATGTTCAGATAATTGCAGCTCTCATTAAGTAAGTTTTTAAAGAATATCTTACTTAGTTCAAGTTTTCCAAATATGTTTAATAGAATATGGAGTTAGTATGAAACTTGGTCTTTTGTTGAAGCACTCCCATTGCCACACCTCTTAACTAGTTGCCTTTAACTTTGATGTTTCATGTGCTTGTAAAGAGACTTAAGTTTCTAGAATAAATTGCTCCTTACTGTCTTAATATTAAACAACTATTGAATATGTTATCAACTTTGATCACTTTTTTCTTTGTTTTTAGGCCATTTGGACAATGTTATGAATTTCTAACATTACATACAGTGAAGAAATACTTCCTTCCAATTATAGAAATGGTTCCACAATTTTTAGAAAATTTAACAGATGATGAACTGAAAAAAGAAGCAAAGAATGAAGCCAAAAACGATGCTCTGTCAATGATAATCAAATCTCTAAAGAACTTAGCTTCAAGAGTTCCAGGACAAGAAGAAACTGTAAAAAACTTAGAAATATTTAGGTTAAAAATGATACTTAGGTAAGATGCTACTCCTAATATGGTATGTTTCCATTAATATTTATTTCACACTTCTTACATTTGATTTCTCTTACAGGTTGTTACAAATTTCTTCTTTCAATGGTAAAATGAACGCACTAAATGAAGTTAACAAAGTAATAACCAGTGTGTCATATTATACCCATCGGCATGGTAATCCTGAAGAGGAAGAATGGCTCACAGCTGAAAGAATGGCAGTAAGTTCTCCTCTTCACCATCATTCATTGAATAGGTTGTCTTCTTCTTATCACTTAAATTGTAGAATGAGGGATATATGATGGATCTTGTACAGTACTCGTTTTCATGTCATGTTATAAACAGTAGGTATTACATCATAGTAATAAGTCACTTTCATAGTTATCTTTCTGTGAAAAATTGCTGTTAAGAAATATTTTCAGTGCTACTAAAAACATGCTCTAAAAAAGGATCTTCAAATAGCATGTCTTTCATGTAGGGTTTAAAAATGAAAAAAAAAATGAAACGGGTGTTATTTATTTGAAACTTTAGTGACACTGTACCTAATAATTGAATGTTCATTTAAATAAGGGTGTAGTCCACTTTTTATACTTCCAATTATTTTCTTCTAATCAGAATTCTGAATGATTACACTGCTTTCCACCTTTTAGAAGCAGAAGTGTGTAGAAAAGTAAAATATTCATCTCTATTCTTTGGTACAGAAAGTTCTAGACATCACATTTTGTGATTTTATTTAACATTCACAAACTTTGGATACTGCTCTAAGCTTGAAAGCATATGTGGCTACTAAATAACATGAACACGTATAAAGTTAAAGCAATTTTGCTCTTTTCTCTTGATCTTTGCAGAACTGAATTTTGTTATTTTTGCACTATTCTGCCCCAGCATTGTAACTAGCTAATGGTTTATCATCTGCAAAAGGACTGCTGGCAAAATGGAATCATTGCTAAGTTTGACCTTTTCAAGCAATAGGGAGAAATAGCTCTCTTTTCTTACACATTCTTTATAGTTTTGCATCTCAGCCAAGATCTCTGTTTTTAAATGAAAATATCTAGGTTTATGTATTTTGCAAGACTAGACTGAACATTTTAAGTCTGTAATCAAGGCCACTGCATTGGACAGTTTGCTGTATGTTTTTCTTTTTTGATGCTCAAAGTGCACACTGCTTTGTTTCAGTTGAAACAAAACAATGTATGAAGCTATTCTCAGTCAATGACACCACTGAAGAAAATTGTATCTACTTTAAATACTGCTTGAATATTTGCCTCTAATTCAATTAGAAGCATTAGAAAAAATGCAAGGGGAAATACTTAAATAATCTAACCTTTTTACACATCAGTCTTTGCTTATGCCCTTCTTGTGCCATATACTGTAGGGCATACCAGTAAAGCTAGAAGTGTCTTAAAATGGTTTTGAAATGTAATGATTTTGAATTTGAAAAGTTTTGTTCCTTGAATAGAAGTTCTTCCCGTTGGCTTTTTGTATGAGTTTGTCTGAACTTTTTTTATGCTTAGAGTTCATGATTTTAATATGCCAGGAAAAAATATTTTTCTTAAGGCATCACAATGACTGGCACATCGGATTATTTAAAACACTGATATTTTTAAAAGAGGAAATTAGAGATAAATACCTTCCTCTTGTTCTCAATCTTTCTGGCTTCTCCCAGTTAGAATATTGTATATAAAAACAATCCTTAACTGTCTGTTTTTTTTTATTATTATTATTTGCTTAAATATTATTGATAGCACTTCAGTAATTTGAGATGGCACTACTTTCTTTTTATATTCAGGAATGGATCCAGCAGAATAATATTTTATCAATTGTGTTGAGAGATAGTCTTCATCAACCTCAGTATGTAGAGAAGTTAGAGAAGATTCTTCGTTTTGTCATCAAAGAGAAAGCCCTCACTTTGCAGGATCTTGACAACATTTGGGCTGCACAGGTAAAGAATTAATCTGCTAGTCTCCTTCTCAGCAGGAAGGAGCTTATTCTATGTCATGTACTGAGAAGAAGACGACTTGTGCTTCTTATGATTGGTATTAGACAGAGCTGAAGAAAAATCTGAAACCAGGTAGTGGTCTTTTTCAGGATTCTATGTCTGATAATTGTCTTCTCAAATGTGGTCAGTAAAGGAGGTCAAATATCTATGTATGCAAAGTCTTAAAGAACAGCATCCCTTGGGAATCTGCTTTTAAGGGCTTTAGGGTCCACAAGAGCTGGTTACTTCTCAAGAACCACCTTGTAAAAGCACATGAGCAAGCAATTCCGGTGTATCGTCAGTGAAGTAAGCCGGGTGGGAGGCCAGCTTGGCTGAACAGGGAACTCCTTTTGGAACTTCAGCAGTGAAAGAAAGCATATGGTCTCTCTAAGGTCACACAGGAAGATTACAGAGCTGCAGTTTGCATTTACAGAAGAAAACACAAAGCCAAAGCTCAACTACAGTTAAAGCTGTCCAGTGATGTTTCAGATAACAAGCAAAGCTAATTAAAAATACATTAATCGCAGGAGGAGTTCTAATGAAAATACTGGACCATTATGCTGGTCTCTGTGTAGGTGCAGCCCCACCTGGACTGTTCTGTGTTGTTCTGGGCTCAACAACTTAAAAACTTCAATGTTAAGATACTAGACTGTGTCCAGGGGAGGGCAAGAAAACTGGTAAAAGGGCTGGAAGGCATGTCCTGTGAGGAGAGGCTGAGGACATTGGGCTTGATAAGCTTGGAGAAAAGGACGTTGTGGGGTAACCTCGTTGCTCTCCACAACACAGTGATTAGAGGAAGTGGAGAGGGAGGTGCTCATCTTTTCTCCTTGGTATCTGAGAGATTGCTGATAGGTTGCATGGGAATGGGGCAGAAGTATGTCAGGGGAGGTTCAGACAAGACATTAGGAAAACCTTTCTTACTGTGAGAATGGTCAGCCATTTGAACCTGCTGCCTAGTGAGGTGGTTGATGCCCCATGCCTGTCTGTGTTTGAGGCATTTGGATAAGGCCCTTAATGATATGTTTTAACTTTGGGTCAGCCCCGAAATACTCTGACAGTTGGACTCGGTCTTTGTAGGTCTGCTTCAACTAAAGCTATTTTATTCTGATTCAGCTTTATTCTATGATCCAGTCCTCAGGAAACTTCAAAGTTGGGCAAAGTCTGAATTAGGAAAAAAACTGATAGATTATGATTTAATGTTTTAAAATACAGTAAAAATATATACTGTTACTCTCTAAATTCACTACAGTTGTTCCTCATCACATTTTTTTTAACTCACTACATTTTTTTTCCTGAGCAGGGAGCTATTAATAAGACTTACAATAATGACTGTTCTGGAAGTTGTTTAACAGCAAATGCTTTCATTTGTAAATTTTTGAATGTTCACTTGATCACTTAAATGATTAGTGAAACTGGGCTTCCTAGTTATGGGCTGCATGAGTTTAGATCCCATAAAGGGCAATTGAAGAGACATAATGATTATTAAATATTGAATATACAGAAAATGAAGGGTAGTTTTAGGACAGAAATAAGCATGAGGGCACATATTGTTCATAAATAATTGGTAGTAAAACTGTTAATGTAATTAATTGTACAAGCCCTTAGGTCGGTTCAAGTGTGGGAAGGCTAAATCCTATTTTCAAGACAGAGGGCTATTACAGCAATTGGGTGCTACTATACCCCTTGTTAACATGTGTTTGCAATCTTCTGAACTGTAACAGTTTGACTTAAATAGATTTACATAGGTGTCCTTATTCAGGCACCCCCCTGTTCCGGTTTGTTTAAAGCACTTGGGACTGCAGGCAGTGTATTAGAGGCTTGACTTGAGATCTCTGATGTTTCAACTTCATAATATCTAGACTTTAGTTCCAACATGAGAGTAACTACACGGGCTGAAACTCAAGACAATTTTTTTTCCTAGTTATCCTCAAATCCCATGTGGAAAACTACATCTTGTAACTTAATTCAAGTGATCTGTGACTGCTTTGAGGTGATCATACTGTTTGTTTTCAACTTGTCTGTAGAGCTTTCCAAAGTGTCTTTATAAGAAATCTGGGCAGTGGGGAGAGATTGAGAAAAGTAATTATGCTGCCTGTAGGCTTGTGTTAGCTATATTAGAGCCTCACCTTCTATAGGAAAAAGTAACCAAAATTTGGGGGGTCAGGCGGGATCTTCCAGGCAGTTAAGTTTCAGAGGCCCTGAAAACAGGGACTTGTGGATAAGTTAGTTTAAGCCATACTTCTACTGTTCCAAAAATGTGTGAACAAGTTGTGCAACCCTTCAAAGATAGCGATAACCCACTGCAACAGTTACAAAATAAGTTTTTTTTCCGTTGAAAATTGGATTCAGTAGGCCTTACTCGGGTAGATGTTTTCACATGGCTTTGGGCATGAAATTAAAACAGACCAAAAAAAAGGGGGGGGTAAGAATACCAAAGTCTGCTAATATTGAATTTTTTTTTTTTCCATATTCACTACTCCGCATGTTTAGTAGTTTTTAGAAGTTCTTATTAAATGATTGCCTCTAAGAGCAGCTGGAGCATGAAATTCGGTAGCGGGAGTTGATTTACTGTGTAGCTTTATATAACAGGCAGGCTATTTTAGCTCTGACTCAGTGCAGTACTGATGTGGTTTTGCTTTCAGACTGGAGCCATTATGTTTTTGGCTGGGTTTAGAGGGTGAGCATGCACAAGTTTACAGTTAATGATACAGTCGTGCCCTGAGAATCTCAGTATACAACTAGAATAAAAATAAGTAGTCCATGAGAAGTAATGAAAATATGCTACTTTTGACTTCAGAAGGCAACATAAGCTTTAAGTTTTACTGATCTTACAAAGGCAGTATTTACAAAATAAAAGTATGTTTGATTCAAGGAATAACGTTGAAGTCTCTAAAGGCAGGAATTAAGTTGCAACCTGTTGAGTTACAGGAATTCATCCAGATGGACAAGAAGTAAAATAGTAGAGATTAGTGTTGGGATTTTATTACTTACATTCTAGAGCATTTAACTAGAACTCTAAATGGGCTTCCCTGTTTCCATGCAATAAGCTCACAGTTCACACACTAGGTTTTGTGTCTCCTCGTGCTGTATACATGCTCCAGCTTAGTACATGCTTCTCCTTTCGTATCTTACACTAGAGATGTTCTTTCTGTCCTGTATGCTCTCAGTTTCTTTCTATCCAGAAAATGGACTGCTAAGAGGATAAAAGGAGGAGATATTTTGGAAAATTGAGTGGTATAAATGGTTTAGTAATTCCTTCTCTCATAATCTGACTGATAACATGAAAATGAATGTTGCTACTTTTTTTTTTTTTTTTAAGTAAATTTAGGGCCCACAATTAAGAATTCTACAGCACAGCATATTATGGGCTGTTTTTGTTGTTTTTAAGTGAACTACTAGTGCAAGCTTTTAGAAGGAAATTATTTCCAAAACTCCTCAAGCATGTATTTTTAATACTGTAAAAGATTAATTACATCAGAGATTTTTTTTTTTTTGTCTTGCATATTTTATTCTACACTTGGAGGAAATTTTAATCTAGTAGAGCAGCTACTGATACATATAGTCCAAAACTGTTGTTTTTCATGAGTGTAGATCTAAAGTATGGGATGTGCTATCCTGCTGGGAATTGTAGGAAGGAAATGTTGTTCTCACCCAGAGTCAAAATGCAGTTAGCTGTTTTTTCTGTATTGTCTTGCTCCTTAAATGTCAAAATTATGATGTATGCCAAACTCTAATTTAAACTATTATCTAGTATGTAACTCAAGACTTTGCCATTAGTTGTTTGGTTGATAGATTTTATAAGGTTATAAGCTGCTGTTGGCTAACAAGTCGTTCATGAATCTGCTAGCACAAAAGAAATATTTCAGCCTGAGAAACTATGTGGAAATACTAAAAATTGTCTTGCAGCTTAAATGCAATTCAGTGAAATTCATCGAAGAAGTAGGTTTTGAGTCCTTTCCTTAAAAAAAAAAAGAAAGAAAGAAAGAAAAAATGAGATTTATAAGTTTAAGTGCTAGTGTAGATTTCATTCTACCATCCCCATATGATTTAAAAAATAAATACTGTGACTGCAGTAGTCATAATTCTAAATAAATACTTGGGTACATGCACAATTCACACACATTTTGAATACTTACACATCCAAGGCAAACATAAATAATGTGGTTTCCCAGTGAAACAGATACCAGTTTGATGCTTCTCCCACAACATCAGCTATTCCTGCTGAGCACTTCAGACAGCCTTCTTATAAAACCAATAGAGAATGTCTTACTACTTGAGTTAATACTGATTGCTACAAACGTTGGTCAATTCTTTTTGTCATCTTGACAGGCAGGAAAACATGAAGCCATTGTAAAGAATGTACATGACCTCCTTGCAAAATTAGCTTGGGATTTCTCTCCTGAACAGCTTGATCATCTGTTCGATTGTTTTAAGGTAATTATGCATGTTTTGACTGTACTCAGAAAATGGATTGTGAAGTTGGCTACAGATTTGTGACTCTTTCAACATGTACTTAATGTCGGTAGTTTTCTTGCGTTATAAGACTTTTCTGTATATAGCTACAATTTGTAATGTCTACTGTTAAAACTGCTAGATTGTGTTGTACTTTATTGAGCATCCACTGTGAGATTTTGTTTACTTCGTGTCTAAAGCAAAGGCTCATTATGCTAGTTTAATTGATGACCACTTCTGGATAATGCGCATATGTTGAGGACTGTAGAATTGCTAAATGTCACTTCAGTACTATGCATATTGACCTTTTCAAATAAATTACTTACCGTTAATACCTTATTGTGTTCATTCTAAATTAAGTGTTGGTGGTTTGATAAATAATGTTTTTCTCTTAGTGTTAGAGTACCTTTCATGAAATTTGCCAGTTATTGCTACTTACCATCTTCAAGTAGAGGAGGAGATGAAGGACTCCTTTCCCCACTTCATCTTTATCATGTAATAATTTTGCCCTGGTTAACATACACATAGGAAGAAACAGTCTCAGGAAGATAAAGTAAAATGTTTATAAACATAGAATGATTAGATTGTGTAGCCATTACACAAAACAACTTGTTTCTGAAAGATTGTGTTATTCACTGGCTTTTTATGTATGCTAACATTTACATTTGTAGCTTCTAGTAGTAGTCATATGGACTGTTCTCCTGTTGCACTTTCAGGAGGTGAGAAAATGCAAGCGAGCTTTGTAGACTCAGCTTTCTGTTTTTAGATAAATGCCTGACAGTAACATTTTGGCTTGCATGCAGTTTGTGCTCCAATTAATGGGTGACTTCTGATTTGGTAAATATGGGCTGAATGCTCCGTAATCTAGGTATTGACATAAATGCTCAGAAGTTCTGTGGGTAAGCCATCATGTCTGACTCTTAGAGATGGATATGAAGCAATGTTATATTGATAACTCACTCAGAAGAAAGGTTAACTTGACAGAGAGAGCATTTGTTTCTGTCAGATTCAGAGGCACCAGTAATACTGAATTTTTACTCATTTAGTGACTGTAAGTTAATTAGGAGTGTTTTAAGTATAAGCCACAGGAGTTTTGAGAAAGCGTTTGTAAGAAACAGCTGAGTCCAGTCTATTTTCACTACTCGTGAAATGGTCAGTGTTGTTAACTTTTACAAGCATATCTGTGGTGTTTATTTAAAGATCCTTAATTTTTAAGTCTCAAAGTTAAATACGTTTTAACTGTAAATGCTAGAACTGTTCAGTTTTGACTTAGGTATTGTTATATCGTGGTATTTTTATGAAAAATGTGAATACTCTTTATATTTTTGCATCATTTATAATGGTCCAGGCTCTAGCATGTGAGATTAGAAAAGCGTAATTTTCATATTGAATAAAATCTTTCTTTAGGCAAGCTGGACAAATGCAAGCAAGAAACAACGTGAGAAGCTACTTGAGTTAATCCGTCGTCTTGCAGAGGATGACAAGGATGGTGTAATGGCGCACAAAGTGCTGAACCTTTTATGGAATTTGGCTCATAGTGACGATGTACCAGTTGATATCATGGACCAGGCTCTTAGTGCCCATATTAAAATCTTAGATTACAGCTGTTCACAGGTGTGTAATCTGGTATGATTCTGTTGTGAAATCAGTCACTAAAAGTCTCCCCCCATGCCCCCCCCCCCCTCCCAAAAAAAAAAAAAAAAGGGTGTTGGTAATATAGCAAAAGTCAGCCAGAATATTTAATTCATCATGCTTCAAAATCAATCTTTTATCCACCTTTACAGCCATTGGCAGGTTTCAGGTTTTGTTTCATAGTTGAGAAACTGCTCCTCATTGTTTCTTGATATTTTATAGCAGTTTAGTCTGACCAATGAGTAGAAATAATTGAAAGGAGAAAAAGCAGATTAGTTTAAGACTGATGCTATCTAGCTATAGTTTTTCTTAAATATGTACTGAATTCTTTAGTGGTTGTTGCAGGCAGAGTTTATATCACACTGATAGCTTCTGCTAGGATGCAGTGCCGTTCAGATAATCTTATGAATGTATGCTTCAGAACTAAGTTGGTCTAGTAGTTGTGTGGCTTTGTATGTTCTGTTGTGGAAGCAAATAAAGTAGGGGAATGATTATTGTTTCTGAAATATACTTAATTGTAAACATTTGTTCTTTAAGGATCGAGATACACAAAAGATCCAGTGGATAGATCGTTTTATAGAAGAGCTTCGCACAAATGACAAATGGGTCATTCCTGCACTGAAACAAATTAGAGAAATTTGCAGTTTGTTTGGTGAAGCACCACAGAATATGAGGTAAGAATGGAATGCAAATACAGTGTTGCCTCTTATAAGTTGAGAGGGTTGGAATAAAGCAATTCTTTGCTTTTTTAAATTTAAATGAGAGGCAGGGAGACCTTAGTTGAATGATTACGTGTGTTTGAAGATGCTCTTTTGTGTTTTAATGTGTATAGAAAGCATCTAAAAATTAAAACACGTAGTGTTTTGTAAGAGAGCATTAACGTGAACCCTTTTTCTGCAACATGCTTTTACTCATTTTTAGAATAGTAGTCTGATTTGCAGAGAGTCTGGGTTTGTTTTCTGTTATCTATGGGCTTTGGTGTTTAAGAGTGAAATTAGCTTACAAAGTATAAATAAAATACATTATCTTGTTTGTAATTAAAATACATATATATATGAAAAGCCAAAAAATGACTTAATAAAATCTAGAAACTTGGTTTCATTAAAGTATTTTCCCTCTACATAAATGGTTTGCCAAAAAAAATTTGTATCCACATGAGAAATTTTACAAACTTCAGGAAAACGTTGTTTATTTATCAGTGCTGTATAATTGCTTTGTTTTCATTTTTGTAAGCAGGTAAACTATTCAAATCAATATTGTTGTTAAAGTCTGCTTACAAGATCAAGGCAGGGAAAGTTGAAGAAAACAAGCCTTCAGTTTACCCAATACTACCTTCTTACTGATACTGGTTTAAGGAGCTGTGATACTGCATTCCTGGCTCTTGGAGGCTTCTTTATTAATTTAGTTTGCAACATATTTCTCAGTTTTCATCACACTTTAATCTGTTACAGTTTTTCATTAATGATTGTTTGAGGCTTTTGCAACAAGGTCACAAATATACTAACGTATTAGCACGTGTCTGTTTTCTGTTTCTTAGTTCTTAACCTTTTACAGGCTCTAAGACCTAGGGAAATGTAGCCACCTGGTTACTTGTGGTACTTGTTCAAGTAGGACGCTTCTTAGCATAGTGCCTGAACAAAAAAGCTTTGCTTTCAATTCTTGAAGCAGAGCTCATTCAAGGCACTGATTGGGTTTCTGTTCTGAACTAATCTTGGAAGGAACCTAACTTTTCTTTTGACTATAGAAATTTAGTTTCACTGTAAGGCAAGCATATGTACAGTTGGATGGCTTGAATCTCCCTATTTTTGGTCAGATCGTCTCTTCCATTTGTCAAACTTCATTGAAGTCTGCATTGCATTATGTGGTAATACGTCAGTTTTAGGCAGAATTTGAAATCACATTAAGTAGGAAATAAAACTTGGGATTAAAGGTTTTAATCAGGGGACTCTCGTGTGAAGAAGCCTTTATTAGTAAGATGCATTTGAAGGAGATCTTTAATCAGAAATTATTGCACAGGTGACTGGGACACCATAGTGAGTTAAAACATGATTTTAAAGTAATTAGTGACTTTCCAGTCATCCAAGCTTCCAGATAATTTGTAATATTGATACAGTTGGGAAACTGTAACGCATGCATCTAACACATATCATTGATGGGACCTTCTGCAAGAGTTTGAATTTTGTAACTGCTTTAAGATGACAATGAACTTAATCTCAAGTCACTTTTTCTTTTTCTTAACCTAAAAGAAGACTTTGCTGGTTTATGTCTCTGTTTGGACCTTTAATGTCTGCTTTTAATGGTAGATAGCATTTACTGGCTTAATAGAAGATCTCTCGACTTTGGAAGCTGAGTCATATGCAGTATTATGTGAGGCAAGTTATATGTGCAGATAAATAATCTTACTTTAAAAAAAATAAAATAAATTGATTGGAACTTCGGCTTTGTCACTGCAAATATTTTTGGTAGAAAATAAATGCAGTCTAATTGCTATATGTTCTTCATAGCATTTCTAAAGTACTTTGGCATTCATTTCAAAATGATACCTTTTCTTCTTATACATTGGCTTTTGATACCCATTTAGCAGAAGAGTAATGGAAAGGTAACAGTTTTGCTCTTAACATCCATTTTTCATGTTTCTCAGTTTATTAGTAAAGCAGTATATTATAATGGAAACATCATCAATTAGCCCAACCTTAGAGGCTTCTGGAATAATATTATAGTTTTATGTGGAGTTTGCTTTAACTGTAGGAAGCAAACTTGAAAAGTCTTGTCAAATTAGCTTTTTTTTCCTGTGCATATGTAGTCATCTCACCTTTGAATCCATCCTAGCAGACAATTAACAGTTTACATGTTGCTCACAAATACTGTGCAACAGCTCCTAGCTCATAACTCTGTTCTTAAAATTATCAGCTTTTTGAACTGGTTGCTAACCCAGGTGAATCCATGTGTCCAAATTTTCTGTTTGTGCATGTGATTGGGGGGTGTGAGGGGCGAAGTGTAAAGTGTATCTTGGAAGATTTACTTAGTCTTCTGCAGATAAAGCTTTCCCTTTGCTATATTTGGTGAGATTGATACAAATGCCTAATATCATGAGTGTATGAACCAAGCTATTGGCATCTAAATTCAACAAACTACACCTCCTTGCTTATGCTCATTTCACCTTCTGTATTTCCTAAATTATCAACGTTCTTATTTAAAGTTACCTTTTGTCAATTCATCCTTCTATCTAGAGCTAGTGTCTCAGGTAGCCACCAGAACAGAAATACAATCTTTTGCTGGTTTTACTGCTAGTTTACGCTGAGACGGGGGGTTGATAGAGTTGGAATGAAGCCTACTTGGAAAGTTTCTTATGGTGAAAACAGAGGACATTTTTTCTGTATATATGAAGTCCTGTATGTTTTCTGCCTTCATGCTGCTATGTATTTTGTTTCTGTACTGCAGACTTCTGCTTTTTTTAACACAATTCATGCTTTAAATGCCTCTTCCAAGCTGTTCTGGAAAACTGCATATTATGAAACAATCTTTTGAAGATGTCTCTCCTTAGCAGGCCGTATACTGTTGGTAGCAGATAACAAAATTATTGGATATCTGGGAAGAAAGTCGATGGCTTCTGTCTTTTAAACCCAAATTGACAGTGATCTTTGTTCTGATGAATCGATTGAGCTGTTGTCATTACATCTACAGTGCAATGTGGTTATCAGCTGCAACTTCATTAGCAGTTGATGCTGGGACTAGGATTTCTTGCCTCCCCTACTGTTCTCACAAGGTGTGGTGATACTGTCGAGTGTTGTAGTTCGTGTGGTACTGACATCAGGCTTCCCAGGAAGGATTCGAGTTCCTATCAGCAATCTAGTTAGCTAGTTCCGGAGTATACTCTGAGAGCTGAAGGAAAGGAGAACAGTTCTGAAATCTCATTTGTATTTTTTCTAGGCAGGCTATTGGGAACAGCAGAGAGGCAGTACAAAAAATAGCTTCTTTTTCCCCCTCTTTCTCTTGGAAGAGGCATGCAAATTTGCATTGGTTATGCAGCCAAAGACATGAGTGCCGTACTATGAGGAGTCGAAGCATTTTAAGGTTATTCTGCAGGGGCGATTAGTAGTCCCACGTTCTAGAATATGATAGTGCTCATGGCATGTGGGTGTTGTGCTCAAGCTATGTATTTGTGAAGCTTACTTTTGCAAACTAAATATGGCTAATATCCTTTAAGAGTAGCATTTTGGTCAGATTTTTTATGGTAGACATAAATTATCATTTAATTATTTATTTGTGGTGTTTCTTCTTTTGAACTTTTTTTTTTTTTTCTTACACTGTATATTGCATGTAAGTGCTTTGTTGTTTGTACCAACTTTTTTTTTAGATACTGTTAGGGAAGGAAAAAGACAATGTAGAGTTGTGCAGTTTTTTTGAAGTATTGAAAAAATATAAGACTGAGCTTTCATTCTGAAAACTGGTAGTTTTACTTTGTTTTAGAATTAAATTAAGAAAATAATATCAGATGCGGAGGAAACTGTGGTTATGCATATTGTAGCTATACTACAGCCGAGAGTCTCCATCTTTACTGTGTGGTTTGCAGGCAGGTATTTCTGTTCCTGACTTGCTGCAGATATTCTGCCTCCAGCATATTTAACTGCTCAGATTGCTTCGATACTTCTAATATGTATTTCAACTATACAGTCCTCATTATGTAACTGCTTTTAATAACTTTTAAAAACTATTGATGCATCAGAAGAAAAAATAAAAGCATCGTCAGAGACCTAGCATGCTTTTTATTTTAGATCTTATAGCAAAGTTTAGAACTTGCATTGAAGACATTTGTTTCTTAAATTAGTTTATGGTCTATTAGGTGTAAGACTTCTCTGCTTTTCTTACAACACTTATATTTTAATTTCAGTCAAACTCAACGAAGCCCCCATGTGTTTTACCGACATGACTTAATCAATCAACTTCAGCACAATCATGCCCTAGTTACATTGGTTGCAGAAAATCTCTCTGCCTATATGGAAAGCATGAGGCAGTATGCTAAAGGTAAGTTATTTAATAAAAATTGGCCTTATAAATAGTGTGTAAAAACTCCAGTTGAAAATGGAGTTGAAAGCCAATTCTCATAATGAAATAACTGTTACTGTTTGTTCACTCAATTTTAGAGCATTTGTGGGTTTGATAGCCTTTGTGGTGTCAGACTGGGCAAGAAAAGCTTAAAATGCAAATAATTTATTGGTTCATGATTGAAAACACGATTGGTGGTCTACAGCACGACATCGGGAAGTGACTGCACTTGTTAATCTGTGGGTTGATAAGCATCATCTTGCCCTACTTAGATTAGGGTGGTGGCTTTTGTGGAAAGTCCTAATGATAATCTTGGATATTGTCCCACTCCTAGTTTTTAATTTTTGTAGAGTCCTTTGAGAAGTTTTTAAATCAATTCTGTTTGAAGCCATTGTTTGGAAATTGTCAGGGAGAAGGACTTAAGACCACCGTGGTACCATTTTTCTGTTTCTGTTTAGCTGCTTTCTCACCGCGTTTGTTATCAGCAATACTTTGGCAGCATATTGTGTTAGTATTTATAAATTTCAGTTTAAACTCAACCCTGCACTGATGAGTTCACATTATTATCCTTGAAGGAAGCTAGCTTTCTAGCTACTGAAGTACGAGTAGGGAAATGAAGGAGAACGTTGGACAATGGCAGTCCCTGTAACACTGGACCAACAGTACTCTATGTATTGAACTAAGCCAGCAAAACTGAGAGGAGGAAATTTACCCCCACACATATACTTTATTGACTGCAACCAGGGACCATTCTACCCTATGCATACCCTACATAGCATCCTACCAACCTGTTAGTTACATCTCAAAAATGGCACTATAATATATAGGAATTCAATTCTGACTGTTCAGAGAGAACAAGATATGTGCATTTTGTCAAGTCTCTCTGTGTGGGATTGTGTCGTCCTATGCTTAGGTAAGTTGCCTAGAAACCTTTAATTCTGTAATTCTTTTAATTTTGGAGTACTTCATACAGATGCCTAAAACGTACTTTGAAATCTTGTTTTGAAAGTGGCGCAATGTGAAAATGATAGTTTCAACCTGGTGTAGGTTAATGAGTACTACATTTAAGCTAAATTTGCATACCATAGCTCTATTTTTTATTCAGAGGTACATGGGAGGGTTTACCCTAATCTGCTTTCATTAATGATAACATTGTACTAATTAATATTAAAATGGTACTAAATGGTTTGTTGTGTTCTCAAGCAATAGAGTCTTAAGTTTAGTCTTGTCTGGGGAGGTAGAATAGTGTGTGTCTTACTTCATGTAACTTCTATAAGCTATTGGAGTGCTGTTTAACTTTGCAAAAGTGATGCAAAAACACAATTCCATTTATAGTGAGCTTTGCATGTTAACTCTACGGATAGCTTTCTTTTTTCTTGGACTTCAGCCAGTGATGAAAATCTGGGGTTTGGCCTCAGCGTTTTGAAGGGAACATAATCAGCAACTATATTCTAATGCGTTTGTGTTTGTCCAAAAATAGCCTACACATGCTATTCATATATGAACTGTTATTCATTAATTTCAATTGATTTTTAACTCAGAAGACAAAAAGTCATTTTTGACCATATTTACCTACCAAATTGTCAATGACTTTAGCCGAAAAATTAGGATAATGTCTTGCATGTTTCTTTTTCTTAAGCAAAAAACTGCATCCCATTCCTCTATTCTTCCCAGCTCCCCCTACACACACATACACAACCACTCAATAAAGCAGTAATACAAACATTTTTGGCACAGTAGAAATTAAAAATTTGCAAAGAGGATAACTTTAATCTACTCAGAAAGCAATTAAATTGTGCTTTCTTGAAATTAAGGTGCTGCAAAGTTTCTTCTGATCTGTATCAGAGTGCAAAACCAAAGGAACACTAGTGCAGCTTTTTTATTATTGCTATTATCCCTGGATACTTTGTCTGCCCTTAATTACATATTACACCATCTACTAATCTTCTAGTTACTACACTAAGACAGTAATAGACAGTTCCTACCTATACAACTTAGTTCAGGTTTTGTAGAATAAATAGAGCAAAATACAGAGAAAACAGCATCGAGTTAGGGCTTATCCCAGTATTTCCACGCCTTCCTGGAGGAGGAGAGAAGATAATGGGGGAGGGACGGGAATGAATGAAAGGAGAAGGAAGTTTATCGTGATTGTACAGGCAGATGGTAAGAACCGGACAGCTGTAGAATCAAACCAAATTGTTAAAATGAATGGGACAGAGGGAGAAGATTAAAGGCAAAAACCCAAACAGCCCAGGACAGAGAAGTGCCATAGGGAAAAAAAAAAAAAAGTCCTGTTGCCCACAGATCTTTTTGATTAACTCCAAAATCACTATGTAATTTGTGATTTTTTTGTATTCATTTTGAACTTGCAATATTTTTATTTTCTGAAGTAACTTCCTAGCAAGGTGGTTTATGCCCCGTGGCTGCCAGTGTTCGAGGGGCATTTGGTAACTTTATTCTGTAACTGTTTTCTGTAAAGACGAGAACAGATGTTTCTATTCTGTTACTCATCACTTGTCATGGGATAGTGGAATTGAGTACACCCTCAGTAAGTTCGTGGATAACACCAAGCTGAGTGGTACAGTTGATAGATAGAAGTAAGGGATAACATCCAGAGGGACCTGGATAGGCTTTAGAAGTGGGCCCATGTGAACCTCATCTAGTTCAGCAAGGCCAAGTGCAAGGACCTGCACCTGGGTCAGGGCAACCTCTGCTCTCCATACAGACTGTGGGATGAATGGTTTGAGGGCAGCCCTGCAGAGAAGGACATGGGGATACTCACAGGTGAAAAATTGGACGTGAGCCTGTGCCCGCTTGCAGCCCAGAAAACCAAGCGTATCCTGGGTCGCCTTAAAAAGAAGGGTGGCCAGGAGGCCGAGGGAGGTGATTCTTCAATTGAGGGAGGAGTGTAGGTAGCAGTAAGACGAGGGGTAATGGTTTTAAACTGAAAGAGGGTAGATTTAGATTAGATGTTAGGAAGAAAATCTTCACTGTGAAGGTGGTGAGGTACTGGAACAGGTTGTCAAGAGCACCTGTGGATGCCCCATTCCTGGAAGTGTTTAAGGCCAGGTTGGATGGGGATTTGGGCAACCTGCTCTAGTAAGAGGTGTCTTTGCCTGTGGCAGGGGGTTGGACTAGGTCATCTTTAAAAGTCCCTTTCAACCCAAAACCATTTTGTGTTTCTATGATTCTATGGTTTTCTATCATATTCCCTTTTATATTTTTGCCTTTTTAAGGTTAAAGAAGAACCAAATCCATGTATCAGAATTCTCCTGATTATTGACACTCTTTACTTTCTATTAAACTCACTTCCACCCTATTCTTCAAAGTTCTCTGTGAGATGAGGTGACTGGTATTGCATTGTAATCTTGAGAGTGTGTTTTTTTTAAAAGTAACTGTATACTACATTATTTTTTGTCTGTCCTTACTCTGTCTCCTTTTAATGTAGATATTTTCAGTTCTTCCTTTGCACTGGTTAATAATGTCTTTGTGTGTATTTTAACAATACTGTTCAGATCTTGAGTTGATATAAATGGTAGAGTATCCGTAACTTGAAGTACTTGAAATTTTTGTCCTCAACTTTGCAAACACCAGACTTGACATAGTGTAATTTATTGACTACGGTAGGTTAGATTTTCTTAATTTACAGTTCTCTTAGGTTTCTTGATTTTTCTCCTTTTGCTGTTCAGCTCTCACCATCTTTGCACATCATGTTTCAGTCAGTTAAGTTCTAGACATAGTGTAGAAGCCTAAGGTGTAAAGCTTGCCGCCTATATTTTTTTTCTCCTTTCTGGTGCTTTTTTGTTCAGCAATGTTATATCTTAGCTCATATTTCCATCTTTTTGACTATTGATCAAAGATCTTTTCAAATCTTGAATGGATTGATAGTCAGTTCTCCTTCATCTTCTGTTTCCTAATGAAAATAAAAAATCCAAATCTATTAATGTAATTATTTAGAGAAATTTTGCCATATAGTCTCCTATATGTGTTTATCACAAATTATACATAAACTTTCAACCATTGTTTGATCTGTAGTTTCTCTGGTCATTCCTTGGTTCTTTTGCATAGAAAAAAAAATTGAAGATCATGGTTGGGCTTTCAGTGAGGTCCACAGTGTAGAAAGTGAATGGAGAGATAGATATAGGAAGAATCTGAGATGGAGATAGACTGCATTTTTGTAGTTCAGCATTTTTCGGAATTCTTAAATACTCTCACATTGGCTTTGGACATCTGACTGATTTTTAATACTTAAATTCTGTCACCGCCATTCTTGGTACTTGTGTCTGTGAATTAATTTATACACACACACACACACACACGCCCAGACAGTTGAGCTCCACCCCCAAATAAAAATAAAATAACCATCAAAAACCTGACATTTGAAGGTGAATAGTTGTATTTTCTCTGCAGTTTACTTATCTGTCTTCATTGTTTCCTCTGCTCATCCCACAGCATATTCTTTAAGTTTCCTATGTTTAATACTTAAGTATTTGTTGGTTTGCTAGTTTTATATACTTTCTTTAGGAATCTCTTCGTAATTGCCCATTTATGTTCACTTCATTAGGATTAAGATTTAAATTTCTGAAGGATTTCTGGTGGCTATGTCTCCACTTTTCTAGACATTATAATGGCTAGTCTTCTGATTTGCCTTTTATAAAAAAATTTAAACTAATATACTTTTTGCCTGTTGTATGAAGAATGCAGTATTTCTGACAATCATTTTCCCTTAATTTTGAAATACTGTTGGTGCACTTCAGTTGTTAGACTTTTATCAAGAAAGGAAATAAATACAATATGAAATACTGATTTATTCAGTTCTGAAGATCAGTTTTATCATGAGTGGGTGCTGTCATGATATAGTCTCCCACAACTAGGTCTTAGCTGAACGTAATCTATATAACTCTTGCAAATAAGTAATGCAGTAATAATTAGTTTATAATGGAGTTGTAATGCAACACATGTCACAATGAAGTATTTATTTCTACTAGTACATGTCAAGTACCAGAGCCCTGCTTATAATAGAAATACGTAACAAAGAAGTGTTTCTTGTGAAGAATTCCAAAACGCACAAAGGTCCAATGATGCCTAATTTATTGCTAGCAATTGTTATCTTAATTGCTGAACAAAAGGAATATTTTTCTGAATTTGAATTGATTTAATGGTTTTGAAAATGCCTTCCTCTGGAGCAGGGCTACTTCTGTATACAGTAGTGTTTCCACAATAAATCCAGATGAGGATCCTCAAGCTCTGGAAATAAAACTAGTTCTTGATGTAGCTGTTTTCTTCTGTTTTCAGGAGGAATTAAAGAAGATCATTAAATTATTTGAGAAACACCTAGATTGTATCTCTTGGGGGGAGGTGGTTAGAAACCAAAATGTGTTTGTGTGAAGCAAACAACTGTTTGCTAAACAGTATTATGCATAGATTTGGCAAATTGCAAATAAAAGTTTTTCTTATTTTTATATTGCACAACATTTGCTGTTTCAAGCTTGTCAGTATTACAGGAATTTGTCTTTGTACTTGCAAGCTTGTAGTAAGTACACTTGTCATATACTTTATTCCTCTGTGTTATCATGTATATAGCTACTTAGAAAGGTGTTAAAGAGCTGGAGTTGTGGGTTCCTCTGGGGAGAAAAACCCTAAAAATGTAAAAACAAGTTATGGAGAAGATGTTCTGTAATGAAATCAGAGCATCCTTGGGGGGGGGGGTGGAAAAAAACACTGGATAACCTGAATTATATGCTTGATATGCTTTTATTTTAACTGACTTACTTCCCAAAGAAAACGTGTTTAACTGAGGAAGAATTAATTTGAATAAGAAGAATGAAATTTCTTGATTATTCTGTAATAGTTTCATTATACTGAATGATGAGCACATGTATCTGTACATAAGTATTCGTTGATGTGATAACCCTCAGCAATCTTTGCCTATACCCATTTTAATTTAGAATGTAGTATTAACTGTTAGGAGGCTACTGAAAATGATTTTCGTAATCCTTCCTGAAAATTTATTGTCCCTTGGTATTAATTATGTTTTGGCTATCAAGTTTTCAAATTCATCCTGTCCTTTAGAGTCAGCATGTCTTCTCAGCATGTATTGTCTAATGAAACTTTTTATATTTGCAGAGCATGGTGAATACGATCCACAAACTGTAAGACCAGGAAGCAGATACAGTCATGTGCAAGAAGTACAGGAGCGACTTAATTTCTTACGGTTAGTTTTGACTTAACCATTTTTTTTTTACTTCTGTAGGAATATCTTAAATACTTGAAAGGAAAAAAGTCATTCTAGCTATTTTTCTTGTTTAGCTTTAAGATGTTATAATAACTTCTTTTAAAAACTCTAATGCAAAAATGCACCAACTGGGTGGGTTTTGTTTGTTTTCTTCTGTTTTTCCAGAAAGCTTCTATGCTAGTGTAGGAATAATTAATTGAAGTTCATTAGCATCTATGGGCGTTTTCTGTCTCTGTGCAGAACCCTACTGACTTGAATACAATGTGCACAAGGATACAGCTACACGCATGTTAGGATAAACGCAGCAGAAATTTTGAAATACTCCAAGATACGCCCACATGTCCTTCCTTGTAGTACCACACCAAATCTAAGTCCACGTTCATAAATAAAGATGTGCTGGTGTCATACACTGATACTAGGTTGTCAGCCTTAGAAGTAGGTTGGAAAAGATACATGCAAGAAAAAAATGGGATGACTTTTTAAACCTAGCTGTTTGAATAAAATAAAAAAGCAAAGGATCTCTGCTCACAACAGAGCTGCAGTATGTTGATGCTATTCAGGTGCACACTCACAGCTTTTTCTTGCTTGGTTTTAACTTTTTTTAGACTAGTAAAAATATTTTTAAGAACTTCCATTATCCTTTGTTTTTCTTGAAACATTCTTAGTGTTAACCTTCATAATTGAAGTTTTTAATAGTTCTTTAATAATAATTTACCACAAATCAAAAACTTACAACTAGATTTTTTTTTTGTTTGACTTACGCTTCTAGTTCTGTTCTATAAAATCAATCCCTTGTTTTGTGGTTTTGCTAAAGCATAATTGTGAATGACTGCAGAAATGATTTGATCTCCTGTGTTGTGACCTCACTTCAAAATTAATTGTTTACCTTAGGAGATGTGCATTTGTATTTATTATGTATACAGTGCTTGGTATTTTAGTGTAAAACACTTTTTTGCCTAATTTTATTCCTTTCTTGTTTGAAATATAATGTTCTGACGGCTGCAAACTTTTACCAGGAAATCATGGGGCTAACTATGAGAGGACTGATGATTGAAATACAGTTATCAGGATTGTACTTACATGATTATGTGTGTTTGTGGGTGTGTGTATATATATATAAAATGCATATTCAACTTCTTGCTTGTATTTCTTGCTGAATTGTAACTGTAGATGTCAACTAGACAGTGCTGTTAATTGTCTCTTTGTTTTGCTCAAGATTTTTATTGAAGGATGGTCAGCTGTGGCTCTGTGCCCCTCAGGCGAAGCAAATATGGAAGTGTTTAGCTGAAAATGCGGTTTATCTTTGTGATCGCGAAGCCTGTTTTAAATGGTATTCCAAACTAATGGGGGATGAACCAGACTTAGACCCTGACATTAATAAGGACTTCTTTGAAAATAATGTGCTTCAGCTGGATCCTTCCCTATTAACAGAAAATGGAATGAAATGTTTTGAACGTTTCTTCAAAGCTGTGAACTGTCGAGAAGGGAAGCTAGTAGCAAAGAGACGAGCCTATATGATGGATGATCTGGAATTAATAGGATTAGACTACCTTTGGAGGGTAAGTTAATGGGAGGAAATAGCTGAAAGGTTAACTACTAAGCCCTTCTCAATTTTTTTCTTTAAATATTTTAAGAATGTGTAATTTATTACCTATAGACTAGAATTACAAAAAGCTTCCTTTTCTATTTAAGTACATAGGCATTGACTGCTGTCTTTTCAGCAGGTAAGTTGGTAGCTTTGCAGACTGGTCTGTAGACTTGAGAATTTAAAGAGAATTTATTTGAAACATCAAGTATATTTATGTGTGCATATGAGATTAAAATTTTGTCTGTATTGTTTAGGAAGAATCATTCATGGTATATCATCTGTAGGTCTTTCTCTCTCCCTGTGTACACACACAGTTCATTTTATGGACTTCTTAAGCTTACTCATGTTATTCCTTCCAGTATGGTAAACTGGAGCGATTCCAGATTAGACCAAGTGATGACTGGTTTGATTCCTCTTGTATCCACAGCCTTTTTCCTAAACATGGTTATAGCTTTTCAATGGAAGCATTACAGCTTCTTTGTAAAAGCATTCCGAAGCTTGCCAAATCCAGTAGTGAAAAACATCAGTATCCAATTTAATACTTCAGTTTTTCAGTCTGTCTAGTTTTGAAGAGCTGCATAGAACCCACAGTAGCACTCTGTGGCATGGTTATTTTCACTGTGTTTTGGACAACACACAGTGTGTAAAGCAGGAGTCTTCAGTATTGTTTGTGGCTTGTTGAAGGGTTAGGTGTTTTAATCATCATGGTAACAGTTAAAACCAAAGTAGATTGGGATTTTTATACAAGTTAGTTTTCACGCAGTGGTTGAGTACAAAGTGCCCATGTAATGCTAGACACAATGCTAGTGTATCTTAGTTGTGGGAATCAACTTAATTGGATCTGCCCTGCCGTTTGGCAGCATGACAACTCATGACACATCAGCCCAGTATCCTGCAGAGGTTGCCTGTAGGGGCTGCTTTCAGTATACATAAAGATGTGGTAGATATTAATGGAAATCTAGATTATCAGAAAAATAACTCATTCCCCTATACCTCTCCCACCCAGCCCTAGTAATTTAAAATACTGGAAAATTCTGGTTTTAGATCGTTAATATGGATTGTTTAAGCATCTCAAAGGTACATGTTTTATAATGCTGTTCTTAATGTCATCGTTCAAATGCCCAGACACCCTAAAGGAATACTAACACAGAGATTGCAAGCTTGGTATGTGTAGCTCATTCAAGAATAGTGTTCAAGAATACAGTCAAATGTATGTTACTTGAAGACAGACTTGAATGCTAATATTTTAACAAGTTGTCTTATTCTATTACATAAAAATGGAAATGTAATGTGAATATATAAACACTACTTTCCTTCTGTTTATAAACATCACCTTTTTTTCTAGCTCTAAACTCTCTTTAAATACTTAAATTTTAATTTTGACTCTTACACAATTAACTGGTATAATTTGTATTGGTTGTATACAACTAAGCATTTTTGCTACTTCCACCTTATAAATTAGACTTATTATTGTGCCAAGATATTTGTACATAGTTGTTTTTAAATTTTATACCATAAAATTATAACATGTTCTAATACACTTTTTTGTTTTTTTGATTACACAAGGTTGTGATTCAGGGAAATGATGACATCGCAAACAGAGCAATAGATCTTCTTAAAGAGATCTATACTAATCTTGGCCCAAGGTTACAAGTTAATCAGGTAAAAATAACAAATTATAATGTGATAGAAAAACAATAGTACAATTCAGTTCAGTGTTATTTTTATACTTGAAAGCATTGAAATTGTTTTGAAGAGTATACTTCTGAGTCCAGCAGTCAGACATGGAATTAAGAGTATTTTCTGATACGTGTGGACTGAGCTCTGATAAATCTTTCGCATTAAATTTTTCTGTTGTATTTGCTCTTTCTACTCACAAAACAGCCCATATCATATACTTAAGAAAACAGTCTGTTGAACTTCCAGTTGTGGTACTTGCACCAGTATGGCTGGATCTGTTGAGTGTTGTCACAAGCTAATGTAATATTTTTTTGTCCTCTCCATTGTAGAGGATCACAATGTTCCGTATAATTGTCAAGCTGAACTCTAGCAAATCAGATATTTTCTCCCTACATTAATTTTTGCATGGAGATGCATTTCAGTGAAAAGAGAGAGAAGATAATGACTTTCTGAAAGGTCAGGAGAAGTAAACCGTTGGGATTTCTCAAATCTGGGGGCAGAATATTGTCCTCCAGACAATCTCCAATTGATATCTTGCCAGTTTTATTTCTTAACTCTCATTTTCTTAGCTATTCTAAAAAAAAATAATGTTTTTATAGACTTCCAAACTGCCAGTTTGGTAGATAGATCATAGCTTCAGTAGGTGGTACACTTACAGCCATGCAAGCCACATCTTACTGTAGTGGCTGGACTAAGTAAGCATACATAGATCTGTTTTACGTCTGTCACTTCCAGGAAGTGTTAGATTTGTTTAATATACATGCAAGTATGGGGTTTCAGTGTGCTGGTAGTTCTTCTGCTTCTGAGTTGCTATCAAGAAAAGTGGCTAGTGGATTGGGTTTCTTGACATAGCATCATAGAACAGCTCAGGTTGGAAGGGACCTTAAGGATCATCCAGTTCCAACCCACAGCTATGGGCAGGGACACCTCCCACCAGACCAGGTTGCCCAAAGCCCCATCCAGCCTGGCCTTGAACACCTCCAGGGATGGGGCATCCACAGCTTCTCTGGGCAGCCTGTGCCAGTGCCTCACCACCCTCACCGTGAACAATTTTTTCCTTCTACCTAATCTAAATCTACCCTCTTTCACTTCAAAGCCACTCCCCCTTGTCCTATCACTACACTCCCTGACAAGGAGTCCCTCCCCAGCTTTCCTGTAGGCCCCCTTTAGGTAGTGGAAGGATACTATAAGTCTCCCCAGAACCTTCTCCTCTGGACTGAGCAACCTCAGCTCCCTCAGCCTGTCTTCATAGGAAAGGTGCTCCAGACCTTGGATCATCCTCATGGTCCTCCTGTAGCTATGACTTAATACAGTCTGCAGTGGAAGCATTTTCTTATACCCGGAGACTTCAGACCTTTTACAATGATGCTATAGGTTGTATGTCCGTCGAGGTCAGGCACAAGGTGATGCTAGGAATCAGGCAGAAGGAAGAGATGTGCTGCAGCTGCTGCTATACTTACTGTAGCTTAAAGTCCATTTATGCAGAAAAATAGGCTATTTGGAACTAGGTTGTGAGATTTAAAAAATGAAAATCTGGTTTTCTCTAGCTCTGGGTTCATTCTTAGTGTAAAGAAAGTTGTCAGCTCAGGATTCTTTAATGAAGTCTGAGTTACTGAATAAGAGGAAGTCCAGTTTAGTATTCTCTGTGCAAACTTCCACTTTTTCTATTGAAGTGCAGGTTTATGCTCTACAGTTACAGCTACTGATAGCCTGTGCAAGGCTTTTGAAGTGCATGCTAAATTAGAGCTCATTTGCTATGCGAGCTTATTCTAACACGGAATAAAACTGCTTTATGGAGCAACTTACCTGTTTTTTATTTCTACCATTTGATTATCTAGCTGAATGATGTTATTTAGCATTTGTTGTAAATATGCCAATTTTTTTTAATACACCAATTTTTTTTAATGTAAATAGGTAGTAATTCATGAAGACTTCATTCAGTCCTGTTTCGATCGTCTCAAAGCCTCCTATGATACATTATGTGTGTTGGATGGAGATAAAGACAGTATTAATTGTGCAAGACAAGAAGCAATACGAATGGTCAGAGTGTTGACTGTTTTAAGAGAGTATATAAATGAATGTGACAGTGATTACCATGAAGAGAGAACTATTCTACCTATGTCAAGGTATGTGTGAAAATGCACTACTATTATTTTGAATTCTGTTAATTAAAATATTATTAACATCCTTGATTTTATATTGTGAAGGGTTTCTGTTCATAGGTTGTATTTATGGAATTTAAAAATTCTGTTTTCCCTGTATCTCTCTTATCCCTGTATTCTCTATCTGTAGTTTTAATATTTTTTTTTGAAGGATCAGGTGTTCTGCTGTACATGAAAGGGACAAGAGACCTGAGAATAACCTTGTTTCTGGTCTTTTGCTTTAGAACATGCACAGTGTACCTTGTGGCTAGGTTGTTTTGGATGTATTTCCTTTTTTCAAATAATTACTTAAAAGTAATACCATTCTTTACATTAGTGTGGACAAACCCTCTTTGTTTTTCATAGTCCTGTCATACAAAAAACATGTTGCCAATGTGTGTCTTATTCCTCAGGAGTTGTTTAGAGATGTTGATCTTACTTGGCAGGCTTAAATTCAGTACTACCTCTAAATGAAATATGCTTTATGTTCCCCATAAAAAGGGGAAGAGGAGAAATGACACTTTAAAGTGCATTTATTTTGTATACCTTCACTCTTCTGTTTGTAAAGTTAAGCCTTTTGGTAAAAACTTCAATCCTAGCTGTTCCTTCTTTAACTCTGTCTTCAGTACAAAGAAAAGGAAAGCACTTAAATCTAATGTTGTGTAGATTTTTTCATAAAGAAAATAATTTATTTCATCAGAGAGGAAAGCTGAAGAGAAGAAAACTAACTGTTGTGGTGTTAGTAGCTGCTGCATCTGGGAAGAAATTCTCAAAGAGAAATAAGGGGTATACTGCGCATGGATTTATGATAGCATATCATAATATATAAATACGGAATATACTGAGTGTATGGATTTACGATACAGTTAATGTTCATTTTTAGTAATGATTGGGTGTTGCTGCCCCCCTTCTTATATTAAATGTCTTCTTTGTCAAGAAAACTGAAGAGATCCTGTTTCTTTGTGATGTGGCAGTAATTGTAGTGCTCCTACAGCATTTTTATTGTATATATTGATTGCAAGTGCATCTTGTTTATATGGGCACTTAGTTGTTTAGACTTTTTCACAGGTCTTGTTGGCAAGAAGCTCTTATGAGGAATTTTTGCCTTCTTTTGTTGTATGGGATTAGTTTGCTGGGGCTAGATGCCCTGCCAATGTCAATGTGCAAAGTATAGTCACTGCTCGTGTGAAAATGTTTCTTCCTTTTTTTTTTTTTTACTTCTGTTTTAATTTTCAAGAGCATTGGGATTTTAAAAGTGGAATTCTAATATAAAACTTTGAACAGCTTTTGACGGAAGGCATTGGTGACCTTCTCATCATGGCTTTTTCTCATCATGGTATATTTCAAAACTGTGTTATGTTACTAAAAGAGCAAAACATAGTTGCCAGCTTGATAGAGCATTAGTTCCTTTTGCTCAGAAAATTGCAAGCGAGAGAAATGATCTAAAACTTTATTTAAAAAAAAAAAAAAAAAAAAACTTTTTTACAGTTCTGTTAGTGTTTATAACCTGACTGTAAAGTTGACTGTTCTAATGCAGTTGTGCAGTTCTTGAAAGTTACTGCGTATGTTAAGTTTGCACGATTGCTGGTTCCTTCACAAAATAATCTTACGCTGGAGTATACCACCGTATGTAAAGATTTGATGAAATAATAACAGCAGGAAAAAATAACGTATTTCATGAGGGCAAAATAAACTTTACCTGTTTTGTTTATTTTCAGAGCTTTCCGTGGTAAACATATCACGCTGGTAGTTCGTTTTCCAAATCAAGGCCGACAGGTGGAAGATTTGGATATTTGGTCTCACACAAATGACACAATTGGCCAAGTACGACGTTGTATTCTCAATCGTATTAAAGCCAACAGTGCACACACAAAAGTAGAACTGTTCATTGGTGGTGAGCTGGTGGATCCTGCAGATGATAGAAAATTAATTGGCCAATTGAATCTCAAAGATAAAACGGTAAGTGTTGCAAGGTAATTACTTATTTTGCTTGTCTTCTGCAAATGCTTAAAAATACCATGTATAGAGATCACTTATTCTTTTGAAGCAGTTCCATTCCTCCTTGTAATGTGCCACTAACATTCTATCAGATTTTTATTTAGTAAAGAATCTCCATTTTTGTGTAACCTTAATAAAACTGTGATTGTGTTTTGCAGCTAATTACAGCTAAGCTCACACAGATAAATTCTAATATGCCTTCAAGTCCTGATAGTTCTTCTGATTCTTCAACTGGTTCTCCAGGCAACCATGGCAATCACTACAGTGATGGTCCAAACCCAGAAGTTGAAAGCTGTTTGCCTGGAGTGGTAAGCATGTGCTGAAATGATAGTTTAAAAACATTTCTTTGTCTATACTTTGTCTTTAACTAATTATTTTTGTGTTTTTCTGTTTGTTTGTTTTTAATTTGCTTGTTTCAAGATCATGTCGCTGCATCCTCGATACATTTCTTTCCTTTGGCAAGTTGCAGACTTGGGCAGTAGCCTAAATATGCCACCTCTTAGAGATGGAGCACGTGTTCTTATGAAGCTCATGCCACCAGGTAAAACTTAAATTCATCCTGCTTTGTCTTGGTGACTGTATTTCTCATTTGTTACATAAAAATGTAATCAGGGAAACGTTTTCTGCTTCCTTCTAATTTATTGGTATTGTAATTCATGACTGTTATACTAATTAGGGTTGTAAGTGTACTTGCCAAATCAATTCTTTCTTGCCTGTCATGTAAATGTACATCGTTTGTAACTGATGCTGGGATTCAGTCCCACAGTGCCATGAAAATAAAGAGAAGCATTATATTTTGAAATGATTTTGTGGCACTACTTTAGCAGGATCACGTTTGTACTGACAGAAATAAAAAATGCACAACACTTTATAGTCTGATGTCTGTCGGTCACATTGGTAATTGTGAATGGTATCGACTTGTTCTGAAGTAGCTGTATTACAAAATGTTTATAAATTGTGTTTTTATTGCAGATAACACTACGGTTGAGAAACTAAGAGCTATTTGTTTAGATCATGCAAAACTTGGGGAAAGCAGCCTTAGTCCATCCCTTGACTCTCTGTTCTTTGGTCCTTCTGCCTCACAAGTGCTGTATCTAACAGAGGTTTGTGATGTTTTGCCTTTACTTTGAAAAATAAAAATCTTCAACTCTTTTTTTTTGAGAATCTTTTCTGTAACATTGTGGAAACCTAAGATCATACACTGTTTAGTAATGAACAATACCTAATAGTTTACTGGAGTAAAATGGTGCATGGCCAGTCCTGTCAAAGCATTGCTTAAGAAGTATATCAGCATAGTCTCAAGTTTAATCATCCATATTTGAGCTAGTGGACCTCTGTTAACTCTTTGTGTTTTGTTCTACAGGTAGTTTATGCCTTGTTAATGCCTGCCAGTGCACCTCTGGGAGAAGATGCTAGTGACTTCCAATACAACTTCTTAAAAAGTGGTGGTTTGCCTCTTGTATTGAGCATGCTGACTAGAAATAACTTCCTGCCAAATGCAGATATGGAAACTCGGAGGGGTGCTTACCTTAATGCTCTAAAAATAGCCAAGTTACTGCTAACAGCAATTGGATATGGCCATGTTCGAGCTGTGGCAGAAGCTTGTCAGCCAGTTGTAGAAGGCACAAGTACAATTTCACCGGTAATACAAATCTTCTTTGATGTAAATAGCAATGTATTGTGAATTTATATTGTCTGACATGACATCTGCCTGTACTCTCCATTGACAATCTCTTAAAGCAAGTTGCATGTCAAGAACTCACAGTACTTTCAGATAAAGGTGTGTGAGAAATCTAAAAAATAGAGAACAATTCCTGTTTCTTTCTGACTGTAGGAAGTCAGGTGTGAGTTCTACCTGGCTTTATATGTGCTTTTCAAAAGTTCGCATGGTCGTCAGTACAGGTGACTTCCAGTTTTGATGTACATCTATCCCATAGATGTGAACTTGGATTCTTTTGGTCTGCTGAGCCTTTTGAAGGGCTTGTGGCTTCCTTTTTAGATCACCTCCATTACATGTTTAAAGTAATAGAGTTTGTGTTTGTTCAACATGTTAGTTTTTCTACATCCAAACAAATATGGTGTAGGTCAGTATTTTATTTCTGTCCTCTAATAGTAGGTCTCTGGCATAGAGCCCAAAGCTTAAAATTTGCTGCAGTCCTTCTTGGACAGTTGCTTTTGTGTATTCCACCTTTCTTTTTTCTTTTAAGTTCTTTCCCAGGTAGTTGCTTCCAAGCAACTTTTCCTTCTGAGATCTTAGCTACTATTAGCAAACGCTTCCAAGTAACTTTATATTTTCATATCTTCTTGCCTTTTTTTTTTCCCATGTAAAAATAAAATACCTTCTTACAGGTAAACCAGGCTACGCATGACCAGGCAGTGGTGCTACAAAATGCCCTACAAAACATTCCTAACCCAACTTCAGAATGCATGCTAAGAAATGTAGCAATACGTCTTGCACAGCAAATATCTGATGAGGTTAGTAAATTCCTTTGTGTATCTTTTTGTTTTCCAGGCAGGAGTATCGATGTTTTTATTATTATTAAATGTATAACTTTGCAATAAAAGGAATTTCCTCCTTCAGTGCCATGAAATGTTTTAAGTAATGTTTGTATACGGTTAATAAGCTGTTAACTAATTAAAAGTATTTCATAAATTGTTTCCATATCAAATTATGAAATTCCAAGTCTAATAGCATGAAGAGACTTAAGTGAGCTAGGTTTCACATAAGCTCTGTAATGGGTTGTGAATAATTATTGAATTTATATCAGAACTTCGGAAACTCAATTCAATAGATGTAAAGAAGCTAGTTGCATTGAGGTTTGTTTTCAAAAATATTTTTGTGATATTTTCTTCTTTTGTTGGTTTTCTTTTATGTTTTGGGTTCAAAGTAATATTCTCTTCTTGAAACAGAAAACAGGAGGAAATTTTAAATATTGAGCATGATTTTAAATACTAGAAGATAAGTCTAAAATCCTTACCATTGTATCTTTATATACTGAAACCACTTTAATGATGGAAGTGGAAAAATGAATTGTGGAGATGGGTAAGGTTAAACAGTGTGCTTTGCAAATACAGTACTCTATTTGTATGGTACTATATGGTATAACTAACCACCTTTGGATTTGGTATTGAGTCATATTAGTGAAAACATTAGTTAATTCTGCTGAATTCTGAAGGTGAAGCTAAAGTAAGATTTTCTGCAGCTTATTCTGTCAACTTGAATTGAGATCTCTGTTTCCAGTGTGGAAGCAGTGAATATTATTGTTCAGTGCTGTACAGAATCTCTGCAAAGCTATCTCCAGAACATTTCTGAGATATCTAAGTAAAAGCAGTCTTATATGATCATCTTAATGCTGAAAAGTAGACAGTAACTCTTTTATGAACAAAGAGAATTGTCTGAAGAAAGCACAATGTACTAGACTGCAAGACTGAACCATCTGTCTTCCATTAGTGGTGGTATTCCATATATAGGTGATTTTATATGTAAAATCAGCCAGTTAAACTCTGATTTAATTAACTTTCTTCCACAGAAGAATATTCTTTTGAGATTAGGTATAAATAAGGGCCTTTTAAATGGTCCTCCATTTAAAATGCTCCATTTTGGAGGACTTCTAATAAATACATCGTTACATTTTTTTTCTTTCAACAGGCACATCAAAGCAACAAAATCTGAATATCTTTTACAAGTGGCTAATCAGTGTTGCTGTTTTTGTCTCTAATTTTCTGAGATTATTAAAACCACTGTAGGTCTAGGTTTCACATATGTTCTAGTTTGTTCTTTGAACATTTTTTTTCTTTTGCTTTTTTGATGGTCGAAGACTTCCCTCCTGACATCACAATTTAAAAAAAAAGAGAGATGTAAAAACAAACAAACAAAAAAAAAAACATGGTTTCTGTAGGGCAGATAGAGGACTACAGCAAAGAGAGAAATCTCTCACCTTTTTAAAGGTTTTGGTGGTTCGTGATTTTAAAACTACGATGATACTAAATTTGAAAATGTTTTCTTTGACAAATTTTTCTTGTAATGTTGCTACTGTAAGATGTCTTTGTGACAAATGTGAAATGCCTATTCTCTTCTAGCTACTGTTAATGTTTAAAAGCAAGAATGTACACTGTTCGGGTCTTCTGGTGAGGTTGGCTTATTTGTTAAGCTTTTAGAGTCTCATTATTAAATGTGGCCATTAGAAAAATGAAATTTGAAATTTTTGAGAACTGCCTACCATTTGTTTTTAAAGATTGCCCAATCTTTTGACAGTTCTACTTTCAATATGGCCTTGAGTTGATGCAAACTATAAATAATGGCAGTAGTGCTTTGGCATTAATTTTGGTGTTGAAACATGCTGTGACTTAAGTGCATCAGTAGAAACTACTGGATGTTAACTCAGACCACATCTAAAATACCAGAGTAATTTTACATTCATAAAATGTGTGATCTATGTTCTTACTCATTTTAAACCCTGTATAATTTGAATTCAGAAGAATCACTTTATATATTAATAAGCTACTTGGTAGGCTTTAGTTTGTCTACCTGTCAACTAGTGTGGTAATTAATATCACAGCCAGGGCCGAATCCTAAAATAACTTAAACTTGTTACATTACTTCACAGGCCTACTGTCTTCCAGATGCAAGCTTGTTGTTGTTCTCAACTCAAGGAATTTTTAGCATTGAAGGAAAAAAGCAAAAAATGAAATGTGTTCCAGTCATCGCTGAAGTAGCCAATAGCCTGTTCTCAAAATCTAGACTTAAATTGGTAGCTTCTGCTAGTTAGTTATTTATCAAAACTATTCATTTGTAGCATTATGATTTAAGATTGTGATACATCTGAAATACGTGCTACATTATACCAACAAAAATAAAATATTAACTAAGTGAAGTACAAATGCTTTTCTAGGTACAAAATCTTCATATTTAAGGAAAAAATCAGAATGTTATATTTTTTTAAATTTTAAACTTTCTATAAAGTTCGTCATTTAGAGAAAGCAGAATCCATGGTAACATTATCTGCAACTGCTTTTTTATGTTACTTATGTTTTTGTTTACTTTGGCTTATTTCTGTTTTTGTGTATGTGTGGTTTTTTTCAGGCTTCAAAATACATACCTGATATCTGTGTTATTAGAGCAGTACAAAAAATTGTCTGGGCATCAGGATGTGGGTCAGTTCAGCTTGTGTTCAGCTCTAATGAAGAAATCAGTAAAATCTATGAAAAGGTATGAAACTAGTTTCATTGTGACTTGATTCTAGTGACAGCTCAAAAATGCATCTGTTCTGTAAATTGCTGTGATATGTTTCCAGTACACTTATGTTCCATACCTAAATAAGCAACACTCATTTTTCTAGTCTTCAAATTTAAAAAGTCTGTTGTACGAAAGTTGATTTAAAGCATATATGCAGTCTGTAACATGAAACAAGAACTAATTCATCTGAAACTGACACTGAGGCAATGGTAAAACTATGTAAATGCTAATTACACACGTTTTTTCATTTCATTATGTAGATAGGTAAACCATGGTTTCACACATGGTTTACATGCATAGTTTGGTGTTGGGATATTTCATGACGGTATCACATGTTGTGCTTAACCAATATTGGTTGCTTATAGTTATGAGAAATAGTGAAGTATTTTGAGAGTAATTTAATTTTTTGTTTCTGTTCTCTGAACATCTTGTTTGTCTTACAGAATCAAATTTACTACTCATTAATACTTTCCCGAGAGTAAAAGGGAATGTGTAGGGGGATCTGGTTTTTGGTGTTACTAGCGGTTGTATTTAGATGATCTGTTAGAGTACTTGAGCAAAATGCAACACCTTTCAATTTAGCTTATGTAGTAGTACGATAGCATCTGCTTCTGTTGTTACTAGAATGAAACAAGTTGCCCTCCACGCATACTTTCTATTTTGAGGTGATAACTTGCATTTAAAATGTGGTTTGATTAATGTGACAGTCCAGATGTGGTCTTACATCTGTACATTTGTTGTGTGTATTAAGAGCAGTAGAGTAGCAGAGAAAATATACCTGACCAAAAGTAAATAAATCACATACACACTTATCCTCCCAACGTGCTGACTTATATTACAACTCTTGGTACAGCTGAGAACATACCTTATGTTGTAGATTTAAATATGGTAAAGTTTATTTCCTACTTGGGTTAGTGATCAAGTTGCTCGAGGATAATGCAGAAGGATACTATATTATTAAGGCTTAATAATATTGTGGTAAGCCATGACTGCTCCTCCTTCACTGACTTAACACTATGTTTTCACAGTTGCTTCTGTTGTTAACAACATTTTGGACGTTCTTCTGTCAGATGTGCCTTACTTACTATGTGATCTTAAAATCAGGTGATGAGGCATTAGAGAAACAGATTAGGTTTCCCTTGATTTCAGTATCTTGCTGCTTTTATTTTTTTTTTACATCTTTTTGTGTGAAAAATTTACAATTAAATTTTGTAAAAATATCTTCCAGCAATTGAAATCGTAAATGAAATTTTACTGTGCATATAGGTCTCAGGAAAGGCTTTTCAGAGTTCAATAATACCATTTTTATTGGTCATACTTCAAAGGTTTTTTTGTTATTGTATGGTGTTGTTTTTTTTTTTTTTAATTCTTTATGCTTATATGGACATTTTGTAATAAAAGGCAGGTGCATTTGGTTTACGCTAAGCAAAGCGGAAATAAAAATTGAAGGGGAAAATTTAAAAAAAAGAAATTGCAGAAGTAAAAAGAAGGGGAATAGAGTACATTTAGTTAACTTCTCTCAATGTTATTTTATCACAGAAATAGAATAATTTGATGCAAGAAAAGACGTTAATCTAGGACATTGCATTTGCTTACAGAGCAGGAAAAATAACTGCTACAGTAGTTTTATAAAGTTGGAATATATAAGTGACTGGTGGACACTGGTTTATACTGAGAGCAAGTGATTTAAGAAAAAGGCTTTCTGTTTCTTAAGTCAATCACGAAACTAGATTTATTTATTCATTTATTTATTTATTTATTAGCCCTTTAAAGTGCTCGTAAGAGCACTTTAAGTCTGTGGGGGAGAGATTTATCGTTAAATGCTATTCCAAGAAAAAAGGTGGTCTTAACTTTGTGATACCATGAATAAGCAGCACTTCAGACTGGTTATGTCAACTATAACTTCTGAAGAATGTTCTTGAGCAATTTAAGAGTATTCTGAACTTCACTGGTGAATTCAATTCAACTTTAAAGTCAAGATAAATTATTTTGAGAGTATAGGTTTTACAGAATTTCTTCTGACTACTGCCTCAGAAAATACAGAATGGCAGAATCCTCTTATTAGTGGGTTGAGAAGACAGCATGCAACTTCCTGTAGTATCAGACTGCCATTTCATTATTAGCTTGGAGAAGGCCCATAACTTTCTGAAGTACTGCAAGTACGCTGTTTCTACAGACCAGTCAGCTCCTGTTGTCAGAATACAGAGGAGTACTTTGAGAGCAAAATTCACTTTACCTTGCTAATAGATCCCTGCACCCATGCAGAAATAATTATTTTTCTAAACAAGGCGTTGGTGCTAATCAGGCACAGTTCTGAACTTGTTGAAGCATTCTGCTTTTACCTTTGTGTCTTGAGACATCTCAGAATTGCTACATCCTCCCACTGTAGTAGTAAGGACCTTACCGATATTTTAACTGCACAACCAAAACCAGTGTTTCTTGCTGGTCTGAGACATACTTGTCTTCTGCTGCTGCTGTTTGTTTAGTCCTGTCTTTTGTATTGTTACTCTTTCTTTCTGCCTACTTAATCTTTCAATGTATATAAAACATCCACTTACCTTGTTCCTCTGGTTAACGTTGCTAACCTGTAGCCATGATTACTGGTGAATTAAGATGGAAACCTACCCAGGTTTATTTTCTTTAGAACTTCAAGCTAATTAATTTTGACTTAGATGGAGAAGGGGGCTTGCTTCTATTTGTAAAGCAGTTATTTTGGTTAATAGCCCCCAAATCAACTCATTGAAAGATTAATCTATGCACAGAAGCTTTGTTATGAAACAGCTGAACCAGGTTTCAGTTTCTTAAAGATAGTGAAATGCTGAATTAATTCTAGCAGTGCTAAGAAGGTGTTGGTCAAGTTAATTGTGAGATTCAGAGCTTTGTAAAACTGAACTTATTGATGACTTATACAGCACTACAGCTTTTCTCTGTATTAATAGTAACTGTTTTCAAAGCTTTAAACTCTAGATTCTAAGTAGTGAAGAAAAACATCTTACTGAAATTATAAATAAACGACTAATTGCTGCAGCTTCTGCCTACAGACTTCCTATTTAACTTCTGACTTAAGTTCATGCTTTGAATCCTCTTTTGAGAATCTCAGTGCTGGAAGTTCTAGACATCCTGAATAGCGCTTTGAATCACATCTAAGTAAAGTGCATAAAATACATAGCATTAATAATCCCTTAGTAAACAAGTTCATGGTTTGGGTTTATATTTAGTATGTATACCTGCAAGCTGGTTGGATTTCTCCAGATTTTTTTCCATCCTATGTTGTGCTCTCTTGTTTATTTTAACAGACAAATGCAGGAAACGAACCAGACATGGAAGATGAACAAGTTTGCTGTGAAGCATTGGAGGTGATGACTCTGTGTTTTGCTTTGATTCCAACAGCACTGGATGCACTCAGTAAAGAGAAGGCATGGCAGACATTTATCATTGATTTGCTATTGCACTGTCACAGCAAGTAAGTTTCGTTGGGCTTTTTTGATCACAAGTATTATTTTCCAATTCAAAATGCATAGGTAGCATAAATACGGAGAAGCGACTTTAATAATTTTTCCTAATTTATTGTTTAGCAATATAAATCTGTAACTTTGATACCTATCATAAGGTGATAGCGTCCAAACAAGGGCAACAAAGGGCTGGAAAGCATGTCCTGTGAGGAGGGGCTGAGGACACTTGGTTTGTCTAGTCTGGAGGAAAGGAGGCTGAGAGGTGACCTTGTTGCTCTCTGCAACTTCCTGCTGAGGGGAAATGGAGAAGGAGATGCTGGTCTCTTCTCGTTGGTAGCCGATGACAGGATGCTCAGGAATGGCGCAAAGCTCCATCACGGGAGGTTTAAAGTGGATGTTGGGATAAAATTCTTTACTGTGAAGGGTGGTGAAACACTGGAGCAGGCTTCCTAGAGAGGTGGTTGATGCCCCAAACCTGATGGTATTCAAGAGACATTTAGATAAGGCCCTCAATGATAAGTTTTAACTTTGGGGTAGGCCTGACATGATCAGGCAGTTGGACTCCATGATCTTTGTAGGTCCCTTCAGACTGAACTGTTCTCTTTTATCTGTCCTATCTTCTGTGTACTCTTAGGGAGAATATTGTCAAGCCTGACAATGCTCTGCTGGTAGCCTTTGAATAATTAATTTTTATTTTGAATAAAATATTAGGTGCTTTACAGTTTTTCAAAAATTGTGAACACTCACTATATCAGAACATGGAAGTGACTTAGGTGCAGTAGAACTTTTCAATAATTACTTTCTTTCCTTTATGTATAGACAAGATACAGTCCTGGCAGTTTGAGGAGGTGGAGGAAGTTTAAATTTAATCCCTTGGTTTTCTTGCAAAGTGGTAACACTTGTGATTCATCACATGACTTGCAAACATTTATGTAAAGCTGTCACATTGGAGCTGTCATGTGGCACAGTGGCAGCATCTTTGTGGAACTAGTCAAGTTGTAGCTCTAAGCCTCTCAATACATTTTACATGGAGTCAAATTGTGGTACTCTTAGGTGACAGGAGTCGGAATTTCAGTACATGTAGTTTAAATCCCACAAGCTTTATTGACACATTTTATTACAACCTGTGATGCAGGCTGTTGCATTTTTGTCTGTGAGTTTTATGACAACATTAGCTCAGCAATCAGATCCCATAAAGAGTTAACAATCATTAAGAACAAAACCGACCCCCACCATCCCATGGTCTTTCTGCAACTCAGAGAATGGTGACAAGAAAGATCAAAGCTGTGAAATAACTTCCATCAGAGGAACAGCTGAATAGCTTGGGGCACTTTGTATTGGAGAAAAGATAAATGGTGGGAGGAGAATACCACAGAGACCTTTAAAATCAGAAGCAGCAAAGAGAATAAATAGGAATAAATAGGGAACAGTGTTTCTTTCCCTTTCATAGTTGTAAAAACTTCTTGAGCATAACATTTAAGCAATGTAAACCTTCAGAAATGGTTTGAGGGGTTTTTTCATGAATTTGTCCAGTGGGGGCTATAAAATACTACTTTCGGTATTCTTGCAGAACCACAAGCTACTAGAAGCCGAGAGAACATTGTGGGGAAGTATTACTGCTTGCTTTCCTAGGTGTATACCAGAGATGGTGTCCTAGCCTAGGTGCTTCTTTGCTCTGAACTCATGGTCATTCTTGCGTGTCCTTGAAGCACAATTAACCATACACAGAAGAACTCTGGAGGAAATAGAATTCTTCTGTGTGCTTTCCACCGTGACCCCAAGGGCAGAAAACAATGACAGCCACACCAAAAAGACACTAAAATTTAGTTTCTTGCATGTTGAGACACTTTCATAGAGCATAACATTGATTTTTTTTTTTTCTCTTCCCACACAAGCAGTTATGTTTCTAGGTTTTACAAGACATGATACTAAAGCAATCTTAAAATTTTGAATTCTTAAAACTTACAATAGGTTTTATCTTTTTTTTTCTTAAAGTTTATCCATTCCCCACTGCAATATAACTAGTTAGATTAAGTTCTTAGAAGGAAAGTTCATTTTAATGCCAGCCATTTGAATTTTCAGGGGTCCCTTTTTTTTAATCCTCTGATGATAAATTTTGATCTCATTATAGATGCTTAGCAAACTACTGTAGTAAAAGGTAAAAGTGCTTTTACGAGGATTGTTTTGTTTTTTAGGCACATCTTATGCTTGATTAGAAAGAAACGTAAGGCAACATTTATTTAGGGTTGCAAACTGCTTGTTGAGCTATCCAGTATTTGCTGGTAGATGCGCAGGTTTAGTGGTTAGTTGGTGTTAGTTTATTTTACTTTGAAATACTTGATTTGTGGAACAGATTTTGTAATAGTAACTCATATCTAAAATATTACTTGGAGAAACAAAGTGAATAGTCAATGAATAACTGAAGTTTTTTTTCTTTCCTAACGTGCAGTTTTAGGAAAATGGCATTAAGCAGTGTGACAGATGAGCACACTTTTTTGACTGTTCTTTTTAGATAGAGAGATTGAATACAATGTTTTTTATTAAATGATTTTCAGAACTGTTCGTCAGATGGCACAGGAGCAATTCTTTTTAATGGCTACCAGGTGTTGCATGGGGCAGAGACCTCTCCTTTTCTTCATTACCCTGCTGTTTACTGTTCTTGGGGTAAGTTGCCAGAGCTAAAGGCTTAAGTACAATGATTCTCTGTAAAAGTAGTAAGACAAAATACGTGCAAAATAATGTAAATTGCTATTAACAAGTCATTAAAATATAAATTCCTTTTGACCTGTAGATAAACAGCAAAATCACTTTCAGTTTGATTGGGGGGGGTGTTCATTTTCTTATGAGTTTTAACAATAAACCATATATATATATATATATATATATATATTCAGTCTTCAGTAAATGTTAACCTTCAAGTAAAAATCACTAGCAGATTAGATACGTACAGATAACTGCCTTATTTTACTGGGTCTGCTAGGGCTTTTAAATATTGCCTGCTTATGTCACTCTTCAACATTTGATCATTTCCCTGTTTTTTCCCTATAGAAGGCGGTTCTAAATGGTTCAGAAACAAATAAATTATTAGCAGCTAAATGCAATTGTAAACTTCTAAAAGGTTAAAATTGTCTTTTTTTTTTTTTCTTTCGTATTTACTGCCAGTTTTACAGAAAATGTTAGTGTTGCACTGTAAACAGAAGCTTGTATGAATTACAAATCATTCATTTTTGGTTTACATAGAGTACTGCAAGAGAAAGAGCTAAGCATTCTGGAGACTACTTCACTCTCTTAAGACATCTTCTGAACTATGCTTACAACAGTAACATTAACGTACCTAATGCTGAAGTTCTTCTCAATAATGAAATTGACTGGCTGAAAAGGATTAGGGTAAGTTTTAGGATCAATTTATTTCTAATAATCAGCTTTTTTATGCTTTGCTGTGAAGTATATTTTAAGCTTTGCTTAGATGTATGCTATTTTACAGTATCCTAACTTTCTTTTAAATGGCAGGATGAAGTAAAAAGAACAGGGGAAACAGGTGTCGAAGAAACTATCTTAGAAGGTCACCTTGGAGTAACAAAAGAGTTGCTAGCATTCCAGACACCTGAGAAGAAATACCATATTGGTTGTGAAAAAGGAGGTGCTAATCTCATTAAAGTAAGCCCTTTGACCTGTGTAGTTTCTTGATTTGTTACTTCTAAATCCATAAGAGAAGCTTTGTGTCTTGTGGTCTATAAACACAAAAGGTCCCAATTTAATTGTTTTATGAGGGCTTCTTATTGGAGTTCAGTGTTTTCTTTAAAATATGTATTTATATTTCATTCATAAGAGTAATTGAGATTCTCATTCTTTGGAATCACCATGTGAGACATTGTAAACTTCTTCCAGGACTTAGCAAACATCACACAAAGATAGTTAGCTAGATACAGGATAGACCTGTATGGGACTACTCTCTTCAATTACCTCTGTATTTTCTTTTTCCACATGTTCTTAACTAGTGCTGTTAATGTTTTTGGTAGGTTTGAACAAATGCACATCTGGCCATCTCTTTAATCAGACGTTTTCTTTATATATCTGACGTAATACAGCAGCAATGTTTTTTCAGCAGTAACAGATAAAGAGCTTTATATAATACTGATTTGGGAAAAAAAGTTACCCCTCAAGAATAATACAGGTTTATTTTTAACTTGAGGAAGGAGGTTCCAGTGAACCACTTTAGAGTAGAGTTATTCTGTTCTAAATGTAAAAGCTCACTAGGTTATTGGTCTCAGTTTTAACTCTTAAGTACTCCAATTCTCAGTCATTTATGTAATAACTTCTGATCTGTTGCAAAGCAGTATGTATTTTTATGTTAATACGTGATTTCTTTTCTTCTGTCTTTTTCAGGAGTTGATAGATGATTTCATCTTTCCAGCATCCAATGTTTATTTACAATACATGAGAAATGGAGAATTGCCTGCTGAGCAGGCCATACCAGTCTGTAGTTCACCAGCTACTATTAATGCTGGTTTTGAGCTACTAGTTGCACTAGCAGTTGGATGTGTCCGAAATCTCAAACAGATAGTAGACACCTTGACTGAAATGTATTACATAGGTACAGCAATCACTAGTATGTAATATTTTAAACTATTTTCTATTTTTTATATATATAATATATAAGTTTTGTTTGTATTATCAACTGAACTAGCTTTTTTTTACATTGTGGTTTGTAGCTGCTTTTAATGTTGCAAAATCAGGCCATCAAAAGTTAGAAGAGTTTGTTAGTGTAACCTATATTTACTCTTTATTCATTAACGTACTGACTACATTACATGACTGTGTATCTGTTACAGCCCCCATCTCTTAGGAAGAGATTCTTCCTACTCTGATCTCTGCCTATCCCCCTTTGTTCCTACCAGTTCCCGAGAACCTCATTCTGTCCATCTTCTACATTTGTCTAATTGTTTCAGGCTCTGCCTAACCAACCCCAGCACCTCATCAGATACTTTCTGCCTAGTTTTAATGCCAGTGTCTTGGTTGCTCACCTAATTTGTCATCTTTGTCTGTACACAGACACAGCTCCACTGTTCTGTTCTGCTTTTTAGCACCACACTAATTCTCTGCTTGTCATAGTCCTTTCTCTAAAATTTTTGTCTCCTTTTTGGCTTTGCCTCAGCACAGCTCTGCACTTAAAGAACTTCTTCCTTCTTAGCGGAGAAAGATTATAGAAAATGTAGTATGTACAAAAATATAGGCAAGTTAGTGTTTTAAAAGCTTACAGTCATGAAACATGGGCGAATTTTCACAGGGATAGCAAAAATTTTGTGGTTAACACACCATTTTTTATCACTAAAAACATATGAAAGATTTTCTTAAAAATGAGCAAACAAGGCAGTATTTTGTGCAACCCTGTATAGGACAGCTAAACTATTTTGGCTGTAATAGTAACGGGAAAAACAGGCTGATATTTCACAGAATTTTAAAACTTGCAGAGTTTAGCAAAACTATAAGCAACTAGAAATAGTATCCCATAGTGGGAATTGTCTGCCGCCTCTCACTGTAGCAGTGCTTCGTGCCAAGTTGGTGATATCAGTGAGTCTCTTGAGTAGTTAGTTGCCTGTAGGTTTTTCAGTCTCTTGCTGTTTGGTTCCATCTCAAATGAACAAATGAAAAGGTTAGCTTTATGGTTTTTCCCCTTGCCCCATCCATTCTCCTTCACTTTTTTCTATTGTATTCCTTATCATGACACAACTGAAGGATTTTATGGCTTTTCCTTCTATTTGAATATATGATAAGCATGCTACAAGGCCAGTCTCTGTGGTACATCAGACAGAAGACAGTGCATGTATATGAATTGTGCATGCTGTATGTTTCATACAGCAAGTAAAGCTTGCTTGTAAATGCATGCATGCTTGCATACTTGTCCATATCAGAGTTGCTTGTATTTAAAAACCACAGGACAGCAGGTTAGTGTAGGAAACTTGTGACTGTAAATGTATTCTGAAGAGATGTAAGGAATCTGAAGGAGAAGACTCGGAGAAAAAGAAATCTATTACAAGTCATTATTTAAGACTGTTTTCCATCCAAAAGTGAGTGAAATACTGTAACATTAAGAATATTATAGATATATGAAAGACTTGTAAGTTGGTTATATGTTCTAGTTTAATTTTGTTCTTCTAGCAAATCTTTAATGCTTCAACTAAGAAATTTGCTAGTATAGATGGGAAGACTTACGTTTGTTATGTAGACTGATTTTTGTCTAGCCACTGTTTTAGTTGCAGAGTAGAAGAAAGTGGTGTAACTTTAAGATTAAAGAGAGTTCTATGATTTATAAAAAGTGTGCTAATTTTAGCAATTAATGTTCTGGTGAAATATTTGTTTTGTTAAACGGCAGCATGATGCAGACTAATACTAATCTTATACAACTGTCCTTTGTACTGCAACTGATAGTCTCATACTTCTATAACTAAGTATTTTTTTCTAATCACGTTTTGCTGTTTTTTCTTAGCTTGTGAAGCGCTTACAGAATGGGAATATCTACCACCTGTAGGGCCTCGACCACCAAAGGGATTTGTAGGATTAAAAAACGCTGGTGCCACTTGTTACATGAATTCTGTCATTCAGCAGCTGTACATGATTCCAGCCATCAGAAATGGGATTCTTGCAATTGAGGGCACAGGCAGTGATGTAGATGATGATATGTCTGGGGATGAAAAGCAGGACAATGAGGTAAATTTAATTACAACTTGCTAACATCGTTAAAATAAAATAATATTTTTTGTGAAAAACTTGTAATAAATCTAAGTGACTAATCATTTTGCTTTCCATTGCTAGTAGTGGGGACAGTAGCATGATACTTCTTACTTGAGTAGGCTTGCTCTCAGAGAGACATTTGAACAGATCCAAGTAGCAGGGTTTGCAGAATTCCTTCTCAGAGATTAGTACTTAAAAGCTCCATACACTGCTTTTGTCACCAGAGCTCCACTAATGCATACAAAAACATTGTTTACTTCTTCGTATGGGTATATGAAACACCTTAGATTGTTAAAAATAAAAAGGATATAACCAGCTATGAAATAGCTACATATCAAAACTAATTGCACAGATTTTTTTTTCTGCTTTTCAGAGCAATGTTGACCCACGAGATGATGTGTTTGGCTATCCACATCAGTATGAAGACAAACCAGCACTGAGTAAAACAGAAGATAGAAAAGAGTATAATATTGGAGTTCTGAGGCATCTCCAAGTAATTTTTGGTCACTTAGCAGCTTCCAGGCTACAATACTATGTACCAAGAGGGTTTTGGAAACAATTTAGGTAAATAGAAAATTTATTATTGATGTCTGTTTGCTGGAACACTGAAATAACACAAAACAAATTGTAGGAGAAGAAATGTTAAACAGTGTAAATTAGAATTTCTGCAACTTTGTATCTGTTACCCTATCTTTTCACTATTCTGTAGAAGTCTGTTAATAAGCCAAAATTTACAGCAAGATAATTTTAATTCTATCAGTTCTTGAGCTTGATATATAATCTTTGAATTAAGTATGGAAGTTTGTACAGAAAAGCTGTTTTCTGCTTATCAGTGAATGAGTGTCAGCAACAGAGTGACAGTTGATAGACTACCTCACAAACCAGTAGTTTTACTCAGTGAGGAGGAAGGATTAGTATCTTAAGTAATTCTTTGTAAAGAAATTGTTGAGGAACAGAATAAAAGTGTTTGACAAGAATATGCTTTTGCTTTCAGACTTTGGGGTGAACCTGTAAATCTGCGTGAACAACATGATGCTTTAGAATTTTTTAATTCCTTGGTGGACAGTTTAGATGAAGCTTTAAAAGCTCTGGGCCATCCTGCAATGTTAAGTAAAGTTTTAGGAGGATCCTTCGCCGATCAGAAGATTTGTCAAGGATGCCCACATCGGTAAGTGTTTTCAGATTCTTTCTTATAGAAAAATAACCTGTGTTTTTATATGAAAGCTATAATGAAGAAGCAGTAAATCAGACAACCTTGTAAAAGAGAGTGGAGAATCAAGATTTATTTTTTTTAAGCTCATTGGAATTGCTATCTTGTTTTTCCTTAAAATTAATTATCTTGAAATGATTTGAAATAATTATTATTGCTTCTACTTAACTAGTTTGTATGTGAAGCATTGTGTATTGATTAGGGGAGGAAAAGATACAGCTTTTTCACGTTAAAAGTGAAAGCACCAAATACAATGTATAAAATTCTCTGACATGGCCAGCAGCTGTTGCTCTTTTCTGTAGTGTGCAGATAGAGGTGACCCAAGTATGAACTTTTTTTTTTCCAATGAGTAAAACTCTATTTGTACTCAGTGGGTAAGCTGTAGCTCAGCAGAGCGATGTAGGAAGTTTCTCTTCTGATTTCTGTTGTATTTTTTAATAAAATTTGAATATGGAATACTGGAAGTTCAGTTTCATGTAGAGTATGTATTAAAAACACAGAGCAGACTGAACATCTCTAGCTTGCTGTCTTGTTGATGATGGTGATCAATGACAAATGATCAGGCGTTGTAGGCATTGTAGTGTTTTACCCTAGGTGTTTTCTTCTGTATCCTCCAGAGACATGATCAGAATCATATGCAAAATTCAAGACAGTCTGATGGATTTATTCTTTCAACAGTTGGCTTCTTTATTACTGAGTTAAATTTGGTATTGCTAACAGTTGGCCTTCTTACTGTTCACTACCTCTTTCAGATCATTTGTGACTTTTATACAAGATAAATCTCTATATGCATTACTATTGCAAATTCTCTTCTTTGAGAAAATTGACCATTTAGCCTTGTCCTTCAATTAGCAAATAAAAAAGAGAAGAACACTGATACAAACTGATTCTGTTGTGATAATCTTTGAACTTCAGTTGAGCTTGTATGTGAAGTAAAAGAACTTCTAAATGGAATCTCTTTAAGTTTCATGGTTTAAAATATTAGAAATAAGTTGAATACTGTGAGATAAAAATGAAAATATGGATTTCATTTTGTATGTAATGACTAATAAATAGAAGATAAAGATGTGAAGCATCTTGAGTTGCCATTCGTTCCTGATGTTATGTACTATCTTTGTGATGTACTACCTTTCTTTTTGGAACTCTACTGAATTTGCATAACTGTACTTCTTAATAAAAAAGTAGCCTGATTGTAGTTTTGGAAGGAGAAAACTAATGATTAACTAGTGGAGTATGGCTGATAAACACTTTTTTGTGAGTTACTTAATAGTGAATGAATGTTACTGTTTTGTTTGGTCGAAGTGTTTCTAAATATTAATTTCTTCACTGTTATAAAACCCTTTGTATGCTTGATTGTTTGTCAAAGAAACAGGCCCTGTAGACACAACCTTTTTAATTTTTCATTGCTTGTTTCTCTGTTTAAAAAACAAATCCATTTGTGTCCAAGATGCCTTAACTGGTTGTCTCTCAGGCATTTCTGGTTCGTTGTTTTGAGTTTGTTAAAAGTTTGTTTCAGAACACAGTAGAAAGTTAGACATAAGTATTCAAAGTGATGTTTATGAAGACAGTTATTTAGTTTTGTTCAGTTAGAAAAATTAAAAGGCATTTTAAAAATCTGTTTCCAACTGTTGTGTTTAGGTACGATACGATATTTGTGCCTATTAGTCTAATTCCTGACAGCAAAGTTCAGCAGGTGAAACCAGTATTGCTAGATTTTTATTATAGTACTCTGCTTTGCTCTCTGTACTTCTCTACTGGCTCAAGGACGCTGAGAGTCTGTCATGATACTTTAGCTGCTTTAAAAACAAGATGTGCTGAAAGATTCAACTTCCACACTCTTTTCATCAAACTTAGGAGACAAGCAAGCAATTGCAGCGTTCATATAGTAGATATGGTTAGTGCAGATTGAAAAATACAATGTGCAGGTACAATAATGTGATTGTAGGATGACTGCAATTAAAAAAGAGTTCAGGTCTTTTTTACTGTTTAACTCCTTTTGCCAGAGTTTGACATCAAATGCTGAATAACCCATTTGCAGTAGGGTACTATGTAGCAGCATCAACGCAAGTTAAATGTGTTTTCTCTTATCGAGAATATGCCTTATTAATAAGTTGAATATGGGTATGAATATTAATAAGTTGAGTATGCCTTTCTCTTATATCTGCCTATTCATTGGTAGGTATGAATGTGAGGAATCCTTCACAACTCTGAATGTAGATATAAGAAATCACCAAAACCTTCTTGATTCTTTGGAACAGTATGTCAAAGGAGATTTATTGGAAGGTGCAAATGCATATCATTGTGAAAAATGCAACAAAAAGGTAATGATTTCTTATATATTAAACTTGTATACAACTGTGTGGCTACAGCTGTACTGGGTTCAGTCGTGATTTGTGTTCAGGAAAAAGTTATCCTTTAATTTACCAAATTTAGTTGTTGATAAAAGTGTATGAATGGGAACTAAATAGCCGATAACTGCCAATGTTTTGTGGTTTTTTAGGTTGATACAGTGAAACGCTTGTTGATTAAGAAGTTGCCTCCTGTTCTTGCCATCCAGTTGAAACGATTTGACTATGACTGGGAAAGGGAATGTGCAATCAAGTTCAATGACTATTTTGAATTTCCAAGAGAGCTGGACATGGAGCCTTACACAGTGGCGGGTGTAGCTAAATTGGAAGGGGATGATGTAAATCCTGAAAATCAAATAATACAAAATGAACAGTCGGAAAATGAACATTCTGGGAGCACAAAATACAGGCTTGTTGGTGTACTTGTACACAGTGGCCAGGCCAGTGGTGGACATTATTACTCTTACATTATCCAGAGGAATGGTGGAGATGGTGAGAAAAATCGGTGGTACAAATTTGATGATGGAGATGTGACAGAGTGTAAAATGGATGACGATGAAGAAATGAAAAATCAGTGTTTTGGTGGAGAATACATGGGAGAAGTATTTGATCACATGATGAAGCGTATGTCCTACCGACGCCAGAAGAGGTGGTGGAATGCTTATATCCTTTTTTATGAACGTATGGACACGATAGACAAAGACAATGAACTAATAAAATACATTTCGGAACTTGCTATCACCACTAAACCCCATCAGATTAAAATGCCATCAGCCATTGAACGAAGTGTCCGGAAGCAGAACGTGCAGTTCATGCATAATCGTATGCAGTACAGCCTAGAATATTTCCAGTTCATAAAGAAGTTGCTCACTTGTAATAGTGTCTACTTAAATCCTCCTCCAGGTTAGTATGTGAATGCCATAATTACGGATTAATTTCTTGCAAGGAGAGTTTTGATTATGTTGTCAAGAATTTGTCTAGCCAATGAAAATTGTACACATTCTGCTTTGAATAACTTCTGGATTTCTGCAGTTAGACATCTGTTGCCGAGTTGGTCATCAGTGATAGCATGTGGGAATATTGAGCAAAAAAAAAATTTGATAGGCAACCGTTGGTCAGTTTGTGTACGAAGTTACATTAAAATGCTTAAGTTTATGAGGGGTTCTGCTGAAGAGAGTTCTCACAGGTGAGATGCTGAATGATTTCTAAACATCAGTAACATGTAACAGAAGGTTTACATATGCCTGTCTTAAAACTTACGTTTTCAAATGATACATTATAGAAGCTAAGGCAGTTTTGACGTTTCCTATGAAAATTTGAACGCCATGCATTAATCTGGAATCTGTTAAATTATTAAAACTAAATCACTTTTACTTTGTCTACATGTGAGTGTTTTGTTTTTTCTTTAGGACAAGATCATCTGTTGCCTGAAGCAGAAGAAATAACTATGATTAGTATTCAGCTTGCTGCTAGATTTCTCTTCACCACAGGATTTCATACAAAGAAAATAGTCCGTGGCCCTGCTAGTGATTGGTATCTTATCTTTTTAACAACAGTTACGGTTTTGGAAATTCAGCGTCTGTTAAAAGATCCTAGTTGTGTATATGTGACAGTAAAAGGTGTTAGTGGTCCTTCCCATCTTCCACCCCTCCCCAGACGTATGGTTAAGCTGCACATGAAAAAGGGGGGAAAATACTGGGAAGAAAATGAGCCTTAAAATAAGCTGCTGAGCTGAGCAGCTTTGAAATTTGTTTTTTGTTGTTTGTTTTTTCTTTTGTTTTGTTTTTTTAATAGAGCTTAAGTCTGCTTTTTGTCTTGACAACAGTCTACATTTTTAGAGCAAAATAATAGGTTGTGTATTTTGACTTCAATTCAGAATGGTTTATTCATAGTTCAGTTAGTTCTAAACAAAGCTCTTTTCAACCCAGTTATGCAACTTATATTTGTGTTCTGTTTCTGAAAGTCTGTTACTTTCATACTCTGCTAAAAGTTTCAGAGTGCTTATATATATTGCTAAGGGACCTGTGATTCAAATCTGTGTGAGGTCTAACAAACTGCAGTAGTCTTACAGCACCACAGCATTTTCACCAGTCATTCTTTAAACTGTTACTTGGTTCAGGGGAGAGGAGAGCAGGTTACTACTGGCAGAGAAGGCGATAAAATCTAGTATTCATAATCAGTAGTTTACCAGAAACTAGTAAGTAGTTCTGTAATACAGGGCAAATGTGTGCCTCGCTTTCTTCTCCAACAGCAACTTTCAGAGCAGCTGTTACCCCTGTTATTTTAAGAGATCAAGAGGTGTTCATATATTTCTACAGAGACGACAGAAGTCACACAAGACCTCTCCAAGACAGATATTTTACTCTTTTTTTAATGATCTGTAAATGAGAATATAAATTCCTGATAGGAATAACATGCTTGGTTACGAGTCTTATACACAGCTTGTGAAGTCCACCTCAAACGTTCTCTACCATTCACTCTCCTCCATTTCCAATACAGAGGGACTGCTGCCTGTTTAGGACTGTGTTGAGTAGCAGTTTGGAGGTTAGGGGACGTAATTAATCCTTTCTTCATTCTTATGGATATTAGAAGTGAAATGCTACAGTTTAATACCCTTATTTATTGATTTTTTGTGTGACTGTAAAAAAAGTATTACTATAAGAACTACGGTTTATCTGATTGTAAACATTTGTGATCAAAAATGTTTGGAGGTCACCTTTAATGTGTATTTTCAAATTCTGCAAAAAGAATACGTCTTTCAATTTATTAGTGTCATGATCTCTAAGTTGTATCGTTTATTTTCAGGTATGATGCATTATGCATCCTTCTTCGTCACAGCAAGAATGTACGCTTTTGGTTTGCACACAATGTCCTTTTTAATGTTTCAAACCGCTTCTCTGAGTATCTTTTGGAATGCCCTAGTGCTGAAGTTAGGGGTGCATTTGCAAAACTTATAGTATTTATTGCACATTTTTCGTTGCAAGATGGACCATGTCCTTCACCTTTTGCCTCTCCTGGACCTTCTAGTCAGGTATTTAATTTTCTAATGAAAAGGTTCTGAAACTTCTTGTTATTTCTTCATTATAAGCGTTTAATATAAGCTAATTCTGCAACAGATGCATTAGTGCTTACAGGAAAACTGTTCTACGTTCCATTATGCAACTCGACCAGTTTATATGAGAGGTGCTGTCGGAGGGGTTCAGTTTCACCTCGTTTGTAAAATCTCTGTCAAGACTAAGTAGCGAGAACTTTGAGTTTAGTTAGAAGTATGAAGCTACAAAATAAAAGGAATGGCTTATAGTTAGGTAATGAAAAGGAAAATGAACCCTCAATTTCCATTTAGAATTTTAAGAAGTAGGAGCTACCTAGAGTACTTTCCCTGTATTCTGCAACACCGAAATAATCAAAAGTTTTAACTTTGCACGAGTAGAAAGTGAATTGCCTAGTTTTATATACCTAGAACTGCCAAACAAAGCACAAAAAAGCCAAAATCTTAATGTTGTAGTTGGCATAACAATGTTTTTGTTTGCACTGTGTTAAAATTGAACTGTATTAAAACCTAGGGAAGAAAAAGAAATCAACTTTTACAAGTCTTTGCTTTGTCATATTTTTAAAGTTTTTAATGTCTACAGTAAGACACTTATTTCATTTGTATTGTTCCATTTTTTTCCAGAGTATTTTCACTGCTGTATCCAGCAAAAGAGTTAGTTTTATGTTAAGGTTACATATATTTCGATAGTGGGTTGTTTGTTTTTTTTGTTTTGTCTGGTTTTGCAGGAGGCATTTGAGAGAGGTTCACAGTGCATGTGCTTCTTCAGTTAAAAGCATGCATATGCATACATGCATCATTTCTCAGACTTGTATGATACTTAGGGATGCAAGTCTTACTCCTTGTTTATCTATCTTACTAATATATTAGCATATTGCTGTGATCAGGATTTTTTGTGTGAAGTGCAGAAGACCAGTTGCTAGTATTTTAAGTCCCTTCTGTTTGGCAGCAACCCATGCCTTTTAACTCTTGCTTTCTGCCATAGTAGAAAGTATAAACTAAAAAAAGACTTTACAGGTTCAACTGTTAATAATAGAACTCTTTTTTTTATAGGCTTATGATAACTTAAGTTTAAGTGATCACTTACTGAGAGCGGTACTAAATCTTCTTAGAAGGGAAGTATCTGAACATGGACGCCATTTGCAGCAGTATTTTAATCTGTTTGTGATGTATGCCAATCTAGGTAAGCAAAGCACACACGCTTTTTCTGATGTACTGTAATAAACTGTTTTTTATTAATTTCTCAGTTTCCCAGTTGCATGAGGATCCAGTTTCTCAGCTTTGGGTAGATTGTTATCATGAGGTGTCTCATAAACTCCCTCTAGAGAAACTGTGCTCTTCTAGTTTAGTATTTGAAGCTTTTGTCTTCCTGCCAACTTTGGAAGACTAACACAAGAAGCTTGGAGCTATGTTAGTGTGTCCTTATTGAGAGATTGTGGGGGTGAAAATATATGGCAAGAGAGATTACGCTTCATTCAGGTTTCTTTGCAGGGAGGTCATGAGATCCAAGAAGCATGTGGGACTGTCTTTTGAAACTGAAGAAGTTGAGAGAGGTGAAAGTTCAGGAAAGAGAGGGATGTTTTTTCCATTAAAGAAAATGGAGTAACGCAGCTGGTCATGCTTCATCTTTGTGCTCCAGTTGTGCCCCTTTGATGCTAATTTCTTTAGTTAACCAAGGAACTTTACAGCTACAAATGCAAAACTCTAGCTTTGCAACTATCTTCCCTTTAAAACCTCTTTGTGAGTCTGATGAAATAGCTTAATCTGTGCTTGTTCATAGACATCATTGCTTGCCAGAATGCTTTCAACATAGACATCATATGAAGTAAAAGAATGCAGAAATCAGGAAATTCCACTCTAAGTTTATCAAGTATTGCAGTTCATCCAAAATAAACACAGGCAAAAAAAGCCAGTGTTTTTGCAACATAGGAAGGCTTAAGTAAAGTTCTCACAGGCTTGGGAAAGTGTTTCTTTTCTTAAATGCTAGTATCCTACATTTTCTGATGAAAGATTAAATTAGAAATTGAGTATGATTGCATATTAATATGTTTGATTAGCATTTTTGAAGGCAAGACTACTACGACAGCCTGTATTTGCAGATGCTACCTTTAAGACCCATTACACGCAAGCTGAAATAAAACTGATAGCAGATGATTATCAGTTTTGTAGTGATGAATGTGAAATACTGGCTGTGACCCTTATAGCATCAATCACTTCTGCCATGGGTCTTAATTATATCCAGCACTGCAGAAATAGTAATAGGTATGGTTTTGAAAGTATAAAAAACTTGTAACAAATTCTGGATTGTATAGGTTCTTTGCATAGAAAGTCTCTAGCCCACATGCTAAGAATAGGATAAAATAATATCCAAAGTAATTACTCAAAACAAAGATGATTTTTGCTTTTGAACTGAGATTGGTGTTATTCACATTCAAATGAACAGCTGTATCATTTTCTTATAACATTGCCAGCACACTGAAAAATAATGCTAAGCTGTTTCTCAAGTGGGTTAAAACATTGCTGCTTTATATATTTGCTCTCAGGTAGAGCAATTAAGAGGATTAAAATGTAAGTCAAATGAATTAAGGATTGTTTCTGCACTCCAAGATGGATGAGGGTAGCCACAGGTTCAGACCTAGTTAATTGTCACCAGCCTCTATGTTTTATTCTTCCCAGTTATGGGGGTTTTCTATCAGGGGCTGTTTCTCTTTCTCATGTGATAACATAAGTAACAAAGCATCTTTCTCAACAGCAAGTTCTACCCAAGATATGGTATTAGTTATAGTGATAGTCTATTAGACCCTCCCTCTTATTCTAGTGCAAGATATTCTCATCCTTTTGTGTCAAATAGCGTGAAGTGAAAAAATCTGTTTCCCTGGAAAGTCTACAAAATTTTGTAATACATATTGAACAGCTCATCCATTGCTGGTTATCACCTCACGTAGGCTATAAATCTGAGGTTCTGTTGGATTCCTTTGTGGCTAAAGTGTTAAGTAAGTGTATAAATCCAAATTATTTCAGTATTCCCACATAGGATTGCCATAAACATACACACAGAGTTTTGGAAGTTCTTTAAGATAATCTACCCACACCAAAGGAATGTAATATTTTAAGATAACCCTAGGTCATCGTATTAATTTAATTTCATCTATAATGTGCAATATTTTGATACAGTTTGTCTATCAAAGCATTCTCTGTCAGGCAGTGTTCCATCATGACCCCTGCTTCCCCCCCGTCCCCCCCCCCAATGTCAGTATAGAAAAGAGATACACTTCTGCTGTAACTTACTTTTTCTGAGTTTTCTTTGTCATTCATTGCATTTTGTGTTATTTGGTGCATTTGAAGACTGACTAGGAAAGCACACAGAATCCAGATGGGAACACATAACCTAATTTTATTTCTGGGGCTGTTATCCTAATCTACTTTGCAAAGACAAACACAGAAATACTAAGTAGTTTAAGGCAGGCAGTTGTGCTTGTCTTACTACTGTTAACTGAAAGCATCTGTATGGATGTGGAGTGCTCATTCAGCAAAATCTACAATATATCCTTCCTGCGACACCCCACATTGTGTGAGTAAGAGTAAATTGTCTGACATTTTGAGAAATCAAGTAATTCATGGCAATGCAAGAGAGAGGTCGGTTCTATGGAGAATGTGACTACAAAACTATCTAACATAACCAAAAAATACTGTAATACAGCTCTAATGTGCTATCTGGATTCCTTCCTCTTATTAGAAAGATAGTATGTAAGGCTCAGTTGTATTTCAGATTAAGAAAAAACTTTGCAAATGTATGAGAAAGCATGACTCTTTAACCACACTGAGAAACAGAATTTAAAATCAGAAGGGGCATATCTGGTTAATGGTAAGTATGTGCAAGGTACTTCTGCAGTGAAACCAACTGCTTGTTTGAATTAGGTTGGTGGTTGGCTTTGCAGGGTTTTTCATTTTGTTTTTTCTCTCCTTGAACTCATTTGTCACTCTTATTTACACTTACTACATAGTATGCCACAGTTGGAAGTGTCTTAAATTTGTAACTGATGTATCTAGGTTATGATGGACAAATCATGAAATATACAGTGTTGGGTGTTCATCCTCTCCTGGGCCTCACTATAAACACTTATTTAAATATATATATATATATTGTCCCAAAAGACTTCTCTGAAACTTTGCTATTAACACAAATACTAGTTACTGAAGTGCTAATGGGCGCTATTAAGGAATTGTAGTCACTTACTGCTCTTCTTCATTGTGATTTTTTTCATCTGAACATGATTTCCTTGTGCGTCTTACAGATTTTCTTTTTTTCAGAAAGCATTACGATGATAATAAAGACCAGTAACTGAGAAGTTATCAGTTGTGTAGCTATTTTTCTGAAAAAATGTATTGTCAGTACTAAAAATAGATTTTTTTTTTCTTAATTATTTTTTTTCCCCTGTAAAGGTGTAGCAGAGAAGACACAACTTCTGAAACTAAATGTTCCTGCAACCTTCATGCTTGTGGCTCTGGATGAAGGTCCAGGCCCTCCAATTAAATACCAGTATGCTGAACTGGGGAAGCTATACACTGTTGTGTCACAACTGATCCGTTGTTGCAATGTGTCATCCCGGATGCAGTCTTCTATCAATGGTACAGTAAATTTTACATTCTCCTTAGGTTGAGTATATCAATAAATGTCTTTTGTGCATATTTTGTTAACTGGGAATGAAAAGGATCAGCTGGAAAAATGTTTGACTTGTATGTGTAGCAAAACCTTGTTTAAAGGCAGAAATGTTTGTTTTAGACAAAACTGATTTTATATACTGACAAACTGAAAAAGCAGATGAGACAAACCTTGGCTTACTACTTTAAGATATGGGAAATCATCTAAATAGTGAAGTAGTTTTTTGCTGATGCAAAATATTAATGATATAGTTTAATTGTTTAAACTCATTGCAAAGACTTGCATAAAGGTATTTTGATTCTGAGTAGAAAATAATAAATGACTTTCATGGTACCAGGACAAAGTAATCTGTACAGGAAAAAAATATACCAGGTTCTGAAGTACCTAATGGCAGTTATTGCTAAAGAGATACTGCTTTGGATAGCTCTTGAAAATATCCACTTGGTGCTCGTTTACAGTCAGAAAGACAAACAGAAGCCACCACTTTCATTTATAAAAGATTAAGAATCAGCTAGAAATTAGTCTACCACAGTATAAATCATTAATATCCCCACTAGTTGAAGAGAATGCACAGTTACTTTTGAGAAATGGTGACAGAATATTCGTCTATGTGAATTTTATAGCCTGTGTATGTATGTGTTCTATATTAAGCATAGTTTAGAAAACCTAATTAGGAGTCCGTAGAGAAGCTATTTAACAGTAAAGTCATTACAGCTCAATGTGTCAGGCTGTAAAGTCAATAGGCTAGAATGTGCTGTAGTAAGATTAATGAACTGAAGAAATTACTGTGCTATAATAAGCTGCAGAATCATTTGGTGACTTTGATTTGGTTTTGTTTCCAGTGTATTCTTTGAGGATAAGACGAAAAGATACTCTACATATGAAAATGAGTCATATATTCACTGTATTCTTAATGTTGTACTTAAGGTTTTGTATGAACATTACTATATTTATTAATAATCATTACTGTTTTCAGAGTAATTTTATTTTATGCTTTAGCATTGTAAGCTGGGAAAGTTCTTCCTTGGACTTCTAAGCATCCTCCTGTAATAACTGAAAATTTAACACCAATAACTCAAGAAACATCAGGAGCAAACCAACGCTCTCTACACAAAATGAAGCTTACTAAATAAGCTATATTAATTTTGATTCTTTCATTAGTACCTTTTTTATCTCTGCTTTAGAGATTCAAACTGGAGTGTTTTATTATAGTACTTGCATTGCCTAGTGAAGTAAATAGACTTAATGTGTCTTAAAATTTGATAGGCTTCGGCTGTGTTACACAAGGTTTGAAGCAGTTTCTGGAGATAAGAAGATTCCACTGAAGAAACTCCCAATAATTTCTCCTCTTGCATATGAATTTGTTTCCAGCTGTTCTGCACTGATTGTCACTGCATACTCTTTTCTGAGAGGAAGTAGTAGTTATCTTGGGCAGCAAGAGTTGAACTTCACAATCAGAAAATTGAGTTATTTCATTCCACAGTACTTTTCAAAGTAAATTGACTGCTAAATGTATTTTTCCTGTTTGTTTGGGTTTTTTTTTTGATTAGTTACAGCAACTTATATTTTGTTGTCTCTACACACCGAAAGTGTTTTGGTACCTTTTCATCTGGAATAACTGCTTGTTCCAGGTAATCCTCCACTTGCCAACCCATACGGTGATCCTAATTTATCTCAACCTATAATGGCACTTCAGCAGAACGTAGCAGACATTTTGTTTGTGAGAACCAGTTACGTGAAGAAAATTATTGAAGATTGCAGCAATTCTGAAGAGACCATCAAGTTGCTTCGTTTCTGCTGTTGGGAGAATCCTCAGTTCTCTTCCACTGTCCTCAGTGAACTTCTGTGGCAGGTAAAAATAAATGTTAGGAGGATGATGGGCATATGAATGTGCGTGATGCAAGATCTATATGTATAGGAATGTAATATTATTAAATACTGAGTTCCATAGGGTAGTATCTTCTGTCACTATTTTTTACTCTTGGGTATACATCATAGTGGAATGTTAAAATAAATCCTTTTATAAATTTAGGAAAGTAATCGACCATTTTTGAATTAGGAACACAGTGTTAAGTCCCCAAGGGCTCCATATTTGTTCCTCAGGGATCTGCATTAGGACTGGTACTGGTTAATATTTTGGTAGTGTTCAGTGTTTTCATTTGTGACGTGGACAGTAAGATTGAGTGCACCCCCAGCAATTTTATGGATGACACCAAGCTGAGTGGTGCAGTTGACGTTTCAAAGGGGAAAGGATGTCAGACGGATCTGGACAGGCTTGAGAGGTGAGCCTCTGTGAACCTAATGAAGTTCAGCAAAGCCAATGCAAGGTCCTGGGTCAGCACAATCCCAAACATCAGTACAGGCTGGGTGAAAATTGGATTGAGAGCAGCTCTGTGGAGAAGCACTTGCGAGTACTGGTGGATAAAAAGCTCAACATGCCAGCTGTGCATGCCTGCAGCCCAGAAGGCCAGCTGCATCCTGGTCTGCATCAAAAAGAACATGGCCAGCAGGTCAAGGGAAGGTGATCCTCACCCTCTACTCCACTTGTGAAACCCCTCCTGGAGTGCTGAATCTGTGTCTGAGGCTCCCAGTACAGGAGGGAGACATGGGCCTGTTTGGAGCAGGTGCAGAGGAGGACGATCAGAGGACTGGAGCACCTTTCTGTGAAGAGAGGCTGAGAGAGTTGGGGTTGTGCAGCTTAAGGAGAAGGCTCTGGGGGAAGAAGTACAGCATATTTCCAGTACTTAAATGGTATCTACAAGAATGCTGGGGGAGGGACTTACTGTCAGGGCCTGTAGTGATAGGACGAGGTGTAATGATTTTAAACTAGAAGAGGGGAGATTTATATTAGATAATAGAAAGAAATTCTTCATGGTAAGGATGGTGAGGCGCTGGAACAGGTCACCCAGAGAAGTTGTGGATGCCCTATCCCTGGGAGTATTAAAAGCCAGATTGGATGGGGTTTTAGGCAGCCTGGTCTGGTGGGAGGTGTCCTAGCCCATGGCAGAGGGGTTAGAACTAGATCATCTCTAAAGATCCTTTCCAAATCAAACCATTCTGTGATTCTAATATTCTCTCATTATCGATAAAACGTCTTTCAATAGAATCAAAATTTAACATTATTTCTTAAAATCTCCCTTGTATGTATGTAAGGTGCTTCTTTTTTTTTTTTTTTCAAGTTGCAAAACATACTTGGCTTCAGGCTCAGGAAAGAATCATCATTTGGGGCTGTTTTGTTTTTCCTTTGTAATCTATGTAGGGTTAATCACACTCTTCCACTCCAAATAAGGTTTGTTTTTAACTTTCATTAGCTGACTTAAATTAGTGCATTTTTTTCTATGTAAACAAAGTTTTCTGTGTCCTTCCATTTGGCACTTGAAAAAATCATAATAAAATCACTTTATTAATATTTTACTTAGCCATATATTTTGTGTTTTAGTATGGACTTGAACATACTGTCTAAAAGTAGCAATATTAGTGGAAAATACTGTTTCATAATTTTGTGTTTCTAGAAGTGTTTTTCAAGGTAGCTTCTCTGGCATGATTCTCAATCATGATTGGTCCAGGTGCTTCAGATCAATTCTGTTAGAAACTCACGGTAAAACGCTTGTTCTTTACAAAATCTGCTATGCATTAAAGAAAAAAAACACCTACCAGCATTTAAACTAATAATAAAGTATGCATTGTATCTTGAAATATTCCTTAAGTAACAGTAAACCTCACATAAATTGTGTTCTTGTATTGCACCATGTAATCTACACGCTTCAAAGAATGCTTTCTTGTGTTCTCTGCATTTTTACTCTTTAAGGTTGCATATTCATACACATATGAGCTTCGACCTTACTTGGATCTGCTTCTGCAAATCCTATTAATTGAGGATTCTTGGCAAACTCACAGGTTTGTAGTTACCTGTCTTTTTATAATTCATTATTATGTTTGATACAGACTGTTTTCCCAGTGTTTCTGTTGCTAATTCTTTTAACAGATTTGTTTTAAATATATATAAATCAAAATACAGGGATAAAGCGTGTTTTTTTTTTTTCCATTTTATCTCAAATGTTGAGACAACTTGAATCTAGATTTTAACCTGTATCTTTCTTACTATTGAGAAATTTGCTACTCTCTCCTATAAATGCAAGGTTGTTCACATTCAGGAGATGATTACCGATGTGCCAGCTAAGCTCAACACATTGTTATTTACTGTGAGTTGCTTAGATTGATTCTTGGAAACTTGTCATCTAAGAGGGTTTAGTGATGTTCTGGTCTAACTACTAAGAAGCGCAACAGTCACAGAAGTGATACTGAGACATGGATGAAGTGCAAACCTGGGAGAAAAGCAGATAGACAAAAATATTTCCTACGGTCATATTTCAATAGAATTTTAACTAAAATATTAAATATTCACCCAGTTTCAAACCTAGTTTTCGTATGTCTAGAGAATAAAGTTTTTGAAAGCTGAGATTAGAAAAGTGTGATTACTACAAATAATGACTATCCAAGAGAACGCATGTAAGTCATTTACTTACAAGTTTTATACAGTAGCAGTAGTAGGTGAGGTAACACACAGTAAATGCTACTTGTCAATATTTTGAAATATGTTTCATAATTAGTGAATTTAGATAATACTGGATTTACTAAATCATTTGCAGCCATGTCCCATATGGCATTTAAAATCTTTTAAGTAAGAGCACACTTTTAAAACTGACAGTAACAGCAAGAGTATTGGAGTGAACTCATATATACTTGTACAAGTAGACTAACCTCTTAGGACTATACTCAATTCATTGGTTGCCTAGCCTTACTTCAAAAGATATTCAGAGAAAATGGTGATCTGGGCTTAGCACACTCCAAAACCTCAAGACTAGGCTGGAGAGATTTCTTCATTTTCTTTGTAGGAATTACTGCTTAGGTAAGGGATGAGAATACTTTTTATAAAGGGACTTTCCACACTTGCATCTGTATGTATAAGTAATGCATATATAATATAGTTTGTTTATATTTTCTTCTTGCTAAGCAAATACTTGCATAAGAAGTCCTAAGTCCAACAGGACACTGGAGGACAGGCATATTTCAAGCAGTGTGAAGTGGAAAAAAATATTTTAGGGTAGAAATGTGGGTGAAAAGCGTTTGTTTAGGGTAGTGCTATGTTAGAAATAATGGAGTATGCAGGAGGTTGAATGTTGCAGTATGACTCGCTATACTTGAAAATGTACATCACTTTGTTATTCTTGAGACTGCAGTCTTAAATATAGTGTTGAAATTGTGCTAGGCCTCAGCAGAGGGGAGTATATAGCTGCCAACTGCAGTCACCCTCTGATTTTTTGCTGCCACTTCTGGCAGTAGCTTGGAGCACTGATCTCTGTCCTGTTCTTAGTTTTGCTCTGAAAAATGGTAGTTTAATAAATAGTGTAACTACTACATAGTTAAATAGCGTGACTGTCCATAGGAAATAGTAATCTCTTCCAGCCTACAGAAAATAAGAATTATCTGGTCTTTAACAGTGCACATCCCTTAGTGCTCCTTATATTCTCTTACTGAGATGTCTGCTGCTGTTCTTTGGTGTCAGACCTTCTCTTAGATTTCTCATGATTTAAGAAGTTAATGTTACAGGACATTCTTGCAACCTCTTTACAGGTAGTTGAAGAGAGCAATGAGATCTCCCCTCAGTCTCTGTCAGACTAAACAACCCCAGTTTCCTCAGCAGCTCTTCATGACTCTTGTTTTCTAGTTCAGTCACCAGTTGCGTTGCTCCTCTCCGCACACACTCAAGCAACTCAATATCTTTCTCGTAGTGAGGCCTAGGATGTCTGCTGCCTGGGGACTATTTGCTGATTATTGACAAAGATGAAACAAAAATAAGTCTACTACTTTTCCTACAATGAATGTAGCTCTTAGAAATGTTGACAGTGTAGGTTCCGTGTCTCCCGCCAATGGTTTTTCAAAGCCAAAAGTGTGTGAATATGGAAACCCTGCAAGAAGTGAGGATGGTAATTAATTCCTCTACCCGTTGTTCAAGAGCAGAAGGCACTTTTACCAAGGTCAGAATATTTAGAAAGAGTTACCCCTTTTAGAATTGCACAGTACGTGAAGCCTGAATTCTAACCCTTGATTTTTGTGTTTTGGTTGTTGTTTTTTTTTGTAGGATTCACAATGCACTTAAGGGTATCCCAGATGATAGGGATGGACTATTTGACACCATTCAGCGCTCTAAGAACCATTATCAGAAAAGAGCTTACCAGTGTATAAAGTGCATGGTAGCCCTCTTCAGCAACTGTCCTGTAGCCTACCAGATTCTTCAGGTAATAACTTTTATTCTGTCTCTTGCTGCTTTTTTTTCCTAATTTGTTGAGGAAAAAAAAGAATTTACTTAATTTTCATTGATTTGATGAAATTCTGTTTTTCAAGTGAAACTTGTGCAAGCTTTCTAATATCATTTTGCAGTTTAATTAAACTTGCATTCATGTGATGCAGCTGCAAACTGCTCAGACTTCATTTCAAATTTGAATTTTCTTTGTGCAAAAAAAGAATATTTGAGGGAGTCTTATAAGCAGCATATTGGTGGCCTGGTGATGTCAGTGGTCTGTTCTCTTGAGCTGATACATAGGAAGAGAAATATATTTCTCTTTTGAAATAAAATAATTCTGAAGTGTTAACTTGTCATCTGCAGAGCAATGGAGATTTGAAGAGGAAGTGGACCTGGGCAGTAGAATGGCTTGGAGATGAGCTTGAGCGTAGACCATACACTGGCAATCCCCAATACACCTATAATAATTGGTCTCCACCAATACAAAGCAATGAAACATCGAACGGCTACTTCCTAGAGAGATCACACAGTGCTAGAATGACTCTTGCAAAAGCTTGTGAACTCTGCCCAGAGGAGGTAAGGAACTAATTTGACATCTCCTGAAAACTTTGAGTAAAATATTTCTGTAAATAAGTGATCAATAAGAAGTTACATTTTTGTTGGCTTTAGTTACATACTCCTGTGTTTTTTTCACTTCTTGTACTGTTTTTATGCACATCTATTATGTAAAGAATTAGCAATCTAGAATTTAAATTGACCATTTAAAGTAGGTTATGAATGATTAAAAAAATCTATTTTTTTCCCAATAATATGTTAATAGTGGGAATTTTTATACAACTAAGCATTATATGTAATAAATACAGTTTTCATACAACAGGACTTGATGCTCTTAAAGATCTCGTCTCACCTAAATGATTCCGTGATTCTCTTAAGTTATAGGTGATACTGGGGATGGGGCATGTCTTTTCTTTGAGCATGCCTGAAATGATCAATTGCACATTGGATTGGTTCTGGATAGAATAATCATAGTATGTTTTACCTAACTAGATAAAATGTTTTTTCAAACTTTAGGAACCAGACGATCCTGATGCCCCAGATGAACATGAGTCTTCTCCACCTGAAGATGCCCCATTGTATCCCCATTCACCTGGTTCCCAGTATCAACAGGTAAGAGCTAGAGAGTTTGACCCTTTATTTAGAGTCCCAGGATAGCTTTTTTTTTTTTAGTTAGCATTCATGATAACTCAAATTACAGGCATTAACCCAGAAGCATGTTAGTATGATAAATCGCCCTTGGAGAAATAAAGATTGAGCTCAGTTTTTGCCAGGAATGGTTTCGTCATCAGATTCGTGTGAGAATTTTTGTGTTACCAGATCAGAGATTAATCATCCATAGAAACAGCAGGGGGACAGACATCATCCCAGGCTCATGCATACTAAATCTGATTCTGTCTTATTTGTTCATGTTAATATTTTGTGAGTTGTTTTCTTGTTTGTTTTTTTTTTTATATTTTATTTTATTTTTTATTTTATTTTTATTTAAAATCAGGTCCCAACACCTAACTTTCAGTTTGAGTAATTGGAGGGCTTTCATAAAAATGTGTGTCTTTGTGATGTGTAACTAGATATGAACATTGATCTCCAAATCTTAAGTACATACGTAATCTAAATCTGATTTAGGCTAAATGGCTGCTTTGTTAATCTACCGGTGGAAAGCCAGATCTGAAAGAAATCATAACAAGGTTTTTTTTTAACTAAATTGACTAAATTAGTAGATCCCCTCCTCAGTTGCCATTTTTTCTTTGTTCCAATTAATTTTATATATTCCGAATCTGCTAATTTAATTTCCTCTCCTGCCCAAACCTATTTTCCCTCCATCTTGCTTTCCTTACTTGGTGTTCTCAGCAGAGCAGTTGGTAAGTCATGCAGATTTTCCCACTCCTTTCTGAGCTCCTGAGTTCAGACACATACTGTAACCTCACCATTATCTGTGTGATGTGTTCACTTTCTTGCAATAGACAGCATTTCTCACTAACATGCACAATCCTCATGTTCCTAATTTCTCCACAGTTGTTTAAACTCTGCAAAACGATAGGTAGATAAGATATTTTCATTTGCCAGATGTGTATACAATTTTTTTAAACTGGGACAGAGCATTTGGAGAAAACAGCCAGTCTAGATTTCATTCAGTTCTGTAACATTAAAGTGTGCCCTCTTAAAGATCAAAGTGCGCTACACAGATAGAGATACAGTTTTTTCTGTTGTCATAGGAAAAACATTCGCGCTAGTTGAATGTGTCAGTAAGATGTGCACAGGTTAATGCCCAGACCACATAAGCAGCCTCTTCTACTCTCCTTTTTTTCTGCTTTTGCTTTGCATGTAAATGTTTTTTACTCAAAGGCTGAAATTACTATTTAGCTAATGCTTGTATCTTTACGAGTTGAAAGTCTGTTTACATTCTGTGTAAGTTAAAGGTAAGTGAAGGATGTGATTCAGAGGAATGAAGAAACTGATGTGTGTCTATGCAGATGCTACTACAGAAGTTCGGTGTGCTCGATGGTACTTCTCACTAGTTTGAAAGTAGAGGCAAAAACCAAGTAACTGATTAGGAAACAAGCCACAGGTTTAACGTCTTTTTAAAATGTTTATGCTTTATTACAGAATAACCATGTGCATGGACAGCCATATACAGGCCCGGCAGCACATCATATGAACAACCCTCAGCGAACTGGCCAACGAGCACAAGAAAATTTTGAAGGCAGTGAAGAAGTTTCCCCGCCTCAGACAAAAGATTAGTGAAATGCACATAATCAATTAACTTGCTCCATCAAGACTGTGCACCCAGGCCTTACAGTCCAACCTTTCTCTGTGTCTGGCTAATATTTAAAACTAGAAAAACTATTCCTAATCAACATGGAGTGGAGAGTCTATTCACTGTCTTATCTGCAGAAAATTGCTGTCAATATATAACCCGCCTGCAGTGGAAAGTGTATAGTGTTTTGTAATAAATGGCCTGATGCTAATGTGTAAATGGCAAAGGTGTATATAGTATATTAATGTTTGACTGTTAATTCTTAAGCAAGAAACATTTTTTTTTGTCTTGATGAGACTCACAGATCTACAAAAAAAAATCTTGATATATCTGCTGCGCTCTGCAACCAGTGTTGCCTGCCTCATGGCAGTTGGATCAACTCCTTTACAAAAAAGCCTATCCATGTCAACCACAAAAATAGTTTCATGTTAATTCTTTGCCACTGGAGTCGATTTTACTATGAGCAACGTAATGGCTGGTAACCTTTTAATTATTTGGTTGATGTGGAAAATTGGTGATGTAACATTGTTTCTAGATCTTTTTTCATTGCCTTTTTCATTCTGGTATTAGGTTAATCACTTTGAAGCTATAGTTATGCTGTAACATTTAGCATGGCTTCACACCAAGTTAGTGTAGCCAACGAGGGGGAAAAAAAAGTGACAGCAGTTGTCCCAATGTGACAACTGTATCGCTCAGAACTTTTTCTTCTTACACCTAGACTATAAAATGGGGAGGGAAAACGTGACAAACAAGTGGTTTTCAGTTTCACATGTGTTCCTCACATCTGATGTTTGACAGTTCTGTCTCTGGGTGGGATAAAGAACACTTAGTTTTCAGTAATAGGAATTTAAAAGATTTAAAACAAATATGCAAAAATTTGCTATGCCAGGATGCCTGGAGCATAATAGACTGTATTTGGTGTGCTTGTTTTGTTTCTTTGGTAGAGCTTATTAGATAAACTTCTAACACTTTCCTTCTACTGCATCCCAGTGAAGTGGAAGTCAACAAAATCACACAGTACTTGTGAGTGCCACTGCACCAAGTTAACTTGCTGGTTTTCTGCTCGTTCACAGTTCTACTTGAAAGCAAGAATTGTCTTAGCTCTTTATCCATATACAGGAAATCTTAACATTAGAAGCAGGGTTTAATTATAAAAGAAACTACTGGTTAGTCAACTGCAATTCTGAGGTATCTCTATTCCAGAATAAACATTTGTTTAAAGACTTCAAGAAACGCATCAGTAAATACTGTATTTAAATGAAAATTGGTAACTTGAATGTGTGTAATTTTTTTGGAACCTGTCTAAAAACCAAATACCCCTGCAAAACAGATACAGCCCACCCTATACTATTTAAATATTTTGCTGTTTTATTTTATAGAAATTATTTTGCTGAATTCACAAATAGAATTTGATTTAAGAAGAATGTTTTGTCCTGTGGTGTGTGTGTTTGTTTTTTGTTTTTCTTTTTTGGTTGGTTCTTTTTTGTTTTTTTTTTGGTTGTTTTTGTTTTTTAATGGACTGCACAGAAAGATGAATTCTGTGCAGTGGCACTATGCTGAATTCTGGAACAACAGTCACATTGAGATTTGTGCACACAAAAAGAAAAAATTGGCCCTTAAGAATAAAAGTAATCAGGACAATTACACTGTAAAAGTTTCTTAATGTGATTTATCTTGTACTTTTTGTATGTTTTTATATATACATATATATATTTAATGAGCACAAGCTTGATGGTGTTTTTTACAAATGAGTTGATAGAAACAAAGCTGCTTATCCAATTAAAGATCTGTAGTTTTGAAACGAACAAAGGAAAATTCAGTCGCAAGTGCATTCTTATGCATTTAGTATAAGGAAGGGACACAGGTTTTAGAATCTGCTATGTAGCGATGATCACTTTTATGCTTCCATGTTTTCTCTAGTGCTCGAGTTAATTCCGATTTTTTCATAGTTTTTTAGTAATACCATTTTACATGGACTCAGTAAATCTGGGTAAAGTTATCCCATTTACGTTTGGGAATGCTTGTTGAAGGTTTTAACTCAAACAATTGCTAGCCTGAGTACATGAGTTGAGAGAGTTCATATTTATTTGGACCAGTAATTGTTAAACAAGCTATCTCAGAGGTGATTATTATGTATTTTTTACTCTAGGTAAAATATATAATCTGCTAGTTCAGCCTTGCCAAATGTGTTCACTTTTAATAGTGCAATGATTGTAGAGACATGTAAAAACCTGTGACATTTTAAGGCTGTGATTTTTTCAGTCATACACACCCCTGCCCCTGAATTGAGGGTGACTGCAGTGGCAATTTTCAGGTGGAAAATTGAGAATATTGTGCATTTTGGTGACTTTGAAGGAGGATAGTCTATGTTGTTTGTTGCAGCTGCTACTTCTAAACAGCTACAGTTAAAGGTGCAATGTTTCTTTCACTCTGCGCAGAATTTTAAGTTGTATTTAACAAATACTGTACAAACAAAAAGTTTCATGTACATGTTAAACTGTCGCAGCATTTTGGCAGTGGTCATTTTCAGGCGATACGCAGTACCTCGTTGTTGATGGCACACTTTAAAAAAGTAGTCCTTGAAGTGCCTACGGATTTAATTCCCCCATCGCTAATTTCAGTCCTGTTTTCTGTTTAGAACAATTATTAGGGAATCTTTGGTCTTCCATTTAAAAAAAGCCAATAAACGGTAGAGCAATTATTCATGTTCCTGACAATGTAAAATGCATAGAAATTGAACATTCATAAGTGATTTTATATGGTGGTTAATGTGTAGTTTGACCTAGGGGGAAATCTATAATCTTACCAAACAGAATTTCTCCCTCTGTACGTTTCAGATCGTGGTTATGTAGTGATGAGGTATTAACACTTCCTACTTTTAGTGTTTAAACAAAACCAGTACAGCCATATGCAAAAGGAACTTTGTTACTGCCTGTGTATCAGTAAAGGTACTGATCTTCAGTCGCAAAATGGGCTGCCCACAACGCCGTCAGCCCGTTGACAAAAATGATGTTGCCCAGGGTTCAGTGAAAGGTTATTTGACACACACAGCTCCATTTGGTGGTGCAAGCAGGAAAAGGTGCAGCTTGACTTGGAATTTTTTAGATTATTTTCCCTGCTAACTACCAGCTCTGAAAATTCAAGTCATCTCTTTTTAAAACCAGTATATCTAGCTGGAATTGGGCCAGAAGGAAATGAATTTCCACAATGCCATTTCATACTAATTTTCAGAGTAGAACTTTGGGACATGAGAAAGTTGCGTTGAGGTAATTGTTATTTCTATGCCTTGTCAGCCATTTTGTTGTGCCTCGCTTGTGTGTTTTAGCATGTATTTCATGAAAAAGCATTCAAGGTTCCAAAACTTTCTACATATTTCTTAAATTTTCCAGGAGAGAATAAGAAGAGCCATTCTGCCAAAACTAAATGGGCAAAAATTGGCTGCTGTAGCAATTCATTCTTGTTTTCAATACATTTTTGTCTACCTCCCGAGTCTTTTGCCAGAAATGAATAGATACCAGGTAATAATGAACCATAGGTGATAAACTATGTCAAGGCAAAACGGCTCGTTGTGTTCGCTGGCATGTATTTCAGTTAATATCCATCGCAGTGAGGCTTTCAGTGGTGGTTTATGTTGAAACAAATGAAACTTAGAGATAAGCTATTCAAATTACAGCAAGAAGTGATACTAGGAAATTTGCAGAGTTAAGTATTTAATTATATTTAGTTAAACTTGTAGTCCACAGTTGCAAATCCACAATGAAAGTCACTCCTGTGCTGAGAGATGCCTACCTTATTTTTTGGGAGGCTGAGACCCTGGTACTGACCTCGCTTTTCTTCAGACAGTGTAGGAGTTTCCTGTCACTCGTGGTCCTGCTCCAGCACGGTGCAATGCCTTGGGTCAGGACAGCAGTAATTTTGGCTCCCTGTCTTCTCACCTTCTGGGCTCTGCATCGCGTTCATCCCATCGCTTTTCTCACAGCAGTGAGGTCTTGGGAATAAAGTTTAAACCTGAGTGAAACAAAACATGTTTTCTGGGGGACAAGTAGTAAATATTTTGTAAATACTGCATGCTGCCAAATGGTTCTGTAATAAACAAAGTAAGGTGAAAGAAATCCAGCTGTATCCTGCATGATTGCTGTTCCTCTTGCAAGTAATCCCTCAAGCAAGATGACAGCAAGCAGAGCTCTTGAAAGCTCAGTGCATTTTTTTTGACCTGCTGGAATCGGGACGCTATTGCAGTGAAGATCGCTCTGCAGCAGCAGCACAAACAACCTGCCCTATCTATGCCCTCGATACTGTTTGAGGGTGTTCGTTATGCCCTCCTTACCTTGTTCTTTGGGGATCGTCATGTTAATGCGTTAATTTACGCTGAGACCGGCCCTCTGTTGCAGACTAAGAGGTCCTGCTGTACTGGAAGGGCTTCGACCCAGTCTGAGCACTGTCACTTTTTACGCTATGTATCTTCTTAAGGTTCATACTATAAATGTCCTTTTATTTCTAAGATAAGAAGTGTTGTGGACTTACCATTTTAAAATGTCAAATCGCCTTTTTTATCCCCTTTTTTAAAAACAATAGGAAGTGTTCAGTCCTGCCCTCGTAGCGTCTCTTACAGCCGGCTGTTCAGAGTGTTGGCATAGATTCCAGCACTTAAATTCAGAGAGCCTTGTCCTGTATGCAGATTCTCCAGTGCAAGCTGGGGTGACTTCTGGATCTAAGGGTTTCAGTGGGATTTGTACGAGTCCCATTGATTCTGACACCATAGAGCTGATGTGCTGCAGGGATCAACTCGCTTTACGTTGGTATGGGACAAAATCTTGCTCCCTTTATTGACATTTACTTGCAGACAAGCGCAGGAGAACTTGTTGCTGGAGGAGGAGAACACTCCCCTCAGTAAGGGCTAACTTTGTTAGATTTTAGATACCCAACTCCCTATTTTTTAGCCTTGGAATTCCTTAAAGCCACTTTTTGAGAATGAAACTGACCTACAGGCCGTTTCCTTTGATTAATTTGATACAGCCTTAATTGCATCAGCACAACTCTAAAATGACAAGTGTCATTCTTAAATGGTTGAACTAATGTGCAAATGTCTTCTAGTTCTACTAATGAGGTAGCCGTGAATAATGAAAACAAGATTTAAAAAAATATATGAATTCATCCAAAACCTAACCATGCATAAATATTCAGTGCAGGAATATAAGATCATTCACTCCTTACTTGTATCTGACTTGTAATGTCTGATAATGTAATTTTTTATTAACTTAGCACTTGCTACTCCAGTAACTTTGTTTATGTAGCCCCCAGCTGTCACCTGCAGAGTCTGCAGCTTCCTGATGCGTGTGCAGTTACACCCCCCTTTACGCCTCATCGGAGCAAAATCTCCAAATGTCTGTTCCCCCCCAGCCCCATGTAAGCCAGTTCTCTAAACCTCATTTCTGTTTTCTTTGTTATAATGTGCTGTTTGTTTTTATAAAAGCACCAAGACTGAATGAGTGCTTTACAAGTGTGGTTTCACCGGAGCCATTAAGAGCAGTTAGGGTCCTCTTCTGTAACGATACCTCTGTGGATGCAGCTTTTAGAGGTGTTGGCCTTTTTGTAGCTTTATTCATGAAAGTGCTGCTCAGATCTCGTCCATCGCTTCCAAAGTCCTGTCCATAATTTCTTACAACTATTTCTTACCACCTTTCCTGTTCTGGGTTTCCAGGATCACTTTCCAGTTGGTTCTTCTTCTGTTTTCTTAGAATCGAATCCCCTTCCTCACCAGGATGTTTTTCACTTCTATTTCTACCTCCATCTGCTGTTAGTTGCTACAGAAGAGCAATGTTCACCAGACTGCCTGGCTCCCCGAACCAGAGCCTCTTGCAGTGCGGTAGCAGCAGCCACAGTCTGAGAGACAGGTGGGCTTCGTCATCTCTTACATCTCTTCTAAACGTATCTGGGATACAACAGTTTTGTGCTGCCGATGGTCATCTTGAATTTAAACAGGTCTTAGCTTACTGTAGTTGGGGGGTTTTGTTTGCTTCGCTTTCTTCTGCTTCATTTTCTGTCTTGAACAGTTGGCTTCTACAGGTGGATAGAAATGTTAGGTAGGTCTAGCTAGAACCTGTAAAAAGAAGGCTGACTGAAAACTTGGACACCTCTTAGTATGCTTGACTGTGTTTAAATATCTGGTAAGTGCTTTAGAGTCCTCCGAGTCTTCTGGAAGTAAATTCAAAAGCTGAGAAACATCAGGACCAAGTCTTCAAAACACGATAGAGTTTATGACTGTCATATTGTGTCTACCCTTCCTGCCGAGTGGCTGAGAACAGGTGGAGGAGCAGAAACACAATCTTTTCCCGGGAGGCAGGGCGGTCGTGCTATTTCGAATCCCTCGGGAGCTGTAAGTGCTGGGTGTGCTTTGCCTGGTCTCGCTCCGCTGGCAGCAGCAGAGGCCGAGCCCTCCTGGTGTGAGCTCCTGCGAGCCACGGGATTCACCAGGCCGTAAAATTAGTTCCTAGGTCCTTGACCCACAGGAAGATGGTAAGTAGCATATAAGGCCTTTTCTATTACTTTTCTCCTCTGAGACGACTTGAATCCTTTGAGTAAATAAAGACCAGTAATAGTGGACTGAGCGAGAGTCTCCACGAGCTTTTTCTATGAATACTCTCTACCTCTTGACATTTATCACAGAGCTGCTACAGGCTGATAACGCTCAGGGGGGGGCAGTGCCTGCCTCCTGCTCACCAGGGCGGCTGAAACCGTTTGAAGCACGGTTCCAGGAGCAGGGAGGTAGGTTGGCGTTGAAAGAACTCAAATCTTTCCAGTGGCACCTTGGGGACTCATGAACGCTTCCACCCAGCCTGTCGTGCTACCTCCCTGCCCACCTGAAGTAGCATGAGGTCCTTGGCAACTGATGTTGATTAAACCGCGCAATTACAGGGGGGTTTCCAGCTATTTTGATGTGTTGAGTGGCTAGAAAGGGAGGGTGTTCCTAAGGCAAGCAGCCATTATTCCATGCTTGAGTGCTTGTTTAGGTAAAGACCTGTTGCTAACTGCTACCTTGGTTGTGTGTAAGTCTGAAATGCCGAAAGAGAACTGTGTAACCCTTCCGCTTCCAGTCTGTGAGGAGCCTGGCACCGGCTTTCCGAACACTTCTGCAATCTGAACCAAAAAACTGCTATTGGAATGTAGACTTACTGTAGAGCTGTGGATGAAAACTTCAATCGTGTCTCTTCTCTCGGTCTTCAGAGCAGTCAAAATTATTTTAATGTAGGTTTTAGATTATGTATATAAATCTGATTGAAGTACCAACAGCAAAGCGTAAATAAAATGTGGACTTAAGAATGGGCTAGATGAGAAGTTTTGTGTTCAATTTATTGAAATACAATATGACGAAGCTGGCGATGGAAGAGACTCGCTGCGGTGAAGACAGGGAAATAAAGCTTGGGTCTCCTGAACTCAGAAAAGGAGCCAGGTTCCCTGTTGCCTTTGAATCTGTCGTGGCATCAAAAGACTGACGCGGTTGCTGCAGTCACCGGAGGATTTTGCTGCGTGGAAACACTCCTGGGTGTTACCAGGTCTTCATGGCTGCTGAGGTAGGCTGCTGAGGAGCTGGCGTGGTCGGTGTGCTGTCGGTGTGCTCCCTGACGTGCCACGGGGGCTATCGCAAAAAATGAGCTTGCAGGGGGTGTAATGGAGAGCTGATGGAAACTTCTGCCCTACTCTGCTACTCGCTTTGAAGATGTATGAACAAAAATACAAGCCAATGGCTGAGAATTTGTAGTATTAATAAAAAAAAAAAAAAATACATCCGTGAAAGCAGGTAAACCACCTAAGTTTATCACAGCTGTCCATTCCTTTATGCGACCCACTGCAGTGGACATGCACATGAATTCCCTGCGTGTTGGCATGGCAGTAGAAAGAAGGATTCAAGAGTTTTGCTTGGATCCCAACAGATCATTACCACCCAGGGGGGTTGTTCTCAGCTGGGAGAAGAAAGCTTTTGATGCAAGCACAAGAAGTGGTGACTCCCATAAATGTTTCCTGTTCTCATATTTCTCTCTGAGAATTCATTAACGCCACAGGACAAAAAAAGCCAATTTTTAATTTGACCTATATAGAAACTGTAAAATATATAATGGTTTATTGATCACCTAGCTCCCTGAGACCTTCCAGAATTTGGGCTCCTGTGGTTTTTACATTAGCTGAAAATACAGCCCAAAGCATTTCTCTTGTTTTTGATACTCGCTTACCTAGTAATTTTAACACCACAAAGTCAGCGTTACACTTTCTGTTGCTGAAGTTTGTTTCCCGCTGTTCTTTTCCCAAAACTCTCTGGATGGAGTTTTTCTTACCTTTTTCTACCTTGTGCAGTTTTCTCACATCTCCTTGGTATTCCCTCCTTTCCCGGCACTGGTGTGCTGTGGATCCCCCAGAAAGGCACCGACCCTTGTGGTTTATTGAAGGTAGGCGGATGATTCGCAGGCATCCTGGAGGCACGGGGAGATGGCATAGAAAGCCCTGGAGGCTCAAGCCTGCCGTGTGTGTCTCAGCACAATTTGAGCTGTGTGCTGTCTGCAGCAGACACCAGGCTGCCCAGGTTTTGGTGAGGTGGTGCATCAGAGAAGGGTCATAACGTTAATGAGGGTGTTTTATAACAGTGAAAGAGCTTGTGGTACTTGATGCTTAGGGCTTAGTTTTTCACGGTACAGCCTCAGAAAAATAGAGAGACAACGCTGTTTGGTCTTTCAGGAGATGGAAATGAGAAGCACCTCGGAACAAAGGTCATTAGTGCTTCACTGGTATGGGTTTGTTTTGTTTGTTTGTTTTGCAAAGCCATATACTGGAAATAACCATTGAAATTTTTGCAAGAACACTTAAAATTGTTAACAGTGTTTGTTTCAATTCAAGACTTCTTCCAAAATAAGATGTCTTTGTAGCCCTGCTGATCGTTACTGGAGATTACCTCCCTTCCTCCCTCCCCTTTATTTATTTATTTTTCATTTTAATAATCAGGGCTGTAGTTTTTGATGTTTGACTGTATGTAATAGTTCATGTCCTCTGTGATGCGTTAGGGATGGGAACTGAGACATTCACCACAAAGCAGGTATCCTGGATATAAGCTAAATGAGCTGATCAAATGTGTGACCCATCACGCTGATAGTAATGGCTGGTTTGAGCAAGAGGCTGCTGAATATAATGGACATTTAAAATATAATCACTAGGTGTGAATATAAAAGCACGTGGTGAGCTATGGGGATTGGAGAAGCACCAGAAAATGCAAGGAGGCTGTGTGTTTTCTATTGAAAAAGGTTTGTGTTTATTTTGCTAATTTACTTTCCAAAGTGTTTTTGTATTAAAGCTTCTTCAATAAAGCCAGGAGCAAAGACATCGTCCGTTTCGCCAGCACGCACTGCGCTTCTCTCTCCTACTGCCCGTGGCCAGGAACTTCTCAGCTCAGAGGGGGCTTTGGAGCTGGGGCGGAGGGATCACCCTGCCGGCTGCTGGAGGCCAGCCAGGGTGACCACGGAGAAGAAGGAGGGTAGATGGGGATACATGAGGCTTCACTGTATCCCTGCCCATGGCAGGGGGTTGGAACTGGATGATCTTTAAGGTCCCTTCCAACCGAAACCATTCTGATTCATTTATTCTATTAGCACCTGCAGCTTTGGCAGCGCTGAACCTGGGTGACACCTGAGTGTCATGCATGATGGAGCCAATACCAAATATGGGTGGAAATTGGGGTCGGAGTCCATCTCAATGCTTCTATGTTTACACTTTCGTTGTAGTTTGAAAGCAATTAGCCTACGCTGAGGATCTTTCCAGCCACGGTGGTTAAATGGAGGAGCCCTGCTTCTGTGCAGTGTCCTGGCCTTAACTGCAGGTTTCTGCAGCATACATCCAGGAGGAGACACTACCCTGCTCAACTACACCTGCTGCCTGCCACAAGTTCCCCCTCTGCTCTGCCATTGTGAGGCCCCACCTGGAGTGCTGCATCCAGGTCTGGGGCCCCCAGCACAAGAAGGGTGCGGGGCTGATAGAGCAGGACCAGAGGGCCCCAAAGATGATCAAGGGGCTGGAGCACCTCTCCTGTGAATGCAGGCAGGGGCAGCTGGGGATGTTTAGCCTGGAGAAGGCTCCAGGGAGTCCTTACAGTGGCATTCCCCTACCTAAAAGGGGGTTGTAAAGATGATGGAAAGCAACTTCTTGCTTGGGCAGGCAATGATAGGACAAGGGGGAATGGTTTTAAATTAAGAGGGGAGATTTTAGACTAGACAGTAGGAGGAAATTCTTCACTGTGAGGGCGGTGAGGTACTGGCACAGGCTTCTAAGAAAAGCTGTGGCTGCCCCATCCCTGGAGGTGTTCAAGGCCAGGTTGGACGAGGCCCTGGGCAACCTGGTCTAGGGGGTGGTAAATTGTTACTGGGCCTAAAATTTCTAGAGTGATTTCCCCTCTAAAAGAATTAAGTCCTGAGATTGCTCTTTCATATCTTGTGCTGTCAGATCACTGGCAGCCTGCATGTAGGTACCCACTGCATCCCTAAAAAGCCGCTCTGTTTGAGCCTCCATTGTATGCCAAGGGGCTTGGCTCAAGGCCCTTTGGGACCAAGGGTTCCCGTTGACTTTGTGACCTCTGTGCTATCTTCAGCATCCCCGTGGCACCACCCTGCTGATGTGGGGGCTTCGTGCAGCCTGGCACTTCTGGCCATTGTACATTCTGCTCTGCATGCACATGCACACAGACTTCCCACAGCTTTTTCCGAGCACTTCCTCACGTAAAATTTCACCTCTGATTTCATCTGCTCTTCTGGTTCAGTTTGAGGATGCCAGTTCTACTTTTCTGAAATGCATTGCCCCAAGAATCCCTTTATTGCTTATGTGCATTATCTCCCTGTTTAGCACAATTATGGAGTAAGTTTTGAAACAGCTTCCCCAGGACTTTTCACAACCCCGGCTTTTGTTTCCAGGCATCTCGCCAAAGCAGTTGGAATGCAAAGCAGTCTGTGCATACTCAGGCCCGTAAGATGCAAACAGTGAAGAAGTTTGCTGCGCTGAGGCTTATAAATATTATTGAAGTCCAATTTTGTTATGTGCAGTCAGAGCAATTGTTCCTGTTTGTAGAGAGAATGGACTCAATGCAAGGGTGTGGCTGGAAGCCGTGGCTGCTGAGGGTCCTTCAGGTGCACGTAAGACAATTGGTGCTGGCAGTCCTTTGCACCACCAGCCTTAACGAACTGCCCTCTCACAAACAAACTCCTACTGCATTTGAAGCACCGGGAAATCTCAGCTTGGCTCTTGCCAAGTTAGTCAGTTGACCGCTAAATACTGTAACTGCTTTTCTTCTTGTGATTTTGTTTGGGAGACTGACTGCCTGTTGAATTTAGCTCCATGTCAGAACACAGACATAAGCAAGGGCTTCTGACCTCATGGCACAAACATGAAGCGAGCAGCTTTCACAAACCGTGACATTAGTTGGATTATAAAAATAAACAATTATCAATTTGCTTTCTCAGTTTTCCCAAATGTGCCCTAGTGTCATTCTTCAAGGTATGAGGTTGTGTTTTTTTGTTTTTTTTTTAACTCACCTTATATCTCAAATTATGCAGCCAGGTATTGGTGGTGCATATAGAAAATATTTCATTTTGCCTTCTGCTGGAGGTCTGTCAATGTCAGGCCATACTCACATACGGAGGTCTGGCTCTGGTATTTCAGGATCACTGGAATTATAGTTACCTTATTCCCCTCCATACCCTGCCCTGTTGCACATACCCTGCCTCTTTTAGCAGCACTTTACCAACAGATAACTTGGACTTCACACAAGCTCTGTTTTAAAAATTTATTCTTTGATCTCCGCGCTGGGTCTTTAGTTCTCCTTTTCCTGCACAGTCTTTGTTCCACGCAGCCTACCCGTACGGCGGGCAGCAATGAGACCAACTTTACGCCCAGCAGGAGCATCTCTCCTGATGGTTGAAGGCTTGCCAATGTGCTGATGGTTACCACCACCGAAGGGATGTTCTACAGGCTGTGGAAAAGGAAATCCAGTCATTAATGTAACGAACAACGTAAGTGACGTTCAGCAGCAATAAACCGATTGAGCTCAACGAGAAATTAACTGCTTCGGTTTTGATACAATGCAGAAGCTATCAAGTGCTGGAAACTATCTTAATTACAAGTGCAATCCCAGGGTAAGCAGTGAGGCTTTTTTCCTACATGTACGCCCAACTCCTCCCCATACCAAGCAAATCCTTCCTAAGCAACAAGAAGGTGACCGAAAACTGACTGGAAGGTGACTTACGTTCATGGCCACACCACGGACACGCGGCCAGCAGTTCCTCTTCGCCTTGTATTTATGGTAGGCACGGCCAGCCTTCAGGATAGGCTTGTCAATCCGACCTCCACCAGCAACGATTCCTGAAATACACGGCCGAAATGGTAACAAGCAAACACAACAAGCAGGATGTGGAAGAAAATGCTCAAGAACAACTCTGAATTCCTGATAATATTCGGTTCTAAGAATAAGCTTTGGAAGAGCAGCCTCAAATAATCCCAGCTGTATTTTCAAATGAGTGTTTTCCAGCCAACCCAGACAAAATCAATACATACAATAGCAGCTGCACGTTAAGTGGCCTCCAACTTTTAATTACCCTGTTCCAATCCATACACGCAGCACGGAGTTTAACACTTTTTCTGAAGCATTTCCACCTTTATTGCTCTAACTTCTTAGGTTACACTAACCTCAGCCTTTCAACTAAAGAAAGCGTGAACTGGAGCAGCTCAGTGGGCTTGCAAGTCCTTTGAGGTTTTTTTAATTGCCTGTTATTTCATCACTTATTTAGTCGATTTTACTGGAGTAACAGACCACAGACGATGCATTTTGATGTCTTCTATGTGGAGGCAGGGACCCTGCTGGCTTCTGTCCCACCAGCACAGCTACTCCAGTTGTTTTCTCACCTTGCACCTGCCCAGGACTGCATCAAACGCCACCTGCTGATCAGGTTCAGCAGCCATCTCTCAGCTGTCTGCCAAGTGCAGAACAAACCTCTGCTCCTAACAGTGGCATTTCCATTCACTGTCAGGCTTTGTAGAATGATTCACCAGACTGACGGCACCTACAGCAGCTGCAGCACACTCAGCACAACCCCTGCAGGCTGTCGGTGCATCAGTAACACCGCGGCTGTTGTGAACGTGGCCCTGACAGCTCAGGGAAAAGGCAAGCTCCTAGTTGTCACTGCTTACCAACAACGGCTCTGTTTGCAGAAGAAATCACTTTCTTGGAGCCGGAGGGCAGCTTCACCCTGGTTTTCTTCGTTTCGGGGTTGTGAGAGATAACAGTAGCGTAGTTGCCGGAAGCGCGGGCCAGCTTTCCGCGGTCGCCGGGCTTCTCCTCGAGGCAGCAGACGATGGTGCCCTCCGGCATGGTGCCGACGGGCAGAACGTTGCCGATGTTCAGCTGAGCTGCAAAGAGCAAACACAGCACCAACAGCTTCACTCAGGCTCCCAGACAGCACTCAGACCACAGCTCTATTTACCGTGGGGCCCTGCGCCATGAACACTTCCACAGCAACAGGCAGTGGCACTTCCCAGTATCTGAGCTAGAGCCCAAGTTTCAACATTCAGCATTTAAAAAAAAGCTACACGAGGAGACTTCAATCTCCAAAGGAAATCTGTCTGGTTAAAGCAACTAGCAACTACGGCTTTGTAAAGGCTCACAGCTGCACTTAAGCATCCTGAATTTTATGTATTCAGTTGGCATTTGCTTTATGCTTCTCGAAACCTCTCACACGATGCGATCTCAGCCTTAACTCACCCTTCTTGCCACAGTAAACGAACTGCCCGGTATGAATCCCCTCGGCAGCGATGAACAGCTCGGTTCTTTTCTTAAACCTGTACGGGTCACGGAATGCAATCTTGGCAAGGGGAGCGCCGCGGCCAGGATCATGGATGATGTCCTGTTGGAACAGAGACATACTTCAGGGCATTTTGTCACAGGTTTTGCAGAGTACAAGGAGTTACAAAAACCAAAGATGATTATTATTAAGGTAATTCTCACTCCCTTTCCCAGAGGAGTCTTGATTTCTCCTGGGGTGAGAAAAAATTCACATTTGTAAGAACACCACTTCAGGTATCCTTATCACAGAAAAACAACTCGGGCCGGGCGTGCTGCTTCAAAGTGACCAGACCCAAACTGGTTTGTTCCTGACGTTCTGTAGGTATGAGACCTACCCACAAGATGCTATCTAACTGCCTAACAGCACCATGAGTTGCCCAAATGCTAACATTTGTCAGCGGAGACAAAGCTGGACAAATGCAGTTATTTCTTTTAGTCTTTTCTAGCACAGAAACTGCTAGCTGATATTAAGTATACTGAACTACGTAAGCCCCCAAATGAAGAAGCAGAGACTGTTTCTTCTTCACTGGGAAAAACGTCAATTCTGTCCACCTAGAACAAATCTTTGCACATTCAGATTCCATCACACAACCATGTGTAGACTACAACGAAATGATAAAACCCCTCAGATGCACAGGTTATCCAGGAAAGCCTCAGTTTCCATTAGCGTCAATTATTAACATGTTTCCTGCTCTTTCAAATTCTGTTGGGCAAAATCCTCTTGTGTTTTAAGTTTAAATCAAAGCTACCTACCTACTTCTTTCGCCAAACTCTGTTATTTTAAGTGTAAAATCAGCTCTTCCTGCACTCTGAGGATGACCATGCTCTGAAAGGATGAAGAAATGACAAGGTTTTTGGGGCATCCAGGCAGGTACCCAGTGCCACTGCTTGGGGTCTCAGTCACTAACAACCAAAAAACAGCTGCAGCACACTGCTTGAAACACCGCATCACTGCCCACATGGAAGTACTGCCTTGCTCCAATTGGTTGTGCTTACAATTACTTTTTCTTAAGATGCAACCTACTATCAGGGCAACTCCCTTCTCTCTCAAGTTTCGTGCGTTACAGAGAACTCCTTAGTTGACACAGAAACATGCTCGTGTTCCTACATTAGCAAAGCTCTAACAGAAAACCGTGCTGCTGCCTACATGCTATCCACTTTCCTATTGATACTCAGCCATACATTTGTCGTTTAATGCTTCAAGGAACAGATTTAACAAAACATCAGAAGACTATCTAAGAAGGAAGCCTTAAGAACAACCCACAAGACCGTAGACCCCTTACACAAGTGAGGTCTGGGGGTGCCGCAGGCCCCTTCAGACCCCTTTAGCCGCGCGCCGCCTCCCCGCGGGCAGACCCCCGGCCGTACCTTGACGATGCCCTTGATGTAGCCGTGCCTCTCGGCGAAGTCGACGGCGCGGAGCTTGGCCGGGCCCTTCCTGTGCTTGACGTGGGCGCGGAACACGGACCCGGCGCCCTTCCTCTGGCCTCGGATGACGCGGCCCATGGCGCCCTGCGGGCAGAGGCGGCGGGCCGGTGCCGGCCGTTAGCGCCTGACAGGACACGGCAGCACCCCTCCCCCCCACATCCCCCCTCAGCCCTCCCGGCGCCATTAACGCCCGGCTAGGCCGCAGCGCAGCCCGCGGCCCTCCGCGGCGCAGCCCGACCCCCCCGCGCGGGGAGATGCGTGGGGCAAAGCCGGGGGAGGGCCGGAGCAGGCGGCCGAGGGCCCGATGGCGCCGGACGGGGCCGGCCGGCGATGGATGGCGGCGGATGATGGCGGCCGCGCTCCTACCTGCGCTGCGGCCTCGCTGGGAAAGGAGGAGGCGCCGACGTCACCGCCGCGCCAAGGCCCTTCCGGCGCGCGGCGGGCAGCGGGCGTCGCGCTGCAGTGACGTCACTGCCTGGCAACCGGGCCGTCCCGGTTGCTGGGGGGGAGGGGCAAAGAGTCATCGCTGCTGACTCTTGTCATATGTATTTTATATATTTTATTTTTAAGTTGTTCTTTTTTAATTTTTTAATCTTTTTATTTATTTATTTATTTTTAAGATTTCTGTACTGTGCTGTTCATACTAAAAAGTGACTTGAAATAAAAACCCTCCAGCCACTTTACGCTGCCTGTGTCAGATTTTTGCCTGTACTATTTAGAGTGCAACTGGGAGATGATACAAAGCAGAGGCGATTGTCTTAGTGCTCTTAATCAGTTCTTGCCATGCCCTGAAGGGGGGGAATTGCAAGTACCTTAATTCCTTTAACACCCTGCGAGGTCTTCACCCACAGAAGCCCTTCTCCTTCCCAAAGAGGTCACTACTGCTAACCAATTCACCTTTTCACTCAGACAGTGTATTTTTCTATTTCACTGCTGTTTTGCATGAGATTGGGTCATGGCAAATCTGCAGTGTAGGGCCACATAAACAATCACTTCAAACTGAAACTAAGCATCCCATTTCTCGACAACTAAGCTTTCCCACATCAGTATTGTCAGGAGAAACATGAGTTAAGACCCTGGTTACAGGCAGGACGTCCAAATACTGAGGGCTCCGACTCACGATTGCTGTGAGATTTAACCACAGTGGCTGAAGACAGCACAGCCCGTTGTCTGTCTGCTGTCTGCGGGAGGTTGCCATTCCCCCAGCTCACAGCCAGCGTGCCAGCTGCTCAGCAGAAGCTCAATTTGACAGATTACAGCTTGACATACTACCACAAACTGCTGCTGATTTTGGTTTACATTGCCGCACAGAGTGTGACTAACTCGAGATTTTGATTTATGGCTCCTGCTGGCCTTAGATGTGGGGGCAGTAGTGTTGCTAGCTTTTGGTACTAAGTCTGACAAGAGTCCAAGCCTTAAGGAACTACCTGAATTTCCAAATAATGCCCATAAATCCAGCAGATTGCATTGGTCACTCCCCTTTCACATTCTGTGTAGCAAATTAATTAAGGACTTAGTAATCAATTACACAAGAAAAGACATGGTTGTGTAATGATTTAGTACACTCATTAATTTTATTACCCTGCATCAACTATACCCTGCATTCATTTTATTATTATTTAATTTGTAGTGCAGTCTTGCACTGCTATCACCAGAAAGTTGCAATCTTTCAGTTATACCATGGGCTTGGTCAGACACCTAGCAGCTAAAGCAGTGCTGCAACATGGACAGTAAGTCTAAAATCAGAACAGTCCCTTGTTCCTCTCCACCAGCTTTTTGAATACTCTGAATATTTTTAAAGATGTCCATACCATGACAGTGTGAAGAGCTCTGAGCTCACCATATCAAGGCATGCAGTTTTAGCCCTTCCTCCTGGTAATGCTGAACTGTTACTACTCATGTGTATCATTGCAGCTCCTCAGGCTGTGTTTCCACATGTTTTTTTGGGGGGGTCAGAGCATGCTGCATGCCCAGAGTTGGTTGCAGTCCCACTATCACTCAAAGCAGCTCTTAGTGCTTTTCTGTTAGAGAAAACCAGGTATGCATCTGGACTTCACCTCTGCATGGGTTCACGTTTTCCTTAGGGTGCACAGCTGGATGCAAAACTGAAAACCTCCCCCATTTTCTAGCCTCAACAGAATTTGGGGATCCTGGGGAAGAAATGTAAATAGACGTCAGAACTGCATCAGTGATGGTGTAATTTCATAACTGATTTCTCCTGTTGTAAGAGACATCTTTGACCGAACACTTTGATTATCAAGAAATGAGAGGATTGTATTACCTGACCCAGCCAAGTATGGACTGAACTCACAGTAAAGTTAAATATTTTGTTTAACTTGCATTAACTTAAAATACGCACACGTATGAAGAAATGCAAGGAAGTAGTTTACACCTATTTGCAATCAAAAACACTGTCCAAACAGGGCTTGTCTCAAGAGGGTCACTACATGTGATACCATTTGAATCTTAGTGCTGAAGAAAAAGAAGTCCTGGACACTACTGGTGATTACTGTGCTGTTCAACTTTTCGGACAAGGAAGCAGTGGAGGTGCTGTATTTTGAAGTGAGGCTGTTTCCCTCCTCACAAAACCCTGTCCCCTGGGCCGATGTTGTCTCCCCATAACCCATCCTTTGGGAATTTTACTGCACAAGGAGGAGGTGGCAGTGGAAGAGGTACGGGGGAAAAGCCCACACCAGACAGCCCAGTGTGGGACATGGGGCTTCTCAAAGCTTGGAGAAATGCCTGCCCGTGTGGGTGCCACCTGGCTTTGTCCACTAGCAGTGCTGCTGTGCTGTCAGCATTCCCTGCTGCAGCCTCAAGGCCTGAGGTGTTTGGGCTTTGGGACATCAGCTCTGGTGCACTGGCTGAAGATGTTACTGCCTTTACTGTCTGCTCTGTCTCTCTGCCAGGAGTTACAGCTGTGTGGGAAGAGAAGCAGAGGCCTGGCCAGCACGATGGATTTCTCTGGAGAAGTCCTCTTTTTCCACCAGAGTTCTCTGTTGGAATTTGAGGAACTTGCTCATTTCCCTGAGAGCTCTCAGAGGCCTGGCAGCAAGCAAAAAGCTGTCCACATAACCCGGGCATGTCCAGCACATCTGCTCAGATCAGCTCGGCTATGCAAAGGCCAGAGGTCTACAGCTTTCCAGAAGCCTTGGCCTCTGTGTGCATGCATCATTCCTCCTAAACATGCGCACGGAAAGCTGGATCGAATCTGACAGTGCTAGGCAAAACAGGCTACATGTCCAGACCACAGCTGCTGTGCATCACAGCCTGATATTTTGTCAGCAACTTCCTTCTTTGGCTGCTTAAGCTACAGCATCAAGTTGAGGTGGCTGAGGCACAGCCCTCCATCCTTGCTACCAGGGCAGCAGAGGTGAAGCACACAGATTGGGGAAGGCCAGGTTGACTGTCACCACAGCTGCTTCCCCTGGCCTGTGTCTGTCAGAGCCCCTCCTCATGCATCTCCCTGTGGTTGGCCAATTTGCCAGTATAACATAAAATGAAGAAAAAAAAATATATATATATAGGCTCCCTTGTGGAAGGTTTTTGGCAGAGTCATGGGTATGCTGCTGCAAATTCAGCACACCACTTGCACAGTGGGAACAAGTCAAGGGAGTGCTGTCTTAATTAATCCTTTCGTGACACTCACTGGCTAATTTGCTAAAGGTTAATCTCACTGTAAATAGCAAAAGGGGTGGTGTTCTGTTTGTTACAGATGACAACCAGGGAGAAATTTTGATGAGACTGCTGTTTGGAGAGGGGGAAGAAGAAGCAAGGGTTCTGTACAACCCCATCTGGAAAAGGGAACTGAGAAGAAGGGAAGCCCCTAACTCTATCCACACATCTCTCTCAAGTGAAAGGCAAGAACATAAAGCATAGCTGTAAGACTCTTAGGAGCATTTCCTCTTTGGGGGTGGAATGCCACGATGAAAATAATCCTGATCTCCTTCAGGTGGGTACATTTCTCTGTTTATGGTCTGGCTGACCTCTGCAGGGCTTTGCATGGGATTAGGAACTGACATGCAGAGTCCAACCAGGCTGCAGCGTCACAGTTCCAGTCTGCAAAAATAACATGCATGCTAATCTTGGTGAGCACACTCAGGGCAATCCTGTTACTGCCAGCTGCTGCTCCCGGAGCAGGACACAAGGGGTGCAAACCACCTGCTGCCACTGAGGCAAAGGGAGAACCACGGGCAGAAAGGTGGAAGAGACTGCAGACAGTTGAAGGGGCACCTTCTCACTTCCTGCTGCTTATCCTGAAAAAAAATTCCCTGCCCTGGGCCATCAGTATCCTGCATCTAACAGCAAAGGAGCTCTGTGTGAGGATCCCCTCCCAGTAGCCTTCCACACCACCCGTAGAGACCCTGTGAGGCATGGGTCATTTGGCTATGTTCAACTCTTCTGGCTTTTCAGAGACAAAGATGCCTCTGGAGAGACACCACAGGCCTCCATTCCAGTCACTGCTCCCAAAACAAATACCTTTGCTCTTTTCAGAGGAACTTCTGAAAGTACCAGCTTCTGTTTGCTGTCTTGTTAATAAATATTTCTCCTCAGCTGTACCTAGCTCCCTTCTCCCCAGCCTGCCTCATTCCTAAGCCCTGGAGAGAGCTCCAAGAAAATTACTTGAGCTTTTCCTTCTGCGCTTACACAAAGCAGATCAGGTCTCTGGCCTCATGGCAACCACTTAATCATAATTAAATTGCAGCTCCTCTATAAACCTCCTCTGTAGAAATACCACAGGGTGACCTGGAAGGCAACTTTACTCTTTACAGGGATTCCTGCCTTTTCAGATCATAACTCTCAGGATAAAAATATACGTAGAAAAGTCTTTACCAATTACCTATTATGTACACACAGCCAGTGCTCTCTTTTGAGTCATTGCTTTTGTGCATTAGCACTAGGGAACAAACTGGCATCCCTCACGGTTTGGTGACACTTAAGGCATTTACTGGGCTTACAAATGTGTGGCGTCACCCGTGGGAGGCGAGGGAGCCCAGACTCCAGATGTGCAGGGCAGGTTTTGTCAGAAGTGTGCAGGTGAGATTCTGATGAAAGATGCCAAGCTGGGGACTCTGCTTCCTTACACATGGACCTGGCTTCTCTGCAGTGAAACCTCTCCAGGAGGTTATGGCTTTGCCGGCATTTGATGTTATTCGCAATCTAATGATGGCTGGATTCCTTGCAAGAGGGGAGACCCAAAGGTGTGAAGTTTCAATCAAAACAAAGCCATTTACGCTTCCCGTTTGGGCTTAGCTCTGCCTTATTAATTAGGTTCTGCTGACCTCTAGAGGCCTTTACACAAAAGCACCTCATTTCTGAGGATCAGAAATCTTCCGAATTTACTGTTCTGGAACAGCAGGCACGACAGGACTTCTGCATTATTTTAGTTTCAAACCAAGATTAATGTTGGTTTTAACGCTGAAGGTATTGGAGAATAGTAATTTATGTTCATTCTTTTCACAGAACATCCCGAGTATTTCATAGAATATCCTGAGCTGGAAGGAACCCACAAGGATCATCGAGTCCAGCTCCTGGCTCCACACAGGACCACCCAAAAATCAGACCAGATGTCTGGGAGCCTTGTCCAAACGCTTCCTGAACTCCATCAGCCTTGGTTTTAGTTTCACATCTGGGTAAGCTTTTTTCTTAATGAGGTTAAATAATAGGGGCAGCTGATGGAGAAGAGGAGAAATCCGCTAAGCTAATTTTCTTTCCTCTTGAGCAGCTGAGATATGGGATTGAAGCGGTACCGAGGAACTAAGAGAATTGGAAGGAGAGGCAGAGGAGCACTGAGGCACTGCCCAGAGAGACATTGGGGAGTTAATTGACAGAGGCTTACAGCCATCGAGAAGCTTAGCATGAAAGGAATAGAAGAGCTGGAGGACGTGAAGCATATCTGGAGCACTGCACAGCTCAAAAAATCCTTTAGCAAGCTTGCAATCTTACAGTGATGTGTGGGAGACCTCCTAAAGATTTCTAATTTAAGAGTACCCAAGCTATACTTCCAGATTTATGTTAGCTACTTTTCTTACCCGCCTCCCCGCCCCCCTCCCCAAATTGTTTTTCTCCTTTCATTTCCTAATGGACCTCCTACCAACACTTTAATGGCAGCATTTGTTTGGTGACAACATCCCTGGAGGCTACAGCCAGGGTAGTTTGTTCATCCAGCTCAGAAGCCAAATACAATAGCACAGGATTTTTTCTTGCTTGATAGATGTGACCCATAAGAGGAAAAAAAATATGTTCTGGAATTTTTTGTTTTCTTGTGGCATAGTGCTGTATGATGGATTATTCTTATTTCACCTCCGCTCCACCCCCCAATCTCTTGGCTTGTTCATGCTCTTTTAGCTGTGTAGGTAATAGAGCTGCAGAAATTTCACACCTCAAAACAGAAAGGAACCCTGAGCTACTGCGGAGAATTTTAAAAATGGAAAAGAAAAAGAAGCTCTAAAGCACCTACATAACCTTTGTAAAGCACTATGAAGTAATATATATATATATATATATTTGTAGTCACTCATAAATGCCTGATACAGTGCACATGCATTTTTATTTTACACAGATTTGTTGGTTGGATACTGTTGATCAACAGCACAACAGTGCTAACCTGGAAATGACAGGTACTTTGTGTGGTGGATGTTTTTTGTGTTAAATCTTTTGATTTTTTTCCAATTTCTTAATGAAAGAATGAGAAAAAAATATATATATTGTTCCTACCTTTTCCTTCCGTTTTCAGAGATAAACTAGGAGAAAGGGTAAAAGGAAAGATGGGAGAGAAAAAAAAAAATGAAATAGGAAAACAGAGAAGAGAAACTCCTCCTTTCTCCAAGTACTTTTTTTTTTTTTTTTTTTTTTTTTTTTTTTTTTTTCATTTAATATGCCATTAGATTTAAGATATCCATTTCCAAATGGGAAAAAAAAATGTGATCAGCTCCAAACACAAAAACAATGCTTGAGGGCAGGTCTAAAGAGAGCAATAAATCAGAGCAGAAAATATTTCGCTCAGGGAACACATAATGATTAGAACATAAATAATCTTATTTTCTTCTATATACAACATAAAACAAACACAGCTGTGTGCACAGAGGCGCACGCACATGCTCACACACAGACGTCTCAGCCCCGTGTCCCCAGGGCGGTTCTCTGATGGCACAGGAGATGAAAGTTATGACAGGGGGTCTGCCACACGGTGTCTGCTGCAAATCTCTATAAAGCGGAGTGGCAGCGCAGAGCGCTCAGGGATGTTTGTTACCTGGAGGAAGCAAGCTCCTGGCTGCTGGCCAGCAGGAAACTGTGCACCGGTCCCTGCAATAAAACCCTGCTTTTGTATTAGCAGCCACAACAGGGGTAGGATGCTTGCTTCTCAGTGTCTTCAGGGATGCTTTCAAATCCAGGTCAAATAGACCTCCAGTGGGCCATACAGGTGCAATACTGGGGCAACTGCTTTCCAAGGTGAAAACAATTCAATTCAAAGCAAGTCTGGGGCATCCAGATGGATCCTGGGTGGGCTAAAGCTCTTTTGCAGGGAGAAAAACAATTTCATATACCTTCCAGCAGAACTTCCTGGCAGCTGTCTGGCAATTTCCTCCTTCTTCTGTGTCCCAGTGAATTTTTCCATGACAGGGATAAAGCCAACGTAATCACTTCCATTTAACCCAGTTTAATCATCCACCACCTTCCTGCAACGGAGTTAATAGGTGTTTAATGCTAACCAACAAGCAAAGAAGATGGGTTCATAAACGATCCTGGAAAATCTCTCCATAGTTCCTAACATACTCCATTCTTTTTCTTTTAATTCACTAATTAGAGTTGGTAACTTCTGGGGCCCAGCCAAGGACATGATACTAATCACTGGAAAACTAATCTGGCACTTCTCTCCCCACAGAAACACATACAAGTGGTTAAACATTTAGAGATTTTGTACAGCCTCTCTCCCTGGAGCCTTGTGCGCTGAGATATTGATCCAGATACCGTAGGCATTTATTTTCCTTCCTTCGAGATTTGTTTTTGGCTTATTATTTGGCATCTGTCAACCTGCAATAGAATTAACTTCAATTCTGCTTTGAGGATGGTGGTGTTCATAAACAGAGTCTATGTTTTTGAGGGAGCAGCAGGAGCGAGGCTGTTCCACGTGGTGGGACGAGCTGGGAGCCCCGGGTCACCCTGGGATGGGCAATGCCCTCACCAGCCATGGGGCTGCCCCAGGCATGGTGCTCCCACGCTGGCTGTGCTGGGGTCAAGAATTAGCGCTAAGAGCATGAAGGGGAGCGTGTGCTGAGTTCATTGTAGTCCCTCTCTGTAATTCTTGACTTGGGATAGAGTTTATTGCTGCAGCAAAAACATCACTTCTTGGCAACATTATGTATTTGTCATCTAATTAGACCGAAAGCATTGTTTTTTTCCCTTCTCTGCTACCTGAGGGTACCCTTGTTTTTTGATTTGTGGATTTTATATTCTATTTCATTCATGTTTTTATTACATTATTTGTTTGTTTAGGTTTCAAAGATTGATCTTTGAAACAGGAAACACACTTAATGTCTTCACTATCTGAAAGAACCTCACTTCCCGGGCTTGGGGCCCTACAACAATCTCAATTGCCTGTTGTCAACTCATATCTCACTGATGATACCACCACACTCTGCTTCCAGTGCTCACTTGACCTTCTGCTGAGAAGAGGGCCTTGGCATTGTCTGTGGGTAGGGTGCATTTGCTCAGCTCAACACTGTTGTGACCATCAGGGGTGAGCGGGATTTGGTGTTCACACAGATATTCTGCCAGGGAGACTTCCTCTCGTGTCCCAGCCAGAGGTGAGTGTCAGGAAGCTGGCAGTCTTCCTACCTGGTACAGTCTCTGACTTCTTGGTATCAGAAACTTACTCATTCGTAGCAATGTTGTTGTTTAAGGCAGAGGCTCAAAGAGCAGATGCTTCTCTTACCACCCTCAGGACCCTGAACCTGTGAGATTGAAGGTGAGGAGAGGCAGCAGGGGCAGCTGGAGGACTCGTGCTGCTTGAGCACTCTTGCTGGGGGAACAGTTGCCAAGGAATGGGAGACAGTGGAGATGAATGGCTGGGCTCTGATAGGTGTCGACCCTGGAAAATTACTATTTATAAATAACCAGACAAGACATTACCTCCCCAGAAGCACCGTTGGCAGAGAAGGAGGTTGCTTGTGGTGCTTGACTGCCATCTAGAATGTGAAGACGGTCTGCATTTAATCTTTTGAAACTTTCCGAATAAGAATTCTTTCAGTATGAACTGAAACCTCTGACCACCAGAAAACATGTGGTAAGGTTATATGTTCCCGCTTCCTCCCTGTTGCCGCAATATGGCCTTCATACTTGTGTGACTGAATCATCAGGTTTCCAATGCTAACACCCAGCCTCCAGCAGCGTTACTCCACAGTAGGGAAACAGAACACATGTCGGACAAAACCTGACAAAGCAAAACTTGGATTTAGGTCAGGCACAGCAAACAGGAGTTACTTGTACACTATACCTGGCTCCTGTTCAAACACGGAGCTTGATGAATTCACACTAGCCCAGACATGCAGAATGGTATCTCCCTTTATGCTTTCCACAGAGATTTCTTTCGAGCCAGTACCTTCAGCTCCTCGTTTCTGTGCCCCCATAACAGAATCACAGGCTGCCTAGCTGCTGCCCACCCCCATGGCAAGCAGACAACTCGCATGCTCCTCTGATTAACGCAAACTGCAGAATTCACGGCTGACACAGGGCATGCCTGAACCATTTAGAAACGTGTACCCCTCTTCTTACTGCAGCTAGGGCTCTGCCAGCATGCTGCTACTCACTCACCCGTTTACCATTCAATTCTGCTACAACTACTGTCACAGAACAAGCAGCAGACTGCTGAAACTCAAGCTACTCGTCGTGAGCCATCCAGATTGTCTGGCTTGGCCTCCTACATAACTCTGACCAAGAAACCCCCTGCTGAATCTAGTAGCTTATGTTGAACTATCAAGGCTCATAGGGCATGCAGCCTTCATTTGATGATGCCTAAGGTGGGAAATTCACCCCTCATCCTGATGGTCTTCTAGCTTTTGTCTTCCACCCTGCTGGTTCTTGATCCTTTCCCGTTTCCCCCTGGCTGCTATTGCTTCTGGGAGAGCAGACTTTAGTTTGTGTTCCAGAGTTGGCAGAGGCTTTCAACTCTATATTTTAGTCTGGTTTTGCAGTTTGTAATACCCTAACTCCTTTTTCAGTAGTTTCTGGAGTTTTGAATGTTGTCCTTTCCTATCTTTTGGACCAGCTCAGGACTCCTCAGCATAACTCAATCTGCAGTAATGAAGTTCCGGACAGATGCTACAAATCTTTTGATTCCTACAAGCATTATTATTCCATAATAAGTGCATATTGAGTTTACACATTTATAGGGATTATTCCTCACTCATATGTTCAAAACAGAAAAGTACAAATGTCACAAACATTTAAATATGCTGACATTAGTCATAAAGTATTTCTCAGCTTTGCCAATTCCTGATGGAAAAGTGATTGAATCAGACTGAGAATTTAGCAATCTCACCTACAAATTTAAGATTGATTTGGTGGTTTGATTTTATTTGATTTGGAGATTGCATGGATGCTGTTTTCTTTTATGGAAGCACTTGGAATTAGGTTGCGTCTTGAGTATTTTGTCAGCCAGTACCAGAAACCAATTTAGTATGGATCTATGTGTTCTTCAGCTTACACTCAGTTTAACATGTACACGCCTCAATCTTGAAACAATTTTTGACGTTTCTATTGAAAACATATGCAAGCTAGGCACATTCAATTGCAGCACGATTTTTCTGAGGCACATTTTAAGCACTGGGATTCCTGAAAAGCTTTCAGGCTGTTCTGAAAGGAATCCCACGGCTTTTCTATAGCACATGTTCTTCCTCAGCTTCTGCACCTGCAGGTGGGCCTGGAAGGCCAACTTTGTAGAATGCAATGACACTTGTCCTCCAAATTTCTCTCGGCTTGTTACTTTAAAATAGTTAACTAACATAGGTTTTCTTCACATCACTAATTCTACATTGGCTCTTGCATGCTTGGGCATCCCCACCACTGCAGGCAAAGTAACTGTATATTCAGAGCACATCTAGAAGTCTGGAACAGGGCAATGAAATTGGACCCTAATGGTTCCTTTGTGCTGTAATGGTTGCTTTGGATTTATTCACCACTTTCCGTTTTTACCTTAACTGTGTACTTGTATGAAAATTAAGAATTCTTGTGGAATTCTCCAGATACTTTGGATTTTTATTAAAGTTTTTTTTGTGCTGGGTTAATCTTTGCTGTTCGCTAGGTTCTCACCAAG